>CAXAMN010008002.1:1111092-1129091 GCA_963970005.1 Durusdinium trenchii | reverse complement strand
AATCAGCGCTTTTAGTTATCGAATCAGCGCTTTTAGTTATCGAATCATAGTTACCGAATCAGACCGTTTGGTTACCGAATCAGACGTCGACCATACTCTGTGCCCAGGTGTGGCAAGCAAAGCACAACTGCAAGCAGCGAAGGCACCAACACTGCAAGCACGAATTCTTTTTTGATCAATTGTGGCGAACGAGTGTTGCTCACTGGGCAAGGCAGATGCACTTGCTGCAGCTAACAAGACTGGCAGGCAGCCTGCCTTTCTCTTTTACAGGCTGCACTTATTTGGATGCATTGACTCACAAGGCATGTTCCGAAGGCTGATAAGCACCGGTTGTCCATTTTCCTACCATGGACAGACGTTGAGCAGGCACCGGCGAGTGTTGACCAAGAAGAAGTCAAAGACTTAAGCGACAATTGTTTCTTTTAGCTTCGCACAGCTTTGGATTAACAACGTAGCGGTCCTGGAATCTGTGGTGAACATGTTATACCGCCGGAGTAAAACTGTGAATGTCACCTTGGTTTCCCAATCTTCAGTCACACTAACATAGAATGTTCTGAGGCCCCAGAATTAAACATGTCCACCCCAGCTTGCCTAACCGTTATTTTGTGCGGAGAAAGCCAAAAAAGAGATCTAGAATGCGAGGGAGTTAAGGTTTAGAATGCGGGAAGTGTACCTTTCCATGTCCAAAGAGCTGAAGAGAAAATGCAGCATCTACTGGTCAGCAGTCTTTCCTCCACAAGCGACAATTCCGGTAGCCTCTTCGAGGACAGTTCGAAGCACGTTGAAGCTTGTCAACATGTTATGGGATGTGCGACTTTGCCTCTGAAAAGGAGAAGGAAAAGGAAAGGGAAAGGCCCAAGAAACAGAAGGGAAGCAGGTCAGGGAAAAGGAAGGGAAAAGGAAGAGGGAAGGAAGAAGGGAATGAAAAAAGGAGGGGGAATGCAACGGAGATTGGAAGAAGGAAAGGCCAAATGAGAGAAAAGGCAAGACAATGGGAAGGGAAGGGAGAAGGGCCAGGAGAAGGGAAAGGAGAAGGGAAGGGCAAAGGAAAAACGACAAGGAAATAAGACGGATGGAAGTGGAAGGGAAAGGGAGCAGGGAAGGGAGAAGCGAAGGGCGAAAGGAAGACGGCAAGGAAAAGAACAAACACGGAAAAGGAAAAGGAAGGGACAGGGGAAGGGAGAAGGAAAGAGACAAGGCAAGGCAGAGAAAACGATAAAGCAAAGGAAAAGAAGGACAGGGGAAGAGGAATTGGAAAAGGGTAGAGAGTAGTCATATAGACTGATCTTGTCAACCTGCGGCTTCACCTGTTTGTCTTAGAATCGGCCAGTTGGTCACCTTTTTGTTTCTTGCAAGTTTTGCAACTTTTAATTTGCATCTCTAGTGGTGGGCATTCATACACTGACACCTCTCGAGTTCTCTTGAATGGACATATGGGCTCTATTTCTGTGATTTTTCTATCCGAAGGCTAGGTCAGGTCTTGTGGCCTCTTCAGCTTTTGCATTATCTTAGGACTTGAGATTTTCAGGCACTTCCGCTAAATCCTATGTCCTTAGCAGCCAGTATAGCTTCCCAAACTGTATTGGTTGTATGTATGGGAATGCTGGATAGAACCAAGGTTAAAAACTCAAAAGGTTTCCAGTCCAACCAAGAGCTAGGTAAGGAGGATTGCCCATCGAATGTGAGGCTTGCAAGGAGCGATTGTAGACACCAATCAATCAAAAACTCGCAGTTGCCAATATTATCATAAGTTCAGCAGCCCTCAAGAACGTGCAAGACACTACCATGATCAGCCAGTGCTTTGTTCTGCAACTCTATTCAAGCTCAGGACCAGGGCGCTCTGTATCGCCCCGTTCACGAAAGCCTACTGGAGCGCAAACTTTTTGTTTGCTAGAAGGGAGGGACCACAGGGCTCATTGGGCTGACTTGCAAACTCGCTTTGCTTGTGCCCCCATTTGTACGTGTAAAGTGTAAAGGGACTGCTGGACGCATCAGTGACAGCAACAATGCAAAAACACCACAATGCCAACATCGTTTATCGTACATTCAACGCTTCGCCAGAGGAGCGCCAAGGCAAGTTTACTCACAAAGCAAAGTCATTTTCATGGCCACCCACCTCACGCTGATATGAACATGCAAGCTCATTCACAAAGCAGAGTCATCTTCGTAGCAAGGAACATCAACACCTCTGTGGGTCGTAGGTGAGTCAGATCGACAACATGGCAGCGAGCATGCTTCCAAGAATGGGGAGGCAAATGAGTGGCTGGCGGCCCCGGCAATGTAAACTTTCCATGCAGTTTGTAACCTTTGGTGGCGCAAGTGAGTGGTAAACATGGCGGGGCAAATGAATTAGTTTTTGTGCGCACAGTCAGCTATTGAGTTGATCGAAAGAAGAGACACTTGAAGTTGTCAACAACTGAATGAGCCTGACAGGAAGGTCACCTGGCAACGCAAGTCTAAGACTGAATGTGAGGGGACAGTAGTTGAATCATATTTAGCAGACGGAGTGGGGAGGGTGCACAAGGAGAAGGCATGTGTCCTCTTCCTTGGAGGGCGACATGATACAAGGACCCAGTTGGGGATAGGCTCCTGAACTTATTTTGTGAAGCCTCGTTTCAGGCTTTATGCCTTTCGAGTCGTGGAACCTTTGTTTGGGTGGATGCTGAGGCTGAAACATGAGAGGCCCTGCTTTAGCCGCTTCCGCTTTGCCAAGAATGCAAGTCGCTGAAGGTTGATCGAAATGTGTATTCAAAGCATGGACCAGAATCAGAATAAGTATGTTCATCAAGAATTCTTAGTTTGGCTTTGATACTTTGAGTTTCACGTTGTGACTCTTTGGATCCAGCATCTGGTAAGACGCACGTCTATGTAAGCCTTGGGTGAACTTACCACCGTTCGATGCTCGAACTGGCAGGAACCAGGTGCGGCACAAGAGGAAAAAGGAGAAAGAGACGTGTGTGCCTCAATGAGGTCCAATTCCGTGTTCTGAGCTTTGCAGTCCCTCAGCCTTGTAACATCAAGATATCCAGGACGCAGCGTGGTCGTAGCGAGGCACATCCCTAAGGGAAATATTTTTTTTGAGAATGAGCTCTTGTGACACTGTTCCCGAATGCGTAGCGAACATTCTCGTTTAACTCTGGGGGTCTGGCAGTAGAGTCTTGTTCGCGACTCATTGTCTTAGCGTTCACGACCGTTGTCAACCGTTCGCAACCGTTCGCGGTAGGGCGCTATGGTGCTCACATTGGGCGAAGCTTTTGGAAAGTGGCAAACACAAGCCATTCAACTCCAGCATAACCGCAGACCCCTTTCGAGATCAAATATCTGCTCGCATGGTAGCGGAGCCGTGATCGGGATTTGATTTCATCTCCTGCTCCTAGCGGCAGATTCAGGGACAGGACCCCATCCCTTCGGGCCAAGGTCTCGAGCTGCGACCGTGCTGTTTCCATAGAGCTAGTGTGGCAGGTCGCTCGCTCTCGGTGCTTCAGACTAATTGGACCTGGTGATTGAAGTACCTTGCCGCACCCCCTTGCCTACATCCCGGTCTTCAGCTACTTCATTGAGGAGCACTGGACGGCCCAGGGACTGGTACTGGGGATTGAAACAATACCTCTTGGTGGTGGATGGAGCTTATCAAGATGAGGTTGAGCGTATTGAAGGTAACCTGAACACGGAGGTTGATTGGTATCTTCTTTCAGAAGCTGAACGACAACGTGGCCGGTTCCTCTACAGCCTCCTCGGCAGCCTGGTGCAGGGCAGATTGGTTGGGCTGATCCGCAATGTGGAGAACTTCAACGGCTACGAAGCCCTTTGTCAGCCCCTGAGCAATTGTCAACCCAATGCCAGGAATCGTACCATGAGCTTACTTCAAGGCATCATGGCCTACCCCATCTTCAATATGAAGATTTCGCTGCTGCCTCAGATTCTGAAGTTGGAGGAGCACTACCACCAGTACGAGGAGCTGGGAGGCAAGCTCAGCCAAGATATGAAGGCCGCCATCCTCATCTGAATCTTGCCCTGAATGAGGGTTCAACGTATGCCCAGGTTCGAGAGGCCATCGTTGCCTTCGACAATGCGACCACGAAGTGGAATGAGGCCGGTGCATTGTCATTCACGAGCCCTACTTCCTCTGGAGCAGATCAGGGTCCTATGCCCATGGAGGTGGATCGCTTGCAACAGAAAGGAAAAGACAAGGGGAAGTCGAAGGGCAAAGACCAAAAGGGCAAGAGCAAGGGCAAGACCGAGAAGGGCAAAGACAAGGGCATGCCAAGATTGGCAAGGGGCAAGGGAGGCAAGGAGAAGGGAGGAAAAGGGAAAGGCGCAAGTGAAGTGTGCTGGACGTGTGGGAAGCTGGGCCCCACATGTCGAAAGATTGCTGGCAAGTCCGTCAAGTGGAGGCTCCTACAACCCAGAGTGTGACCTCCAATAGCCAGCAGGGGTCGATTCCACCCACGACTTTGACGAGCGCTACGAGTGGCGCAGCCAGCAGTTTGTGATCTGAGAGAGACTTCACTGACTGGCTCACTTCGAGTGATCCAGGAGAGCCCGAGGTCTTCGGTGGAGTACTACAACATCGCCACTCACGACGAGGCCGAAGATGAGGAGGACCATGGCTATGTCATCAACACCATCCACCAGTATGAGGACATTTGTGATGAGAGTCAGGCCATCGAGAGTGAGTGTTCCGCAAGAGTGTCCTACAGAGCCCTACAAGAGTAACCCAAAAATGCTCCACAAGAGTGTCCTACAAGAGTGTTTCGCAGGAGTGTCCCACGAGAATGCCATGCAAGAGTGTTCCAAAAGAGTGACCCGCAAGAGTGTCTTACAAGAGTGTTCCGCAAGAGTGTCCCAAGAGTGCCCTACACGAGTGTGCCACAAGAGTGTTCCACAAGAGTGTCCCTCAAGCGTGTCACACAAGAGTGTCCTACAGGAGTGTTGCGCAAGAGTGTCTCACAAGAGTGCCCGACAAGATTGTCCTACAAGAGCGCCCCACAAGAGTGTCGGACAAGAGTGTCCTACAAGAGTGTCCCACAAGAGTGTCCTATACAAGAGTGTTCCGCAAGAGTGTCCCACAAGAGTGAATATCATACAAGGTGTCCGACAAGAGTGAACAATAGTGTCCCACAAGGGTTTCCGACAAGAATGCACCCTACAAGACTGTCCCACAAGAGTTTCCCGCAAGAGTGTCCTACAAGAGTGTCTCGCAAGAGTTTTGTAATGTAGAAGAGTGTCCCACAAGAGTTTCCCACAAGACTTTTCGAAAAGAATTTCCGACAAGACTGTCCGACAAGAGTGTCCTACAAGAGTGTCCGACAAAAGTGTTCCGCAAGAGTGTCCCGAAAGAGAGTCCTACAATATTGTCTCACAAGAGTGTCATACAAGAGTTTCCCACCAGAGTGTCCCACAAGAGTGTCCCTCAGAAGTGGCAACTTGTAGCTCGCTCCTGGCAGCCAGGACAGGCCACGTCCGGGAAGCGGCTTCTGGTCCGTGGCAATTTTAGCTGTGGCCTCAGAACTGCATTTGGTAGTGCACATGTAGTACAGTACACATGCAACGCGGGAAGCAGGTTGTGGGAGCTCGGCCTCAGAACTGGCCACTTGGTAGTACAAATGTAGCGCTGCCAGCAGCTTCTGGCAGCGGTAGAACGTACGGGAAGCAGCTTCTGGGAGCTGTGGCCTCAGAACTGTCAACTTATGTGGCCAAGTTACATCTGAGCATGCGAGTGTCGTACGTGAGTGTCCCACAAGAATGTCCGGCAAAAGTGTCCGACAAGAGTGTCCTACAAGAGTGTTTTAAGAGTGCCACAGAGTGACGAAAGTGTCGCACGAGAGTGTCCCACAAGAGCGTTCTACAAGAGTGTCTCCTACAAGAGTGTCAAAAAATGTTTGGGCGTTTGTTTTCGAGTACGTGTTTGCATTCGGGTTCGTGGGCTCCATCTTGCTTTTTTGCCATGGGATTTGCCAGTCTGCCTCTGCTGCGGCGAGTGCAAGCACCAGGAGGTGCTTGGCGAGAAATTTTGGCTATGGAGTTCGATCAGTTGGGTGTGTGGAGGAGCAAGTCAATGGATGAGCCAATGAAAGCGAAACAACAGGTGACACCAGGTTGTGACCTTAAGAGCCACCAGGCCGAAAACTACAAATAAACTATGTGAACCATGTAGCATGACGTACCTAGGTCAAGGAAGTGGAACACCAGGTGCCCGGGCTGCTGCCGCGAAGGTGTGGAACGCACAGAGTCGATTGGAGTCCGTTGTGAGTTTGTTAAGAGAGAGGAAAAAGGACAGTAAGGCATCCTGCATCCCTTCAATAGGGCCTCCCTTAAAGAGGCTGTATTAAAAGGGGCCTCACCATTTTCTTTTCATTTTTTACTCTCTCTCTCTCTATATATAATATATATATATATACACTCGTCGTTCCTCGACTCTAAGAGCGTCCCCTCCCAGGTGCCGAAGGCTGTGCGCATATCGAAGCGAGGAGGGCGGCGTTTGAAAGCCACATGGTCAGCGTCTCAGATTCTTCAAAGTGGTTTAAGAAGCACTCCGTGACCCCTGAAGGTTTCTTGTTTTGGACTATCCAGACATGGGTATTCGATCAGAAGATCCTGATGGACTATACCGAATTGATGGCAAATATGGGAATAGAGAGAACTGCATATCGACCTGGAATGACAAGCCTGCCCCAACCTTCACCTTTTCCACCTTTCACGCTCTAATTGAAGCTAGGCCAGCTACTATAATGCTTTGCCATATTAATATCACTAATGTGTGACATGTGTCTATCGGTGGCTGACGCCCCACTAGGATTACTTCTATTTGGTGAATTTCCCACCACATATGTATTGATGTGGGACCCAACTTCTCATCTTCTCTTGACAGGTAATTACGCTGTACACTGTGGTTCTCTGGAGAGATTTTGGCTGTGTGGTTCAATCATCACTTCTTCTCCACCCATCATCAAAAAGTCTAAATATCTAGGCACGATGCTGTTCGAGATTCCCCAGTACACAATAAATTGTAAAACGCATCTCAAGGGTTTTTACTTTCTGCCTTCTGCATCTAAGTCTACAACTAGCCACTGCACTATACACTGCAGACTGAAGTCTTAGCTCTTGCGCCCAAATCAGCAAGTTTGTCGCCCAGGGAGTTTTAGATTGCTCGATCAAGTACATTCATTTATCAGGTTTTTTAGATTTGGATAAGACACCACCTGGTGCAGATGATGAGGGCCTCATCCGTCCGTCCGTTAGTAATGGTTATATAGTGATTGCAACGCAGTTTGTGGCTTCTATTCACCTAATTCTCCACAACAATGCACCTTGTCCTTTGAACTGTCCGATACTTGCTGATGCACAAAGGGGTCAAGTGCATCAAGTTCAAGGTCGGTGTGGAGATGTACTGTACGTCTTTGATTGCCGATCACCCTGTTGGCGACAAATTGCAGAGATGCCGTGGTCAAGCAGCCCTGCCACATGGACCAGAATGCACCATAATGGACTCGCACAAGGGCACACTACGGCATCCTCACAAACACAGACAACGGTGCCTGGCAGCAATTAAACAGATGCTTTACATCATCTTCCGCAGTTCCTACCTCTGAGGGTGTGCCTGGTGTGCTTGGAATTGTGTCACACGTCGGAAATTCTCCAACAACATATTCTGGATGAGAATGTAGCACAACGGAAACACACCAAGTACAAACTTAAACATTTGCAACCTCAAGATGCTCACGCAATAGTCCCTGAGATACACTGCACGATTGTCCATTTCAATCATCAAGCGGCAAACCAAGGAGCAACTAATCAACGCACCAACAAATTTGACAACAAACCAATCTTTCAACGATAACGCAATTGAGTTGACAGGATTCCAATTGGTCAATTGACCAGACAGTTCAAGAGCTTAGTCGCACTCAACAAATATATACTCTCCATCCCCAAGAAAAGAGTAGACGCGGAGCCAATTCTCAGGAGCATGAACACATGCACAGTGCAAGTATGGTGTGTGCATGCTCCGTTCATTCATCCAAGGTGTAAACAAAAGGGGTTTGTAAGACCCTTGACAGGATTACAGAAAGAAGACACTCGAAGCAGTGAATCCTCTACACGAACTTCAGCTAGCCAACCAGAGTGAAGGGTGCAAGTTCTTTGCAAATTACTTGATCGTTTTCAATGAGTTGTTTGCAAGGCCGCATGGCATGTGCATTTTCCAAGATTCATCAATTTGCCACTTGCCAGGCGCAGCTTTGGAGTTGGCTGAAAGCATGGACCCAAAGAGACAAAAGAGTATATCGTATATCACCCACCTCGCAACTACATTGTGTCAAGAAAATCATCGTTGTTTTGCAGAACCCACTTCGTTGCATCAAAATGCCAACGAACGGATATTTCCTTTTGTTCTTTGGTAACTGTTAGGTTCAACATCAAAGCACAGAGGAGATGACATTGTCAACAAAAACCCGCACACCTTGCTCACGCAGCAGGGATGCACATATTTATCGTGAGCGTGGAAGTAATGTCCATGTGTAAAGTGGGCTCTGGAGGGTGAGTGATCAAACATGCTTGGCACCCACCGCCATCAGTTCTAGGAGTGGGCAAACGTAACGAGACACAAAGCATCACAGGAAAGGTCACCACCGCCATGGCCGCCCGAAGCTTTCAAGTTCGCTTCACATCGCTTCAACTTGACTTGTTGCAATAGTCGCACAGTGATATTGTCATCAACTCAAGAAAACAAATCTCCTCAAGGATTGTGTGTTGGAAATTCTCGCACATTTATCTAGACACATTATGTCACATTAACATTTTTCAAAATGCCATAGGGCCCAACCCAGCCGATTCCCTCACTGAAACATGCAGCTTAGATGGCTTACGGATAGCCGGATGAACCAAACCCAAAATGTACTTAATCCGATTTAACATGCAATTGCCAAACAGTCTTTTACGAAAGCCAGCCGGTAGGCTAGGCTGAAATGTGTTTTGGTGTGTTTTGGCAAATTGTCGGTTCCAGTATGGCAACACTTTATGATGACGCCAAGTAGTGCATCATTAGCATCATGAAGGGCTTTGGAGGCTATGTGGACAATGGGCATTGAGCACTCGAGTGGAGACAGAGACCCACGTACAGAGCAGACTGCAGCCACGAGTTCCCAGGACAACCCGTAACTCGCGAAATCCATAGAGAACCGAAAGTGACATGAGTTCAAGTCCATGAATTTGGATTGAGCTTCGGTGGGGATGCCTGCGAGGTTGACTACATATCCGCATAGGGTTTTTTCTCCCTAGCAAAAACTATACTTGCACCATGTCCTCGGTTGAGTGGATGCTTCTTGCGGCGTCCACACGCACTGCCGGTGCAGATGATAGATAGATAGATAGATAGATAGGTAGGTAGATAGATAGATAGATAGATAGATATTATACTACTGACTCATGACGTCGCCTTTTTGCTGGCGGCCCTGGCCGAATCCAGTCAGCCTGGGTCTACGGCCCAAAGATCTGCACACGCAGGTGCCAAAGTCAAGGCCTCTGAGTGAGAAAGGCGCAGAGTTGATAGGAAAGAGAAGAGTAAAGAAGGTGTTTGGCATTTGGATTGTTTAATAAAGGCCCCTTTAGAGGAAAAAGATTGTGGTTTAGATCGAGCCAGAACATGACCCACTCAAGTCCAGGCATGTGCATCGATAGGCACACAAATCCTGACTCCTTTGCTAGCCCAAGCTACTCCCGCTGGACCTCCCCTTCTGCGCCGCGGGATCAAAACGTCCGTGTCCCGGCCAAGACGTGCCCGTTCACTCTTCCAAACCAACGAATGCCGCTTTTCGACGTGCCGCCGTATGCATTGCAAACTTCAAACACTCCAAATGTAACAAATGCACAGTTGCTTCTATTCAAATGCATGCCCTACTCCCGCGGCGACGCTCACTATGGAGAAGATCTTTCTGCGCGCGCGCGGCGCGCGCGTGGTATCCCACCACTCGAACTCAGACGGTATTTCCCCTTCGCTAACGCTGATGTCGCCTTCCAACTTCCATAAGATGCATACCTTTCTGCGTGTGACAAACACATGCCATTGCTTTGTGATGATGACCTACACCAACACAACACACAACGTATGGCATTTCTCTTTCCCAAAGCCGCCCGGCTTGCTTCTCTGCTCCCTCCATCACCATTACATACGCCCCCCCGCATCCGCGGCACCGCTGGCTCGCAAGCTGCCGGCCATGTGTCTTGCGCCGCGACGCCCGCCAGAAAAAGAGACACTCGTCTGGCGGCTGCTGGCTTTCGTCCCCCCCTTCTCAGGTATACAGTAGTTTTGTTTTTGTTCGTGGAGTCAAGCCGTGCGTTTGAAGTCGAGCCATGCGTTAGAGGAAAAATAATGTGAGTGTGATTTACAGAGATCTGGATGCAGAGGTCTAGCGAGAAGGCCCCTGACAAAGTGGGACAGGGCAACAATGACTTGTCAATGCAGGAAGGCCGCTTGTCTGGGTGGGTGCATTTTTGTGGGTGTTTGAAGGCCATCTCGAAGCAAAAAAGGGCACCTCTGAAAAGCCGGTTCAAGCGATAAGACCTTTCACACAGCAGGACATCAGATGCAGCAATTCAATTTGCTGTAGCCCAATCTGGCGAGCCGCTGCTTGAGATGATTTTTGCAGATTTATCCGGGGAAATTCGTAAAGCGCGGGAGTTTTTGCTGCTGCGTGAGAGGAGTTGTTGACGCACGTGTTGGAAAAACACACTGGGCCTGGTGCAGGGAGTTTCTTGGTTGATGTCCTTTTGGGCTTTGTTTGAGGGCCGTCTCGGGGCAAAAAAGGCATCTCTGGAAAAGTGGGTTCCAGCACCAAGTCCACCAGAAAAGGCCTTAGGGAGAGTTTTCGTTGGTGACCTTGTGTGCCTTGTTTGACGGCTGTTTGGTGTCAAAAGAGGGCACCTCCGAAAAGCCTATTCTGGCGATAAGGTCCTTGACAAAACAGGACATGGCAGATGCGATGAAATGTCGATGCAGGCATGGAAAGACAGTGTGTTTACAGACCTAGACCTAGATCAAGAGGGAGCCGCGGATAAAGCGGCAACAAGAAAGGACACTTTGGAAAAGTGCCCCCAGAAAAGGCCTTAAGGAGGATTTGTTATTATTGTCCTTGTGTAGTTTGTTTGGAGGCCGTCTCAGAGTAAAAGAGGGCACCTCCGAAAAGCTGGTTGTAGTGATAGGACAAGGACACTGCAGATGCATCTCCGAACAACTTCAGTGAATCTTGCGAACGAAGTGTATTATCAGGGGGTTGGTGCGGGAGCACTTAGCTTATTGGAGCTTCGTGAGTGAAGCACGTTGCTGTAAGTGTTTGCCCCTCACTTCTCGGGTTTTGTTGCAAACCAGATTCCTTGCACCCTGTCGGCCCAAAGCAGCTGTTGCCTGGCGGTCGATTGCTTTGTTCAAGCATGCCGGAGGCAAGGAACATGGTCCTTCGCACATTTTTGTTCTAGGAAAGGCGTTGTGTATTATTCTGCAGGATGGTGAGGGGGAAAAGAAGGCAAGGATGGAATTAAAACAGCCTTTGAG
The DNA here is from genome assembly GCA_963970005.1 of Durusdinium trenchii. Lineage (NCBI taxonomy): Eukaryota > Dinophyceae > Suessiales > Symbiodiniaceae > Durusdinium > Durusdinium trenchii. Next base: position 1,117,546 of record CAXAMN010008002.1, on the reverse strand, counting down.
TCTATCAAGCATCAAAGACCCCCGCAGGAGAAGGATGAAGAAGAGGAATCGGAACTTTTTGTGGGAGATTGTGTGCGTTCCACGGCTGCACTCGACCTTTTTGTGCCGCGTCAAGAAAGTCTTTCCTGCTGAGGCATTGCCGGCAGTATGGCAGAAGTCAAAAAACACTTGGAGGTGCATTGGGTTTTGGGAGACAACAGATTCTCTATTGCGTAAGAACACATGCAAATTGCTGATGTGTCTTGATTGTTGAATGGATAAACCCTAGCTGCAGCTTAATTTCATTTGTGTGGTGTGGCTTTCCGCATCCTGATGTGTTGTCCAAACATCGAAGTCGAAATGACAAATTACTTCTCGGAGGTTGTGGACATGACGTGGGAAGGAAGTTTCATGGGAGTTCTTGGCAAGAACGGCGTTGTCAAGGTTGGTGCAGACACATTTGTGGACTGTATTCATTTCTTGTATACTAGGAGCAAGGACGCTACTAGGAGCAAAGAGCATCGCTACTAGGAGCAAGGACGCTACTAGGGGCTCCTGGCCGTACTACTAGGCTACTAGGAACAATGCTTGCTATTAGAAACAAGAAGCTACTATTAGAATTAGAATTAAATGCTTTGCCTCAGTCGGTTCGCTTTCATCCGGGTGACGACAAAGCTCGACAGATTTGCGCTCAGAGCTTAGTTTGATTTGTTTTCCTTGGTGTGTTGATGACCCGCGCTCACAAAATCTGCTTCAAAGTCTTGACCTGATGTCTTAAAACCTTGATGATTTGGACTCTTTTTCTGTTTCTTCTGAGGTTGTGAACGTTCATGACGGACCGGAAGTTTCTCTTCCAGGACGGATTTTGCTTACACACTGTTCTCGCAGACATCCATTTTGCTGTTTGCATTCTTAGCTTGTGTTGTGGTCTATTGAAGGTGCTTCTCTGACAGTTGTTGAAGATGATGAAAGCGACAAGGAAAGTGTAGACAAAGGCGAATCGGCTGCCACAACAGATCCAGTCCTCAAGCCTCAAGAGTTTTGTTGAGCTGTTGTTGGAAACCCAGGTACTGACCCAAGAAAGCTCTTTCTAAATTGTATGTATCAAGTAACTATAAGTTAGAGATTCAGTTTTTGTTGTTTGGTGTGTACCTGTACCTGACGTTGCTTTGACGTGGCAATGAACTTGGAGAACGAAGGTAGTGATGAAGAAGAAGAGGAGGAGGAGGAGGAGAATTGTCCCAGTAAAGAAGCACTTGCAGATTTCTCAATCAAGCCCGCGCAGGAGCGCGTGCGAGTTCCCCTTCGGGTCAATATGCGTGTGGAGGTGCGATCCGTGTGCTTTTACAAGCCTAAAAAGCTCAAGCTTGAACATCGCTGAGCAAGAGCTTTTGTGCATGTGATGGAACCTGGGACAACATGTGCAATTCCTCAAGCTGGCTCAAGCGAAAGCAGACTGAAGGAAGGTAGCGCAGTCCGAATGACGGCGAATGACACCAAGGCCGCAATCCGAACCTTCAGGGCCTGCGTGAAGGCGAGGATTGTCTTCCCCGTCAAGAACTGGATATGTTTTCTTCTTCAAAAGTTTAAAGATAAGCTTATATCAGATGAATTGAACCGAAGTTGCTTTCTACTGCACATCAGTTTCGCAGGAGAAAGGGACTGGAGCTTGCATTGGTGAGCGAAAGGCCGGAATGAATTTCCAGAGATCAGTTGGAAGTGTCCGCTTTGCCCACAAATATCTTTTGCTATCTGGGGTTCGTATTTTTTTGGACAAAGCCACTTGATAGACTGATTGTCAAGCAATGTCAACTGTTTCCCCAAAGGAGACTGACTTGGCAGGCAGCAGTGGAAGGTGTTGCGAGTGCTGTCAAGGGTGAGTGCTCAGCTCATGTGGAGGAGTGTTGGGATGCTTTTTCATCAAAACACTTTTTGCCAAGACGTCTATTGGCTCCAGAGATTTGTAGCTTTGTCCCAGGACTTCTTTAGCTGCTTTGCACACCGCTACCAGTTGAGTTCTTGTGGAGATGCCACTGTCAGCAAGATGCTCAAGTGTCAGGACAGCTCCGTGCTAAAAAGAGTATATTGGCGTCTCACAGTAGTTACACATACAAGCAGCTTGGTTGCAGCTCGATCTGAGACACTTCCAGACTTGATGAGGAGCAGTTCTCCGGGCAGCTTCTGGGAAGCAAGTGAGTGCGCTGAAACTCCGCATATTTGACATTGGAGGCATCGCTTGCCTATAAAGAAGCACCCTGCAAAGCTTGCTTCAGAAGTTGAGTAGAATATAGTAGAATAGCATTTTGTTTTACAGCATTTAGAATTCAATGGTTCGTGCAACTATTTGTTTGGTTGTTTTTTGGCTTAAGTTTGGAGACACATGTTCTTTTTTGTCACAGTGAAGAGTAGCCTTGATTTTGATTGACGATGAACGGCAGGGAGGAAAAGGAGCTTGAGTTGGGAGTTGCATGCACTTGATAGTGATGTCGGACTTAGAGCTGTTTGGTAGAGCCTTCAATGAAATTCAACCAAGGACATTGAGTGAGTGTAGTTTGTGCCTATGTATATATATATATGAGTATGTATTATATATGATACATACATACGTTATATATACATATTAGAAAGCAGGGTCAGTCGATCAAACACCGATCCCACCCCGATCGGCTGCTTCTGTTTTCAGCCCTCCTGAGCCCGAGCCACGAAGTTGCCTAACGAATGCACGATGCCTACATGATGATGCTGCTGTTGTGAATGCACTGCTTGAACACTCCAACAACTCTCGTTTCTTTTTTTTTTTTCTCTCTCTCTCTCTTAATGAACAAAGCATCAATTCACCTGTAACTGACACAGCAATGCTCGAACTAAAGTCTTTCATCTCAACTTTACATGACCTCTTCTTCTCACGTTTTTCCACACTTTCGGGGCAGCAGCAGGATTGTGTGAACCCACCGACACTGTGGTAGTTCGACAAGTCTTTGAACCTTCCGCCACAATTCTTTCCACGCTGATGCACTCCACTAGGTAAGAGCGAAAGGAGGCATTCTCGGTCAGCTCTTTGTATATACTGTAATATAACTGCTTTGGATCTTCAGCATAGGTCACTGGCTCCGATTCATCCGCATCAGGCCGTGGGTGATCTCGAAGCCTCTTCGCTGACAGCTCCACAGGATGAAGAACCAGTCTTGGTGACACCACACTGACTTGCACGAGCGATTGCTCAGGCTCCCGCGAGCTCCGGAGTGACTGACATCTTTAAAGAGGCCATTGTCCATTCTCCGGCTGTGACAACACGCAAAATGACTCCTCTGTCAAAAGGGCATCTTGCAAGCTCTTGCATGTCTTTCCTTCCCCTGTCCAGTCTAGCATCACTTGCTCTTCCGCTAGCCGCTAACTGATAGTTGGCACTGTGAAGAATTGCACGTAGCAAATCGACTGGTTCTGCATGATCTTTGGTGATGGCATTTGCTATCATGGATGATGTTGGGCGCACCTTGGTTCTAATCTAGTTCGCTGGATAGACTATCTAATGATCGCAATGTCAATTATCTGTCCTCTTATCGTCAAGCACCCCTCTGTTGCCTAGGGAAGTCAGTCAGTGATGCCTATGGGGGACCTTCTTTGAAGAACCGTTTCGGGTTGTTCCAACTGAACCCATCCACCCGTTCGGCCTGCAGCTGTCGAAAATCCTTGTGCTTCACCGCATACTGTAGAAGTAAATGGTATGATTTCCAAGCAAAGCAGTGAAAAGCAGCTCTCTGGCACGTCATCTGCCTTTCTCATGTTGTTCAATGTAGTGGCGATCAACCATCCATCCTCAGTAACACTGGGTTATTTGTGAAGGCTGCTTCAGGCCAAAAAACACAGGGTCAACTCTGACAAAGAAATGTATGGAAGAGATTTGATTGCCGCAGGAAAAAGCTTCTCATCACTGCTGCCACCACCTCAAACTTCAAGTCACCTGCTTCTTGACAGTGATGGTCGCCAATTGGTTGGCCGAAAGACCCCAGGCGCTCAAGCAAATCTGGCCACTATTTTTATTTGTGTCCCAGGATGGCAGCAGGTCAGTTTCACAAAGCGTTTTCTTCGTAATTCGCCGGTCGTTCGTGTTTTTGCGTAATTAGTGTTTGATCCGTTGTCAGCAGACCGCGCTACAGTCCCTTCCCGGCCGGGTCCCTTCTGCAACCCAGTAGGAGGGAAACAATAACGGCCACGCAAAGCTCTCCTAAGCCAAAGAAGCGTGTCATTTTGTCTTATTTTGTCTTATTAAGCCTTTTTGAGGACTGTTCGACTTTGTCAGCCTTCGACTTGACAGGATACCAAGAGAAAAAAGAAGAAGAAAGTCTGCATCGGAGTCCCCCAGAGTGCATTAGCGCTCTAGACTCTCTGAGGATTTAGTCGTGATGGTGCCAAGGTGATCTTGGAACTTGGTGAAAGCGAGACAAATGTAAAGTATGAGGTAACTTGGACAAATAAGTCGAACTCGGTGTTCCTGTGGGACATTTTGTGTGAAATGTCTTCAATCTGATTCGTTTTGTTGGAGAGATCCAGGACGGTCGCACCAAGCGAGTAGCAAACACGAGACTGCGGCCACTTGAGCGCGCGCACGCCTAAGTCCGACATCGAATACAATGAGCTTTGCTAGCACTTTGCTAATCGATCTTTACTTTAAGCTTGGCTTGCCAAGCCTGTACTTCTTGGATTAGGTGACACGGGACGCTACTGGTTATTCTGGTGACAGCAGCTTCAACGTTCCAGTGCCACGTATTTGATGTACAAATTTGGCATTTCCTTTGTTGAGACCTTGCCAGGATTTTCGCTTCACCAAGAATTGCTTGCCAACCGGGATTGAGGTGGCAAGCCCACTCATTCAACACCAGCTACTCCGACTGCAAGTTTCAGGTGGTTGGCGACGGTGCTGATTTGGAAAAGAATCGTGCTGGTTTTGCTCTGAGAGTTTGACGTTCTTCTGAAAGCCTTGTGCATGTGTCAATTTTGTCCGATTTCATCAGGTCAAAGCTACCTGCACCTCAAAAAGAGTCTTTGCTGTTTTACATGAAAGAGCAGAGACTCTCACCTTTTTGGCAGCTGTTGCACTTGGAAACATCCTCACATGTTTTGTTTTGAAGCAAGGAATACCTACTTGAGAGTGCCTCTACGTGGACTTCGACATGAGAAGCAACCGTCTAAGATTCAATTACAGTTGTTGGGCATTTGCCTCCACACGACTAGGCTTAATTTCGGCTACATTTGCAGAGAACAGATCGGAACAGGTCCCGGAGCAAGTTCTGGAGCAGGTTACAGAGCAAGGTGGGGAGGAGGTGCTGGAGCAGGTTCTGCAGAGGAGGTTCCGGAGCTTCCGGATGAGGTTCTGGTGGAAGTTCCGGGGCAAGTTCCGGAGCACTTGGCAGACACGCTTTCTCTCCATGTTGTCACGCTGATATGCTTCCGTGGTGTCACGTTGACATGTCGTCACGTTTGCGCGCTGCCCAAAACAAAATTTATCACACGAGTAAATCTTTTCATCAGCCAAGATGAAATCTTTCCACGAGGAGGGATCACGGGGGGCACCCCAAGCAAAGAGAAAACTTCTCCACGAGGAAGGGCCACCAGTCTGTTCATGAGGAGGGAGCGGGGGGGTGCAGTCATTTGTTAGCGAGCAGGTTGTCTTATATACCAACCCTATATGGCAATGTGTCCTGCAACAAGTAACAGAGTGCCACGATCCCAAAGGTTGAGAAACCTTTCAACCAGCCTCACCTGGACCATGACATGAGTCCTTCTGTTAATGTAGTCGCTTGTGCCACTTGAATGCAGCGCTTGATACTGTTCTTCTTGAAGAACTTAAGAACTTGTCTCAATTTTGTTTAGAGCTTTCCTCCATGGGCCGAAAATGGTGTCAAGATTCCTGCCTTTAGGCTTCGCCCTGGTGAGCCAATTCCTCGATACACATTGTCTCTGGAGGACCTGCCGTCAGTTGCAGCTGTGTTGAGTCCTGCCAGTGACCAGATCTTGTGAAGACGCATAGTTAACGCAACAAAAAGGTGTCGTTTTTTTGGTGTATTGTTCTTGCACATGCTGGCGCCGCGGCCGGAATCAGTTTCTCACTATGTAGGTATGCCAGTACTGCGTATATATATATATACACACATACATGCTTATAAATATATAAAGACATATTTTCCCTTTTTAAACAACAAGAGAAATACAGCTCAACAAGTCTACCTATGCGCCCACCTACCAGGCCTTTACAAATCAAGGAAGATGCTTGCCAGGCAATGTCTCATTATGTTACCATGGGCCAAGCCCGGCGGTTGCTTGCCTTCCTTGCCAGTATCGCGTCCCGATTCCTGGCAGCCTTCGCAACGTCCTTGCTCCTAGTAGCGAGGCCAGGAGCTTCTAGTAGCTTCTTGTTCCTAGTAGCGATGCCAGGAGCCCCTAGTAGCGTCCTTGCTCCTAGTAGCGATGCCAGGAG
>CAXAMN010008002.1:1099382-1111082 GCA_963970005.1 Durusdinium trenchii | reverse complement strand
CCAGGAGCCCCTAGTAGCGTCCTTGCTCCTAGTAGCGATGCCAGGAGCCCCTAGTAGCTTCTTGCTCCTAATAAGCGTTATTCAAGCTTATTCAATATGGAAGGGCGCCGCTAATACATCGGGGCCATAACTTCAATCCTCCATCAGGATGCCTCCGTTGCTTCACAGTGGAGATGCATTTCATTGACTACTCGCACTTATGCAGCTGACTTTGTTCTCCTTCAATCAGCGCAGTTGACACTGGCGGAACTGTGGACCATCAGCTGAAGCCAATCAAGGTGAAGTCATGGCATCAAACTGTGGGCTTTGATGCTGGCGTCAACATGTCAGGTGTCAGATGGCCACAGGCATCTTCAATTTTGTCAACTGTCATGAACTTCGCGTGGAGCAAACCAAGGCTCGATCTTATCAACTTCTCTAACTTCAGTTATGGTGGTCCTCAGGGCAGCAACAGCATTGGTTCCGTGTCCGTGAGGAGATTGCGCTCAGACTGTCAGGATCATGCGCCGGGCCCACCCAGCAGCATTCTAATCACCTGAAAGGGTGATTCATCAGGGCCACAACATGTCTCCGAGCCACGCTCTCTCATGTTCCTCCGGCCTTCGTTTTTGAAGTTGGTCACTATGCGCTCAACTTTTAGCTGCGCTCTACCCACTTGTCCACGCAGGCAGGCAGGACCTCGGGGGATTTTTTTTGATCTTTGCGGGCGAGAACCTTTGGGCCAACAGCGGCCTCGTGATCGAATCTTTAGCATGGGGCCGTGGGGCCCCCCGGCCCAAAATCAGACCATTGTCGCCAGATCGCTCCCAGCACTTATCCTGGTCAGAATGTCGATCGCCTCTGCACTCTGTAGGGGGCCGGGTTCATGCCCAAACGCGGCCGCCAATGATCCACCAGAATCTACCAATGTCTGCAAGTTGATTTCTCCTTCCCTTCATGCGCTCTCAGCGTAGCTTTTTGAATGTCGATTCTTCAGCAACCCGACAAATGGCAGCCTGCGTTTGGTATTTCCGGCGGAAGTGCAATTTCAACCACGCACACCGGAAGGAATGAAAAGACTCACGCGCATCTTGTCCCCAAGTCTTCAAGACGGGCATCGCGCAGGGCTGGCTTCATGTCAACGACTAGTGTGAAGCACCGCCTCTTGGCAGTGAACCTTCGTGCCCCAGCCCCAGAGAATGATGGATCTTTACAAGGTGACCCTTCGCACCACCGGAGCTTTGGCAGCTTGGTCTTCAGCACTTTTACTGATGCCTATATCAATCTCCCCCTTTGCAACTTTATGTGTCTACCCTGATCTACCGAAATACAGTAGTTACATACCTATGGATGTAACGTGCCCACAGATATGTTTGTTTGCAGCAGAGAGAGAGAGAGAGAGAGATAGATTTCAAGGCAACTTCGCGTTATGATGACTCCGGATTGGACTTCGCCGCGGTAAACATTTTATTTTGTGCCACAAACACCCACAGCTTCGTTGACACTCATGAAATAACATGACGAGAGTAAAATTGTTCTCCTTTTTGGCCTACTGGCTTAAATTGTTCAAAGTTACGTTTCTGAAGTGAAGGTGCGGTTGGCGGACAGCCACCGAAGACTGGGAGACTCACCATGGTATGGGCCTCATTTTGTAAGCGAAACTTCCTTGCACGCGTTTGTTTTCCCGTCCACTTATTCATTTGCGTCAGCCTTTTGTTTTGCATCATGTTTGTAGAGATTGAGGTCGCTCTTTCAAGCAAGCTTTCCAGATCCCCATTCTACTGATGAACTTTGTGTGGTGGTAAACTCAAAGTTGGACCGTGCTCTGGCTGTGGGTTGGGTTCTGTACGTTGTTAGCGTTTCTTGTGCAACGAGGTGGCTGAAGACAAACCCCATAAACGCAAATGGAAGGCTTTGCAGCGAGATGCGGGAGGCTTCAAGCGAGGTTTAACACAGTTGGCAGTTTTTTGCAGGTTTTGACCAAAGAAAACGGCTTGGTTGTAACGGCAGAAGCAGACCCTAACTCCAAGGCTGGTGGATTCCTTGACGCTTTGCTTTTCTTTTCTAAACAGTTCACATTCTTCGGTGGTGAAGGTCAGTGAAGGTCAGTTGTTCTCAGAGTTGAATCCAGGAGTTGTGCCGCCTTCCGGCAAATGCTGTCGTTGTGGAGGCAAAACTTGGGTTGAAATTCAATGTTTTTGAAGTGCTTTCATGCATCTTCATTGCCTGCGAGAGGATGGCATTCCACCAAAGAGACTTCCCACCGGTGAGCGCCGACTCCGAATTCGGTACAAGGCACATGGCTGACATTGCTGCTGATGCAAACATGTAGGGCTCGAGGCTCTTTGTGTTTTCTCGAGGCTGATGCTGCCAAACAAGCAGAAGGTGATCTTATTGATGCCATGGAACCCGAAGAATATATTGTAGAGGTTGAAGCAGGACGCCAACATTGAAGCACAGTTCCTTGCACATTTTCCATTGCTTCCGCATATCCATTTTCTATCAAGCAGGATACTTTGGAAGTGATTTCGGGACAGCTGCTACGTCTGTCCGTGTCTGTTCCAAAGGGGTACGCTCAGTCGCAAAGGTTTCACCAAAACAGGCGAGAGAAGACCGCTCCGGAAGGTACTGAAGACCTTGAATTTCAGACCTGGTGTAGAGGGTGGAGCTGCTGGAATAGATTCTGAGCAAGGAGCCAGCATGGGCGCAGGACTTGGGACGTTTATGGCTAGTCGTGGCATTGAGTGTTTCCTTTTTGAATCATGCTTCAGGTTGGACCCCTCGGGATCGCACCATGCACACAGTTCGCATCACCATTCGCAAGACCGGTGCAAGACTTGATCAGTGAAGGGGAGAAATGCAAGATGCTGAATGAAGCTGGTTCTTTTAGTACCCTTGGCTGTCTTGGCATTCAAATGACCAGGCTGGCATACTTTTGAGATCATTGATGGCAGCGACTCTGAGAAGACTTGGTCCAAAGATTTCAAGGCGAGCTTCGGCGAGCTCCGGCAAAATTGTCTCAGCACAGGCTTTACAGGCGACATGGACGACTCTGACGGGCGATGCTGTGCACATGACAAGATCGCAGGTTCTCGCAGAGTGCTATACCCAGGACCACTGAAAGGACTCTCCTCAAATCAAGAAAGGTCGCAGAGCAACATCGTCAGCTTCACTCAATGTATATATCATCCATTCATGCTCACATCCTAATACAGGGAACACTTGGCCATATGTTGTGCAACTTCAACAATATGCAGCACCGGCCAGATGTGGACAGCTTCTGCTGCACTCTGCTGCTGTTCCAAACGCAATTTTGCAGATGAAAGATGGCCAGAAAACCAGTACCACCAGGGCTCAGCAGAAATGAAGCAAGACCCCAGCCACTTGGACCTCGAGCGCCTGCTCACCCTAACTGTTAGACTAGCTGTGGCACCATGTCACACTCTGGTGCATGCTGTTGACCGGCTAGGAGTAATGCTGTAATTCAAAGCATCCTTGAAATACTTATTATCGGCTTGTTGGAGAATCTTTGGTGCCCTAATCTTTCCATTCGTTGCCCACCAAGCCCTGTTTTTTGACGGATGCATCTCCAGGTTTTGGGATGGTTTGATGACTACAAAGGCCGTGCTTTTTGGTGCTGATCTGTAGTGTTCTGGTTGTTCCCAGAGCAGGAATTTCAGGGATCGCAATCACAGATCCTGACAACGAAGAGCTGGAACTTGGCAAGGCTATTCTTGTGCTTGATGCATTGGACATGATATGAACATAAAGCAAGCAACATTTGATCAAGATTGCCAAGTTGGCTTTTCAGGAGCGTGAATACCACAACAGTGGAACCCACAAGCTGCGATTGCGCAGAATGGGAGAGGCAATGTGCTGTCAGTGTTGAACACATCCCTGGAGGGCGTGTTTTCTTCGAGTGAGGCAACAGCTGATGTGGATGACAAGTTCGACCCTCGCGGTTGGGTGAGAGCCATAGTAGAGATGCCGAAGGTGAATGGGGTAGCAAACAACATCCCAGGTAACCATCCGCAAGACAGATATGGAATTGGTGGAGGACATTCGCTTTAGATGGAAGTCATGTTTTTCTGTGTCTTCCAGCCTTGGGAGTGCTGCACTGATGTTGTAGCAAGATCTACTCACAGCGGATGTGTGTACTGTTTTGTACTCTACTAGCTTTGCAGCAATATTCACAGCGCTTCGAGCTCGAAGCCGCCCGCGCGGAGTGTGTGCGTCTGTTTGTCTCGGTCTGTCAGTCTGTCTGTCTCGGTCGGACACACGGACGAACACACTCACCATGTCAACAATGCAGTGTCACCCGGGCGGTAAAGCCGGCATCGCAAACATTTACCTCCAAAGCCATATCAGTTTTGATCAATCTTCAAAAGCATACCAACAAACCCACCTATCCATAAGTGAGCCCCCCCCAAGCTAAAGCTCATTAAGCGGATTAATCCAGCAGCTATCTTGCGGCTTGTGCGAGCCTCCACAACGCCTCAGCACCTTCGGTGCGGGCGGATGGATACAATATATCTATTCAGCGAACTGCGTGTGGAACTATGTCGGTAGCATGGCGTAGCATGGCATTGCTTGGCTTGCTGAAAGGTTGTTGATTGAAGCATGTATAGTGTAGAGTGTTTCATGAGAGACCACGGAAATTCTGCATGTAAAGATTTGCGCCCACAGGAATAGGATGGAAAGAAGTCAATTCCTAACTTGACTTTGGCTCAAGAAGTGAGAAAGGGAGCACACAAGCGCTCGCATGAGTTCGGAACCGATCTCAAGTACACGATCGACCACTTCGTGGTTCACAGTCTTGAAAGAAAAGGTCATTTAACTGGTTATCGGCCGCGTCTACACTGAGCGGAGAGAGACATCACCAGTGACTCACAACAGAGTATATCGGCAAGATCATGCTCCCCAAAAATCGTTTGACTCGAAGAACATCGATTCACGTCGCGATCGTCGGAGAACTTCGGAGTACATTGTTAAAAGAAAAGCTGGATTGATCCGGAACTTCTCCTGACCCACCGGCTGCAGCGCCTCCGGTGCCTAGCGGGCAGAGAAGCTCATGGCAGCGGCTGAGTCAGCCAGGGCCCAAAGAAAATGGCTCTGTTGAACATTGTACCATACGAAGCTGGATTGGCGCAGTCAGTGGCGCTTGATCAGATGCACTTGTTGTCGTTGACGCTTGCAGGAAGGAGCGCGAAGGATCTCACAGAGTTTGTCAGGAAAGCGAACAGTTCCTACGTCCTCCATGGTCTCAAACAAACAGATCTCCCCGCTCCTGCAATGCTGTTCCAAAGTTTATTTGGCTCTGGCAACAGGTCAAGAGGGTGCCCAGGTTTGCAAGTATGACTTGGGGCTTAAATTGCAGAGGGGTTGAGAGGCGTGCCGTGGACTATGACAACATCAGCAAGGGCTTGAATGACATGCTCAATGGCCACGAAGAACCCATTTTTGTGAACACTGTGTTCGTGGACGCCTGGTCAAGAGGCTGATGCAATGAAGCTGAGAAGGCCTATGAGCGGAGAAGCCTTCGGAAGAGGGGCTGGCTACAACGTCATGCAGCAGGACCCCGGACTCAAGCGATCTGTCATAGATCTGGGGTCCGACATGTCCTTGCGTTTGGCAAGCGTATGTTTAATTGGAGAAAAGTACACTTCTTTCTCGTGAAGGTCCTTTGCCCCCCCCGCTCGCTCTCGGGCCGCTTCATAGTCAATGACCTGGACAACATTGCGGTGCCTCAAGACGGAGTCAAGCCGCCAACCTGCAAACAACCTGAACAAGTTGTGGGAGTTTCGCAGCCGCCGTGCCGTCGTTCTTCGCATTGTAAAAGATGAGCGCCTTAACGGGGTATTTGACGCCCTGAAGCGGTTCACCTGTTGTGACCTCAACCTCAGATCGAATCTGAAAATCAACATGCGAAGCACGATGCCGATCACGCGGAACGCTTGGTGAGGTAGTCCAGCGCAGCAGCCTTTGTCAACTCTGTGGCAGCCTCTAACTTGCGTGGTCTAGGCCAGATGCGTTGGAAGCCATCAAGAAGGAGTTCAAGTGTTGGTGACAGGGCACTTGGGATCTTGACAGTGTCGCCGAGGAGATGCTTGCGAAGAATGAAACCATTCAGAACAACGAGACCATTTGTTCGGAGAAGCGCATGGAGTTTGACCCTCAGTAACGGTCCTTCAAGGCCGTGTCTGCTACCAGGCGACGCCAAACCGCAGATGGAAATCTTACATAGTACCAAACAGATTTTGGCCGCGTCTCCAGCTTCAATAGTTGCAGTAAACGCGATTATCTCCTATATATGGTGTGTCACGCCCTGATAAGCGCGGATGCTGTGAAGGCACACCTCCAATCTTAGTTGCGCAGTTGGCGACAACTTGGATTCGCTTGCCAAAGGAACTTTGGCCATCTGAGTGGTTCAAGAATGATGGCGCGCCACGTTTCAGGCGTCCGGTCATCAGGCTCAAGAAGGCGCAGTAGTACCAGAGTGGCAGGAGCACCTGGAGTGGCAGCGGTCAGGATGGGTTCCATGATGTCGAGAAAGCACTGATTTCCGATATGTAGTGGATGAGGTGCTACACTCAGACGAGATGACGGTGAAGTTGCAATTGGCGCGCAGGAGTCAAGGTGAGAGGATTGGTGTGTGTGTGTCACCCTTGGAGTCATAGGGATGCTTTTGCATTTGTTTTACTGCAGGGGGGTAGTGCACGACTGACAGACACTACCCAACGAAGACACTGTCAGTTCGTGGTGAAGCAATGCGGGACGCCGCATTGTGTACCTGCTGGAATTTTAACTTTTCCTGAGTTGAGTTTGACCTTCTGCAGACTTGCGCGACACGTCGTCATCTTGTCGGTTCGTCGTTCGGCTCCTTCCTCTTTGGGCCACCTCTCCGTTTGAAGACCCCCAGGTTTCGCTGGTTCCCTACTGATACTCTTAGGATCTGGAACCCTAGGCCGGCGTGTGGCACCGCATTCAGTTCAGTACACAATATCCTAAGTGTGTTTGGCCTTGTGCCAACCCGGGATGAGCCCGCAGAGTGCCTCCCGTGGACCCTTCGAACGGGTGTACGTCGTTATCTCCCCTGCCCGGAGATGTAGATGCCCAGAGCGGGCGAAGGTGGCCTAGGCCGTACGAACGATGATCTTTGTTTCATCTTTGGAATTCCAAGTTGGCTCATGCCTTTACGTGACCGCAGCGGTCAAAGCAGCCAGCCATTTCGGCAAGGCACAAGGTGACCACAGCGGTCAAAGCAAGTTTAAGGTCCATTGGGACCTGTTGGAGCCTTAGTATCTCAGTTGATTCCTCCTTCTCCGCTCCCCGCTCCTCTTTGGTCCCTGGACGCTTGATTCGTAGCTGGGAACACCTCTCTCTCTCTCTCGCTCTCTCTCCTTTTCTTGACGGGTGTGTCCTTGGACGCTTGAGCGGTAGCTGGGAACACCATCGTCTCATTCCTTTTCTCGTTTGGTGTGTCCTTGGACGCTGGGCTCGTAGCTGGGAGCACCTCTCTCACTCTCTCTCTCTCTCTCTCACTCTCACTCTCCCTCTCCCTCTCCCTCTCCCTCTCGCTCTCGCTCTCGCTCTCGCTCTCTCTCTCTCTCTCTCTCTCTCTCTCTCTCCCTCTCCCTGCTCCCTGCGCCTCCCGCCGCTATGCAGCTCTCTCCTACCGGCCTCGCCGCCTTCACCTTGCCACACACAGGCCTTCAACCTTTCCTTTCCCTTCCTTACGCCGGGGTCTACACCCTACCGGATAACAGCGTGCAGGGGTGCCTGGGCCTTTCAGTGTGCAGCTGGCAACCGCACCAACCATCCTTCCTCCAGTTTACAAGAAACGGTCACTTCTTTTCCGTTTCTTGCTCTTCCTCTTCCTGCGCCTCCACACACCTTTCCTGTCCCTTCCCTACGCCGGGGTTTACACCCTACTGGATAACCGCGTGCAGGGGTGCCTGGGCCTTTTACTGTGCAGCTGGCAACCGCACCAACCATCCTCACTGAAATCTCACCCCACCTTTGGCGCGGAGCTTAAAATCTTGCCTCCCTCCGGGGAGGCGTGTGTGTGTCACCCTTGGAGTCATAGGGCCATAGGGATGCTTTTGCATTTGTTTTACTGCAGGGGGGTAGTGCACGACTGACAGACACTACCCAACGAAGACACTGTCAGTTCGTGGTGAAGCAATGCGGGACGCCGCATTGTGTACCTGCTGGAATTTTAACTTTTCCTGAGTTGAGTTTGACCTTCTGCAGACTTGCGCGACACGTCGTCATCTTGTCGGTTCGTCGTTCGGCTCCTTCCTCTTTGGGCCACCTCTCCGTTTGAAGACCCCTAGGTTTTGCTGGTTCCCTACTGATACTCTTAGGATCTGGAACCCTAGGCCGGCGTGTGGCACCGCATTCAGTTCAGTACACAATATCCTAAGTGTGTGCCCCTTGTAGTCACAGGGGTTCTTTTGAATTGTGAACAGAATTGCCTTGTTTAGAGCAGGGGGCATGCGGCCATCACGCAAACGCATGCCAACAAAGCTATGCGTGATGGTGGAAGCCAGGTCTGATCAACCTGGTGTACCTGCTTTTGAAAACCTAAGTATGGCAAAAGCTGTCCAATACGTTGTTTCTGCATTTTGTCATGCTGCAGTAAAGGGCTAGTGCATCGGCAACTCACCTTGCAGGCTTTGGAGGTTTCTCGCACTCACCTGTTTTCAGTTACCTGGAACCTTAGGCGGCTTACTTAGGCTGGCGTGTGGCACCGCATTCACATCCGTACGCATTTCCATAAGTGTGTGTGTGTGTGCGTATATGTGTGCGCCACCTCCCGTCTCTAGAGGTTCTACCTTCCACTCTTTCCCTTTACTCGACCCACTGTACGGTACACCGCAGGGGGCACCTGAAGCAGAGATTGAAAACGAAGACGCTCCGGGACGCTGGAGTTACGTACCTGCAATTTTAATTTCGCATCATTTTCTCGGTCTCACCCTTGTCACAAGCAATTCTGTTATGCGGACTTATCGCCTTTCCGTTCATTCAGTCAAGCAGTAAAGTGCTAATGCTCCCTGAGATCTCACAGAAACTCTGCTCTTTATGGCTTTATTCTCAAGTCGCAGCTTCTTCCCACCGTGGTAAGCTGTGTGATCCCCGACAGGAGCGCCGTTGCTGAGTCTTTACTCCTGCATAGGAGGGAATTTCCTGAATTTCTATTTTTTGGACCAACTTCTTACGCAGGATCTTTTGCCCGAACCAACTTTTTGAATGCATCTCACCTCCGGAATGTTGAACTTATGCAGCAGAGCTACTGTAGTGTATCCACTGAAATTGTCTCACCCTGTAAACCTAAGTTTTCCAATATTTTTAAATCAATTTTCCATCAATTTTCAATCACTTTTCATGTCAAGTTTTAAGTCAATTTAAGCATTTGTTTCGACTTATTTTTGAACCCTTCACACAACAGCCATCAGATCGCGATCTCTATGAGATTCGACGTGTGCCTAGAACATCCCACTTGTCACCACAAACAACACCTTGTCGTCCAACTTCTGGTTTGCGGTATTCATGTATTTATTCATGTATTGAATGGTGTAATCATGTACTTGTCTATTTATATATTTGTTGGATCTTCAACGTCATCGAGTGCCGCCAGCCATGTCCTATCCTTGAGATATTTACCATCAACAGCCGCCGCCTCGTTAGAACTGGCCACCACACCACCCTCCAACTCATCATCAACCCTTTTCCACACCACACCCAGTGACATAGCAGCATGTGTCCTGACATCCACAACCGCCGCACAACATTCCGCCTCCTTATCCACCAGTGCCCAACTTCCCAATTCCACAGCGTCCACAGCCCACAGCGCACACAACCACAACCCACTATGGTTATTCGAGAACAAGTACCAGTTTTTCTACCAACACCAGATCCAGCCTTTTCGCAACATCGCAACATCCACATCCATTACACCCACAAGTTCCCTCCTCCACACCACCAAACCAATTTCCATACTTACCATTCCCCCAGCAGTACCCTCCCACCAACATCCACCTCCGCAACCACTACATACCATCAACCCTCCAGTCACCACAGCCCCACACCCTCCGACTCCAGCAGACCC
Source organism: Durusdinium trenchii (assembly GCA_963970005.1). NCBI lineage: Eukaryota > Dinophyceae > Suessiales > Symbiodiniaceae > Durusdinium > Durusdinium trenchii. The sequence goes on along the minus strand of CAXAMN010008002.1, from coordinate 1,100,992 downwards.
TCCACCCTCCACTGACACCGCTATTCAACCACCACCAGGTGATCTTCAACCACAATCGCAACAACCATCACCTCCATCACAGCCGCCACAGACCCCATACACACCATTCCGCCACACCCTCGCTCCATTCCCTGCGGAGTACACGCCCCACCCCTCAGTGGCACCTTCAGTGGCATCATCCACGCCACAACCCACCACACGTGGAATTTGTTCCCAATCGCTCCCCTCACGTTCAGAATGTCATCGTTTCTCAGCATTTTCAACGACTTCCGCCTCGGAGTCAGAATTCCACAACCTTTCCAGGTCCTCTTCCACGACTTCGCCGCCTCCCCCCCACCACCTCCACCTCAGCAATCCCAATCCCAAGGCATTTCCTCCAACCAGCCCCTACCCATCGCTGTGAAACACCACCCCATTCCCCAGAAAAAGATGACGAACAAGACAAGACATTGACATTTCACCCTCCAACCGAGAGGCCTCACCTTTCGCCAAGCGAGCCTCAAAATCTCGCTCACATTCCTCCAGGCTAGGTCCAGATCACGTACACACTCCAGAACCAAATCCCGTACCCATTCACCCACTCCCAACCCCACACCTACAGAAGACACGTCCGACGAACTTTCCCAACCCAAACAGTCCCCGGCCAAGTACCCTGCCAAGTTCCCACCAGCCAATCGCCCTCCTATCGCACCCCCATCCCGTTTACCCAGACTCAATACCACGCCACCACCAGGTATTTGGACAGACCCACGCCGTGGCCAAGCAGCACCACCACCTATCCGACTTAGACTGATTGGTTTCGCCCTTTCGTCCAATCTTTCCCAGATAAGCAAAAAGATTCGCAGGTTCATCACGCTTCACTCAATATTGTACATTCCCACACTTGATACCAGCAGCCTGACTTCTTCCAATTCTTTTGTATTTCTTTATTGCTAATACATTTCGCACTTCCATGTACACCAGATGTTTGTACCGATCGTCATTCTCCTGTTTTTTGAACTTTGCAACTTTTCAACTTTTAAACTTTTCCTTCAGTCATTTGATCAGTCACTCCACCGCAGCCATTCTCAATCAATTATTAATTATATATTCCAAGCTTTGATCTGTGACTTTGAGTTTGCGATTACAATGGAGGGCGCCTTCTGGCAGTGGACTCAGAACCTTCCCTCGGGGCATGTATATGGAGTTATGTCCGCCCAACTCAGTGTGAGAAGTACCATCTATCATGCCCGTGAGCAGCTCCACTCTATTGACGAAACCATATACTTGCATGCATGATCCAATTCTCCGACACCTGACTTCACCATTGGCCGACAGGATTTGTCGCATCAGAGCACTAGTTGAACATACACAGCAAGACTTTACACACACGCCCTCAATCACATCGATGCCATCAGCCAGATGCCGCTGGACACACTCGAAGGCAAGGGCAAAGGACAGCCCACCAGCAGAGCCCACAGACGATCCTACAACAGGCTGACCACCCCCACAACACTCCACACTTGATCCTACAACCCCCATCCATCCACCAACCGACAAACAACAACAACAACAACAACAACAACCACCACCACCACCACCACCACCACCACCACCACCACCACCACCAC
>CAXAMN010008002.1:1053828-1097001 GCA_963970005.1 Durusdinium trenchii | reverse complement strand
GCACTTGTTACTAGTAGCGATGCACTTGTTCCTAGTAGCTTCTTGTTCCTTCACAAAACAGCAGCCATCTTCACATGTGGGCTGATACACTTGACATGCCTCTTCGCCTTCCCATCTGCAACACACATCTCCCAACGGTGGCGACAATGCCTCTCCCGCCTCCAGATTGCACCAGACTTACCGCCACGAAGATTTTTTGCCAACCCAATGCAGTCTATCTCAAACTCCAATTCAACCAACATCCCACCAGACACCAATACCACCAATTTGGCCATACCTACATTGGCTCCACAAGCATCGGCATCGCCAAGCGAGAATTCAACAGGCACGCTAAGCTTAAACAATTGGCCAACAACATCCCATCCCATTTCCGCAGAACTGTCATTGGGATATTGGCACTCTACCAATACTCTCCACCACTACAGCGCCCTCTACCTTTCCCATCACATCAATTATGACGTCGCATGGATCCACGAACACCTTCACATACAAGATTGGCAGCGTACACTCAACTGGCCTTACATTCAAAACCACCTGCTCCTCAAAGCCGATGGCTGGCAATTTACCAAACACCGTACCCGCTTTGCCAGACTGGCCACCCACAAAAGACTCTTTCAAAGGCTACGCAGACACCATCGCACTACTCACCAACCCATCCTTCACACAACACATTGAGAACACGCACTTACCATTACCCGAGAATTGAGCAAGCGCAGCAAGGCCTCCTTCGAAGCAGCCAAGGCCATCCGCAGCGGTCGCTATACAGATATAGAAGTGTATGCGATGCGAAGAATGGCAGCAAGCCTTGAAGAACCAGACAGATCACGCGTCCTTAATTTACTTAACTCCTCCCTAACTTTCCGCAATCTCCTTATTCCCAAAGCGAATCGACACCCAACTATTCCTTTTCTCGCACATCACAGTTTGCACAACACTGAAAAATGGTTCACCTCCCTCACCACACATTTTGATCACGTTATACCGTTCCACCCGCCCACTTGTCATGTCATGTGAATCTCTGGCGACGTGGTTGGTGTGGATGTCGCAAAAGCGTTTGAATTGCAGGAGGCGCACGGACAGAAAGCAGCAAAAGGGCCACAGCTCCACCCCCAAAAACCACTGAGTCCTAAAGTTGACCGACTAAATGTTTCTTTCATCCAGGTGCTTTCTAAGAGCCGGGCTTGCGGAGAGACCAGTGACAAGCAACAGGCACCATGGTTTTTGCCTTGGTCTAAAAGTAAGCCTTTTAGACCCCTCAGCTTTCAAGCATTTGCATGCCGTCGGTGCACCTTTTCTCCGTTAGATGAGTATGAACTGAGCACTTCCAGGTATCTTCGTTCAGATCGATGGCACACAGTGACCATCACATCCGATTGCCAAGATCGAACAGTGCCCCAAGTATGAAGGGACACCAGTATCAATACTCAGCCAACATTCAGTGAACGTGGGAGGTGCTTGTTTTCTTGGATGGGATGCAAGCTACTGAAAAGGAGATCAACATTGGCATGGGCCTTGGGTTTGTAAAACAAACTGCAATCTGACTGTGAAGAGTGCTATTGCCACTTGCTCACAAATTGGGCCTTGCCCCTGGTTGGTTCAGAAGGAACGACCTCAGCCGGCCTTGGTGCTGACGACGCTGGTAGAAGAGTCCAAGGCCACTAGTTCGTTGAGTGCTTGCCCTTGCATCATAGTTTGAGAACTGATGACATGAGTTTTTGAGTGTTTGCCTATGTTTCCCTCCTCAATTCACTTGCCATTGCAACTGCAAAGATGCTGCTCAAGTTGAATCATTGAGCCTTTTAGCGCAATGTCGTCCTACAGCACCGACACCCCCAGGACTGCAACAAACTACCAGAAGATATAAAAACACATCATGATGAAGAAATAGTTCGTCAAGAGAGTGGATGGGGGGAAACGTGTGACATGTGAGGAGAGTGGAAGCGACAGCAATGGAGGGCTCTTCCATAGCTTTGATCGCGTCCGCCTTATCACTTTGAAGGAGCGCACTCCATTGATGAGAGATGCTCTTTGCTTGGCCAAGGTGCCCACTCTTCTGAAGAACATGCCCCTTGGAAGTGAAATCAGCTAAGCCTTGTCGTGTGTCACTCCTTGGCACTGCATAGCCAATGCGTGGCCACTTTTCGCTTAGAAACTATACAGTATCAAAACAGCTTCAAGGTTCAAATCAAACTAGCTACCCTTGTGCCTCTTCGATCTTGTCTTTCTTCTCCCCAAGGATCGGGGCCGGGATATTTAGTCTTCCAGTGGGACTACGGTATGCTACTCCGATTCCGGGACTGATTGTTTTGGGCACCATTGGTCTTCTCAGCGCTAGCTCCTATTGGATGATCGGCTATTGCTGCATCGCTTGTGGTGTTAAGTCATTCCGTGACCTGTGGAACGTTGTGCTTGGCCAAAGATCAGCTTGGATTATCGATGTGACAATCTTTTTGAATGGCTGGATTACTTTGATTTGCTACATCATTTTGATTGGAGACTTCACAACCAAATCTTTTGAAGGTTTGCTGGGCCCGGATCACATCCTGGCCAAGAAGCGTGCTCTATGCCAGACAGTGATTTCAGCATTTGTTTTGCTGCCACTATCCCTGGCAAAAGATCTTCAGCGTTTGGCCTACACATCGATCCTTGGTCTTATAGTGTTGGTCTATGTGCTGTTTGTAGTCATCCAAGACTCCATCTTGAACAGCCCTCCCGAAATCAGTGAAGAAGTGCACCTTTGTGAATGGAATTTTGGTATTTTTGAAGCTATTGCGCTCTACTGTCATGCTTTTGTGGCACACTACAATGCACCGAAGATCTTTTCAGAGCTCGCAAACCCGACCCTTATCCGCTGGACACAGTTGGTGGGAATTGCCTATTCTGTTGCCTTTGTGGTGTATGCAGAGTTTGCCTGGGCTGGATTTCGTCGCTTCCAACTGTCGGTGGAAGGCAATGTTCTGAAGAACTATGGCCCACAGCTTAACATTCTCATCGCATGGCTGGGAATGGGCTTTTCAATTGCATTTACATATCCGCTTGTCTTCAACTCAGCTCGTGAGGCTGCCATCAACTTGACTCTCATTGCGAGGCAAACGCTGTCGTCCATTGACTCGCCCAGGTTTCGGCAGCTGCAAGATGGCTACTATGGGAGTTCATGGCAGCACCGCTCAGAACAGCTGATACGGCTACTAGGTCCCAGTCCGGATTCCCCCAACCACAAGCTCTCTCAGAAGCCTGGGACAAAAACTACGTTCCTTCTCGTCCTCCTCACCTATGTAGTTGCGGTGAGATGCGATGATGTGGGAATAGCAAATGCTCTTGCTGGATCAGTAATGGGCTGCAGCCTAGTTTGAGTTTACTTCCTTTTGTTTGCAACCTCGTTTGTTCCACAGAGCAGTTGCTTCACTTCCTTTCCGCCCGTGAATCGCAGCACAGGTATGGTTTGCCTGGTCCTTCCTGGCCTTTTGTTCTTCAATGTGGCACGGATGCAGCAGAGAGCTCAGCAAGCCCGAGGTTTGCAGAAGCCGCTCTTGACAAAAGGACTGCAAACGCCAATTCTAAGGGTAGGTTTCAAAGACTTGATATTGACAGATACTGTGTTAGCCTGGCCCAAATAATATTGAACTACATTGTCGCTGTGTTAAGGCAACCTTTCGAAATTGCGTGGTATCATGGTGTTCTTTCTCTCAAGCACACCCGCTCTCATTAGGTTTCCAAGAGCCACCTCGGGAAGGGTTCCAGGTAGTGTTCTGGGGGAAGTTCTGGGAGATTTTCAGTCACATGCAGGGCGTGTTGGGTAGCCTGATGTTGCATGATTGGCCTTTCGTCCTATAATTCCACAACAGGACCGAATTAGTCAAACACTACAAAAGTACACAACCACATCGTGTAGTGCACCACCATTCATTCCATCCTGATTTTGCCATTCCAGTCGATGGTGCAAACGCCGTTAATTTTCTGATTTGCCGGTGGTCTTGGTTAAATGGAAATTCAGTCGCGGCCTCCGCGATGCATACAATTCTCATAAAAATCATAAAATCTTATATAATGAAGTTCAAATTCCACATGAGTAAAAGAAGTGGCCTCCCCGTAAGACCGATGGCCTCCAACCTACTAGCGATGGCCTCCAACCAAATAGCGATGGCCTCCAACCTACTAGGGACGGCCTCCAGCCTACTGGCGATGGCCTCCAACCCAATAGGAAGATGTTTGCCACTCGCCAAGATGCCAATTTCATTGCTGTTGCGTCGAGTGTGACTCTTGAGTGTTTGTTTTTCGGTTCTTTGGGCAGGTCATCGCAGTGGGCCCGCAGAAACCCATCTATGTCTCAACATGTAAATTTTGCTTCTTCGTCATTCCTCCACCATCCATTGACTCATGATGATTTGTGGTTGGACCAAATCCACGAGAAAGAAGAGCAGCGTTATGCCCAACACTTGCTTAAAGTGCATTATCACTTATCACCTTCACTACCGCAGCAATAGACAAGGGCCCGTCCTTTAAATGTCTTTGCTGCCCGCAGGATTTTTGCTAGTCAGAGTCAGATGTTTTTCAACTCGATAACAGGTATGTTTTAGCTGGGTGCTTGCTCTCTTATGCATTTATGGTTCACATTTCAAATATGGACTAGTGGATCACAACTCATCTCAATAGCGTCACGAAGGATGTCTTTCGCATCGCGAGCGAGGATCCTCAGGTGCAGCTTTGCCGATGAGGCCAATTCTAGCTCAGTTTGCTGGGATCGTGATCTTCATCTCCGGGACGATTTTCACCATCGTCGGCACAGTTCCTTGGAGAAGCCGCAAACAGTTTATGCGAGCTTTTTGGTTCGGGTCCCCTTGATGTCCTTGCAGCCCCGTTCTTAACTGTTTAAAGGTATTTGGCTTATATAGAGCATTCAGCATTAGCTTTGGATGATGTGAATCGCCGTGATGCAGTGTTACATGCTTCCAATACTTCATGCAAAGGAAGTTTTGAGGAGAAAGTTCCGAGTTACAAATTACAAAAAACTGCGTGCGCATGGTCGTGTCAGCGGGCAAAGCGGTAGTCTGGTAAGGCAACGGTTGTGGGGATTACTTTTGCTTCGTTTCGTTCGGGACTGTCAGGGCTGCGCGAAGGTGTTTGGGAGGTGGTTTGCCGTGCCCTGACTGGTCGGTTTTAAATCAGATGACTCAGAACGCACTCCAGGAGCTGCAGAAGGTTGGCGGGTTGTTATTTGGTTGCGCGGGACACTTTGTCTACAGCTGCTTCCTTGTCTCCACTTGTCTGATTACGCGTCCCCCACTTGTCGGCTTCTGTGATCGACACTTTGTCTGCCCATGCTGCCTTGTGTCCCCAGTTGTTTGCCTCTGTCTGCCGCTGCTGCCTTATCTCCCCACTTGTCCCTCACATGTCTCCCCACTTGTCTTCCTCTGTGATAGGTGCTTTGTCTGAAGCGTCCGGTCCAAGCTGAGCTCTATGCCATGCTGCCCTCCATGACATGGCTGTGGTGCTTGCCTGGCTGTGCGCGCTGGTGGGCACCTGGATCTTCATGCTGGCTTTGGAGATCTATTTGGGAGCGAAGGTAGAGTGATGACAATGCATCACGGGGCATGTTTTCGCTAGGCCTTACTTGTTCTATCCTTGAAGCACATCGTACTGGGCATGTAGATTCCCAAGGCCGTCCAGTGAAGCGCTCCTTTGCAAGGGCTATGAAAGTGGATTTTGTGTCTACCGTGGTCACGTCCATGTGCGCAAGCTTCCATGGTCACGGCTGCTGATGTCACCTGAACACAGCCTCTTTCGAGCATCAAGAAAGCCAAGGGACCGGACTAGCTGCGTAACGTGGAACCGTGGTGGCCTCTCCACAGAATCCTATCATGAGTTCATGTATTGGCTCTTGCTCCAACAAGTTGATGTTTGCTGAACTCGTGGTCAGTAGTGGAACCATAAGAAGATTGTGGGTTTTTGCTTTTTCCTGCTCCAACAGGCTGGCTCACATGATGGTCTTCTTACCATCATTCGTATGCAGTTCTGCCCTTCTGATGCTGTCTGCCACGCCATCGTTCAAGCAGGCAGGCTGCCACACACCTTCGTTGCCATTTAGCTAATACCTCATCAACTGCTATCAACGCCCCCCTACCGCGTCAGAGCTCGTCAAGTGTGCGCAATCTTATATGGCCCCTCACTTAGCATGCTTTCCTCTCTTTTCGTATATCCCCCGGAGGGGCCGGAGGGGTGTGTTGGAAGCGCTGCTTTGCATTTGATCAGTGCCATCAGGTCCGAACAGCATGCGTGAACGCCAAACCTTCACACTGACAGAAACATGCAGGGTGACTTCGACCCAGGTTAGCAGGTGGCCTCCTTTTTTCACTTGATCTCGCTCAAGCTATTGACAGGTTGCTGAGATCCGACTTGTTTGAGGGCTTGATGACATGTGGCTGCCCTGAGCCCCTTGCCCTTTTGCTAGCTAATTGGCTCCGTGATCAATACTGAACCAACAGGCTTGATCTGTCAGACCAAAGCAACTTGTGGTGTTCGACAGGGTTGCCGTGATAGTCCTCTTGAATGGAATGTTTTCACGTCTGTCATTCTTTGAGCCCTGTGTGTTGCTTTTGGTATGACTTGTTGCCAGCTGATCCAAAAGCTTTGCTGACGACCCCCTCCTTCGTTGGATTTTTTTTGACTATAGCAGATGTTGACACTGCATTAACTGAGATCGGCCGGACGCTCGACGTTCTTGAGCAACGCCAGTTGCGTCCCAAGAAAACAGTCGCTCTACTTCGTCTTGTGGGCTCACAGGCAAACAAGATCACCAGTCTAGTCAAAACTAAAGAAGGCTGCGCATCAGAACTCCACGCGCCAAGGGTGGCAGTTTGCTTCCTGTTGTCACACGCGTACTTGGGTTGCAAGCTTCCGTATTACAATTTCGAAAAGATGACATTGACGCGTCGATTGCGCGTTGATCGTGCTGCCTTTCAGCGATTGCGCCTGTGGCTCGTGAAGCGCCGCTTGATCTGACAAACAGCGAGAGCCCAAGTGTGGAGGACTTGTGTCTTGAGCTCACGCCTCCACGGTCTGTCTGCCGCTGGCCTTGCTCAGGCTCAGGAGGGATTGCGTAAATAGGGTTTCGACGCAACGCTGAACTTAGGCTAATTGGTAGATCGCTTGGACATATCACGCATGAACGCGATGCCGATCTCTTTCGTAGGCTTGGTACTTGTGAGCCCCTGCAATATGTTCAGGAGCAGTGGCAACAAACATTTGACCGCCTTCATAGCAATCAAGCACTCCTCAGACACCGACGCTCTTAGAGCCGCTTGACACGGTGCGAGCCAGAGTCATGTCTGTCTTTGAACATGTGAAGGAACAGCTCCCCTTGTGGGAGCTACCATGTCCGTATTGCTCTCAGGTTTTTGAAAGCGTGTCCTTACTCAACAAAAATTTGGTTGTCACACGCAAAGTCACCAGAGCCCATCACCCCTTCAATGCTGCCACTGCCAATTCAAGTTCTATGAATGGCGAGGCCTGAGACATCGCATCTCTGCTGGCTGTCAAATGTTTGATCCAGATCTGCCACAGCAGGTACCGCCAGCTGACGGAGAAACTTTTTCGTGAACATGCCAGAGCAGACGCTTTTAATTGCTCTTATTGAGGAACCTGAGCTCGTCCAGATTTTGAGAGAGAACTGTGTGCTTTGTGGACGTTACTTTTTCATAGGGAACATGGCTTGATCTGATGACTTTAGCCAAGAACTCTGCGACTGACACCATCCTGACCAAGCCCACCTTTGTCCAAGCACTTCGATCCGCTTGCGTGCTGCGTGGGAGGCATTGCAAGAAGCCTGGAGGTATCATCCAACACCATCTTCAAGATCATGCCGCCGTTGTGCAAGAAACAAGTGATCGTAGCAGTCACTTGCAAAACCAGGCCATTGCAGCGGGGAGACCTTGCTTTTGTGGAAATCACACTGTCCGCAAAGGACACCAATGTGTGGTCTTCATGTAGATTGCAATGCTTCAAGTCGTTGCTAACAAAGATGAGGATCCCCATGAAGTTGAAGCATCCAAACCATCATCAAGTCCGGCTTCTAATGCGTGTCTTGCCGCTGGTCTCCCAGTTGCCTGTGTGATCGGCGTTTTGTTTGCTGCCGCCGCCTTACTTGTCTCGCCAGCTGTTTCGTTACGTGTCTCGCAGTACTTCTCTCCTGGCTCCTGTCCTGCTTTCCCCCTCGTCTGCTTCTGTGATCTGCGTCTCAACAAAGAGTTGGGCTTTCAGAGTCCTGCCGTGTCGTCGTGTTCAGAGCCAGAAGCAGGTCAGACGACGGGTTTATGGAGTCGCGCAGTACAATGGTGATGGATTTCGTGGCAGTCGGGCATCTGAGGGGGGTGGGTGGGAAGGGGCCAGGGCAAATGTGATCTCAAGAGAATCAAAAAAAGCTTCTGCGATCTGGTTGCGCTGTGGCGGTGGTATTTGTGGGAGTGGCTAGCGGTTGCAGCTGGTTTGGTGAAGCTGTGGTCAATCCGTGGTTGCGCTGCAAACCTCTCTGAAAAAGTGGGGCGCATACCCACTCAGATGTTGCGTTGTTGTTGTCATGGCTGTTGCCTGTTACAGAGCAGGGGGGGTTGCCTGTACCGTTTGTTTTCGCGGCAGGGAGCCTTTTGATTCGGAAATTGTTGTCAATCATGAATCATGATGTTATGTTGTTCCGTTCATTCATACCATTCTGTCGCGTGACACCTTTCTTATTCCCTTTTCTTCTCTTCTATTCTTTTCTGTTTCCTTGTGCTACTTTTGCTCCTTTTCCTCGCCTTCTGGCTCCTTTTGTCCCCGCCCATGCAAAAGCTGTACAAGATAACGCCGCAGCCTGGCTACAAATAAACGCTATGGCGCTCTATTTTCCTTGTTTTCACGTCGCTTCTCTTTTTGCGACGCAGATTAGAAAGCTTCTTCGCAGCAGGAAACACCAATCAGGCAACCAGAATTGATATTCCTGTGCCAATCCAGCGCCGTAGAGTAGTAACAACAAACGTCCGTGGCAACAGAACACGCCCCGCGGAAAGCGGCAGCCAAAACGCACCAAGATTGCCAGAGAGAAAGCCGCCCAACAGGGTGTGCGCGGGCGGCTAGGGCAAACAGGTGATTCTTGTTGTTGTTGTGGTGGCGGCGGTGGTTGTTGTTGGAACAGGAAGGGGACACGCGAAAAGGACACGCCAATAATGCAAGGCAGGCGTAACTCGCACCTTGCGGCCATCTTCAGCAATCTTGAAGGAAGGGGGGCACCCTTACAAACATGTTACGAAAAGGTTGAATCTTTGAACGACATCATGTTTTGCAAAAAATCGGAAACAGACACTGTTTTGTTGATCTTTTCGGCGCGTGCGCTTGTGCGCAAGAGCCGAATGGTATTTGTGAGGTTTTTGGCCTCTCCGTTTTACATCAAAACCCTTCTTCCCAGTGGCCCTGCGGGATTGCCCCCGGTTCGTCTACACATGGCCTTCGGCGGCGGGGTGCTGCGGACACTTTTTTGCCTGATACGGACTTGCTGCAAGTACAAACGTCGCAATTCACCAGATCGCCGGGAGCCACATTGCACTTCACAAGTCATCACATCAACTTCATCACCATGCAGCCCTTCTGCAACCCACACTTCGTCGCACACGTGCCACAAAAGGAGGCAAATTTTCAATAGTTTATATATACATTGAACTTTGGGTCTGCCGGGAATGGGATGCGGAGCAGCCTCACCTTTTCTGGAATGCAACGAAGGCAGTCATTTTGATGCACCATCTGAGCTAACGCCTTCAAAAGAAGCTTTGGTGCCACAAGGCTCACAAAGGTGGTTTTAGGCACAATGTGGTCCCTTTTGTGGTGACCCGAGAAGGGATTCTTAAAGTTTCTCTCGTTTGTGCAAAGTTCATCTCAGCGGAACCTTAGCTTTGCAGCGTGCCAAAAAACACGGATGCCGTGTTGCGTGTTGAGTGTCTTCGATTTGGCTTCGACTTTCGACATGGCAGCAGAAACTCTGCGCTCCACTCGCCTATATATAGTCATTATTGAGCTGAGTTGGTTCTTTAACGATTTTGAGGGGTGCAGGACAAGCAATCCTTGCTTGTCAATCCAGTTGCCACCCGAAAGGTCCAGTCAGTCCACTAGAAATGCTGGCGACAAGTGGGCTTCTAACAGTTTCTCCTTATGCGGTCCCTCAGGCGCGCATGCGTTGAGTTGCGGGATTCAATACTTTATTGTCACTTTGAACGGATTTGAATGGAGAGATGCAGAGACGATTTTGTGCAAGTTTGCCCGCAACTTTGGCAGGAATTTCCTTGGGATTCAATGTGCTGAATGCCTCCCGAAAAATCCAACTCAGTGACCCTACAGCTGAGGCTGGTTTCCTCCTTTTCGCGAGCAGTAGCGCTCGTGGCATGCCTGGTGGAATCATGTTGCGGGTGTCTTAAGAGCTTGGCGACCAGAAAAGGATCATACATCGGACAGTTCACCAGGTACTATGTTTGACATACTGTGGTTGAACAAGGCGACGCATTACCTTCTACAACACGATGCTTGGAAGTCAGCAGGTGGAGGCCGTGGCAGACTGCACAGTTTCATAATACTGTTTCTCTTCAAATGCATTGTAGGATTAAGTGATGTGAACATCGTTTGATTATTGTGTTAATTTTTTTCAACGTAAACATAGAAGACTCCAGGAACAGTATCTGAATTCCCGCTACCAGAGAGAGAAGAAACCACCGCCGCAGCAGCTTGCCCTGAGTCTGAATCTCGAAAGTCAGTCAGTTCTGCTTGCTGAAGAATATTGGCAACCTGGGTTTGCGCAGCAAAGCATAAGTATTCACTATCAAAACAATCAGATTGTAAGTAGTCAGGTCCTGCAATGAAGAAGTCAGATTCTCAGACACATGGCGCAGCAGAGAAGCCTCAGCTTGATACTCCCACGCCAGGTCTGCGCCATATCTTTGGATTCACGGCTCCTTTCTGTGTGAATTTGCAGACTGTTTCATCTCTAGTGGATGTCTCAGACTTCACAGACTGAATGTTCTTCTATTCCGCCTTAAGAAGGATGCCAGGACATGTTGCTGACGTGTCACGACCAATGTCATTCTCCTAAAATGGGTTGTTCCCAAGTGCTGTGAACTTTATTGGTCGGTATAGGCTGGTCAAAGTACTGCTATCCGTCTTTGCTGCAAGTGAGCTCCCTCTCCTTCCGTCGCTGTCTTGATCTAGGCTACGGACAAGTTATTATGCCAACTGTTTGGGGCGTGTTGTCCTGCAACAGTTAACGTACAAGTACAAGCATCTCAAAAGGTCCACGTCGAGTCTGGCAGCTCAAAGCCACTAACTTCGGGGTTCACCTTATATAGCCTTGAGCCAATAGCCTCGAGGAACCTGTGACCCAAGGGCACATTGCTCATGGAAATGGGAACCGTCAAAGTGCAAATCTCGATGGGCGATATAAATATGGTACACATGTACATCCACTTTCCTCCACAGCCCGGAACTTGGGAAGGTTGTAAGGCCCTACTAGCAGACAAAGCTTCTGGAACACCCGAGGTTCGAAGTCTATTGTCAACCTTGTTTGCCGCTTTTTGTTGTTTTCTCCTACTTTGTTTTGTGAATATCGTTCTTGGAAGCTGGAAGCATGCCAGCGAAACTTGCTCTCTCATTATTTCAAGGGTTGTTTTCATACCATTTTGGACCTTGCTTCTTTTGCCTCCTTTGCCTTCGCCTGACTTGAGCCATGTTAGTGTATGCAGTCATGTAGATCCGCTGCAAGGTGCAGGTGGCGATTTGGTTCATTTGCTTCGCTCCTTTGTCATCGGTCTGGAAGGTGCCTGCAAGAGTGTCGGCAACGACCTTACGCCTTTCTTGGCATATCTATTTTTTGTGCCATGACTGAAGAAAACCGAGGCGATGGGCCTTCTGGTGGGGCCCCACTCTGGCTGAGTCCTCAAAAATCATTTGAAATGGGAGAATGTATAAACGGTGAATGTGGTCTTCACGTCACAAGGTCGCCTCAGCAACAGACAGTTCTGCACGACATTGTGGAACTATTTCAGAGGCCAGGTCAATTCTCTATCTAGACCAAAGGCAATGTTGCTTGGCCGTGACACAGTTTGACCGGTGTCTTGGAGATCAGTTCTCAAAAGTGCCACCAGGTCCGAACCGCTCTTCAAGAAGTGGCAGCCACTCTGGACAGCAGAGGAGAGCTTGTGCATCGCGGACATGTTTGGCCGACTGAGATCAGATTTGCAAACGAAATCAGCCCAGAACAGTTTGCAGTAGTCATGACAGCAAAAAGAAAGAGAGGGCACCGTTGTCAGGGGTATACAATTGCAGGATTGGTTATAGTCAGTTGATCCTGCTGCGCGTTTCCTTTGACGTCCAGGCGTCAGATATTAAAAACATATATATATATATATATGCTGTATATCACGAAAGCCAGCCGGTAGGCTAGGCTGAAGTTGGGTTGGGCGAACGAAGTGAGTAAAGGGGGTGTGGGGGAGGGTGGTTGCACACGGGCAAATTTACACCAAAGCCTGGTAGGGGAGAGCGAAGAAAAGAGGCGGCCAGGAGGTAGTGAAAATGATTGTTTTTTAGTGTGTTGTGATGCAAGTGATGCAGTGGATAGCGATCAGCGTCATTAGCATCATGAGTGATCAGGAGGCAATGTAAACCGTCTTCTACCAGGGTTGGGAGTTCATGTCGATGACAGGAAAGAGGGAGAAAAGTGATTGGAACTTCTCCAGCAAAGGGAGATGCGCGTCTCTGGTGGCCATTGTTATTGTGTTCGACCAGGGGTGAAAGGGCGGTGTGTGTCTCTTAAGACACGGTGTGATCTTTGAGGGCAGGAGAGGGAACAGAATGCCGTGAGGAAGGTGAGCGGAGGAGGACGTGGTAGGAAAAGAGGGCTTGCAAGAAATCTTGGGGTTGCTTGGGGGTGCGCTTTTTTTGATGGTGAGGACGCCTGTCAACCATACGCAAAGGGCACCCCATATGGGGTGCAAGTTCATGTAATTGTAATGATGCGGTCCGTTGAGGGCAGGAGAGAGTGCAGAGGGCAAGCTTTGAATTGCTTGGAAGAGGCGTGGTAGCCAGACTCAAAAGGGCACCCCGCATGGGGTGGGAGTTCATGTGGATGAGACAGGCGTAGCGGAGGAGGACATGATAGGAAAAAAGGGATGACAAGAAACGATGTGACCCATTGAGAACACGGAGGGGCAGAATGCAGCGGGCAAGGGTGCCCTTTTTTAACGGTGAAGAGGCCTAGTGGCCAGACTCAAAAGCACGCCGCACATGAGCTTTATGTTCATGTGGATGAGACAGGCGTAGCGGAGGAGGACGTGATAGGGAAAAGAGGGATTGCAAGAAACGATGTGACCCATTCAGAACAGGGACGGAACAGAATGCAGCGGGCACCTTTGAGTTGCTTGGGGGTGCCCCTTTTTTATGGTGAAGAGGCCTGTTGACCAGACGCAAAAGGGCACCCCATATGGAGTGGGAGTTCATGTGCAGAGCGGGGGAGGATGTGAGTGAGGGATCTCGCATTCATCTCCCATGACCATATTGATATCTTTTACGGTGGCTGGCTTTCGCCCCCTCCCTTCTCAGGTATATATACATATATATATATATATATGTATGTGTTTCTGGCAGTTGTCTATCAATTTAACTTTTCCTCACGAAACAAGTTCTTAAAGGCATCAAGTCGAGACCTGCCAAAAAGACAGCTTGGGGAAGGAAAACAGTTCAGCAAGGCAGGTTTCTTTGAACGATGACAACTGCTTTACAGGAGAACACTTCTGCCAAAACAGGGGAGTTGTCAGATGGAAGAGACTTGAACGACAGAGGAAACTTATTGACAAGATGGGAAACTTGTATGACGAAGTAGGCTTTATCAAGGAGGATAAGTTCTTATGAAGGGGAAGGAAATGAGGGGAAAGGCTTTTCAAGGACACGAAGTGACCAGATATTTTTGCCCGTTTTGAACGACTTGCGTCGAATAGGAAGTTTGGGACAGCAAAGAGTTTTGGGGAACATTGTGAGACTTGGATCACCTGATCACCAGGTTAGTATCATACAGGAGGAAACTGTTGCAAGCAAAGAGTTTTAAAGAGGAGGCTGGAGGCTCTTCCATTTTGCAAACGGGGATGAAATTGCGAAGGATCAGTTGCCCAAGCAAGTATCAAGTGAAAGAATAACATTTTCATAAAGGGTAGTATTTCTTGACAAGGGATTGGCGCTATTTTTGGATCGAGCTGGGGGTTGTTGAAGTGGACACGGAATCAGATGTATCAATACCTCAGGTTCGACGAAACAAAGTAACCGGAAACGCCAAATGTTTTCCACAGTAGCCTGAAGAACCAAAGTAGATGGGATAATTGGAACGTGCTTGGAACTTGTGGAAAGCAGACTATACCTTAATACATTTCATTAGCCAAAGTGCCTTGACATTTTGGCTCAAGTCCGCGTTTCAAGTGAAAAACTTGCTCGCCTTCGCTCTCCTACCCATTTCTGTGATTGCCATGGCATCAGCCGGCAGCTCAGGAGAGTTCTTTGATTGGAAGATCCTGGATGGCGCGGAGACGGTGCGGAAGTGAACGAGGGCCTTAAACATGTTCAACAAATGTGTTCAAAGATGTGGGATGAAGGGTCCAGAGTCTTTGGGATGGAGGGTTCAATGACTTATGGACGAAAAGAGCTTCAACAAATTCCAGGACTTGGGATGAAGAGTCAAATACTTGGGATGAAGGGTTCAAATTCTTCGGGATGAAGAAGGATTGAACAACTTTGTTCCAAGGCTTGGGATGAAGGGTTCAAAGTCGTTGGGATGAGGGGTTCAAAAGACTCAGTCGCCAGTGGCACTGAAGACCGGAAGCAGTGCGATGTGGTTATGGCGCCCACTGCCTCGGCGGCGGCAGCGGCGGCCTCTACATCCTCGCCTCCCCTCCAGCAGGTCTAGGGCTACATCCCGGTGGACGAGGCGACTCCGGCACCTCCATTATGGAGACGTCCGCAGCAGCCCAGGCACCCTCAGATGTCCTGGCAGTGACGCGGAGACGGTCGTTTTTGGAATGGAGACGACGAGGGCGTTGGGAGAGGACTGGGGCACGTGCAAGATCCTGCAGCCAGGCTGACGGTGAACGATATGGAGTCGAGATCTATGTTGCCAAAACAAGTTCGAGCCCGAGAACATAGGCTTCATCAAGCACCACAACACCCGGGAGATTCTGAACCGTGGGCAAAACCCATTCCGCCTGCAGCCGCGGAGCTGCGCGCCGCTTCTGCACTTTGTCACCTACCTCTGAAAAGTTTTTCCTTTCTGTGCGACGCCCATGGACCCGCTCTCAGGATGGCCGGTGACCGATTTCTCCTTGGGTTTCACACAGGGCTAGGTTGGGTGGCGTTTCAGGGTACCATCCCAGTCCTGCTTTCTTCTCAACCTAAAAGAAATCTATCCAGCAAGCAAAAGACTGCGAGTGCGCGCTTTGCTTTTGGTTTTTGGACTTGACCTTCAAGGAAACTAGTTGAATTTCAGAATTTTTATGTTTGGGCCAATATTGCTTTGTCGCTTGGAGATATAATTTAGAGTGGTTTTGGTGGAGTTCACCGATGGACGGTGAAAAATCTTGGGACATACCAGCATCTTCTTCGGTATTCCACAACTTTTCCACTACTGGCAACCCTTCTTTTGGAACAAGAAAGGTTCCAGCGTCAAAAATAAAACTTTAATAGTGAGATGCGGGTCAAGAATCTCCGACCCTGGCTTGGCTATATAAGCAAACCATCAGCTTACAAAAAATGCAGGACCATGCAGTGCCTTCCTTGGCAGCATCATATGTGCGGCGTCTTCAGACAGTGCGACAAAATCTCCGCTGGAGCCTCTGATTTTGACAATGTTTTCAAAAGGTGCTCCCTTCCATCCCGAACTGTTGATTGTGCAAGCAACCTGCGAGCAATCGTGTTTTCCCTTGTATTCCTGGAGCCTTGAACAGAGGCAATCAAGGCGGACGTTGCAGCCTTATTCTCGCGGCTCGTAGCCGTCTGAGTCCGTTGGAGATCCACGTGCATTGAGGTTTGCTCATACCCCTTGGCATCAAGACGTTGGACATTGGCTCCCAGCCTTGTTCTTATGGGTGTCTTTAGTTGTCAGTTCAGCACTCCATAGAAGCTTTTGTCCGAGGATGATCATGCTCATTTTGGAGAAACAAGATGGACAGGCGATTCCTGCAGTCCGGCATTCTACATGACAAAGCCCTGTCAAGGTTTTTGGATTCTTCTCATTGCAGCACATGTGTGACATCATGTGTGAGTCTGTGTGACAATGTTTGGTTTGGTCTTTCCTGGCCCTGAGACCTATCGACTGACCATCATCAACTCCGGAATGCCTGGTTTAGATTGGCATGCAACCTCTTCTGCAAGCAGCTAAGTGAGAAGATGTTCAGAGTGGGGGCAGCCATAAATCCTGCGATTAGTAGATCTGTTTGGAACGTCTCTGACTTCAGGCTGAACCACCGAAGTTCAAAAGTCAGGCTGAGCCGGACTCTGCCAACTTTTGTTTCCATAATCAACAAAGACTGACTTTGAGTGTTGCTAGAATTCTGAGCCGCACTCCCAGATTGTGGCTCTTTCTTCTCCCGTAAAGGTTTAGTTGTAATCAGTGAGTCCGCGATTCCCTTCACCACAGGCAGCGTTGGCATTCGACAACATCCCCAGTTGGAAGGCTGAAGACGATGCATTTTGGGCCCGCTTCTCAGTGCATTTTTCTCCAGTTTCGGTTTGCTTTGGGGCGTCTCCAAGGCTATGCTAGTCGTCACCTCTGCGATACCACCGAGCCCGATGATGGCCAAGGACTTCAGCCATCGCATCTCAAAAACTAGAATATGCAGATGCTACGGGTGCTGTGATTGAAGAAACCGTCAAAGGCAGCATCTCATTCTAAGTCACAGGGCTCTGTTCTCTGCGAAGAGGCAATCTACAACCCCGCTTCTTTGAAAAGAAGTCAGACGTTTCCTCAAATATTGTGGTCACACTAGGGCCACTAGGGGTCCTTACTGTAATAGTGATTTGCTCACATATGCACGCTCTCCTTTGTGTGCTCTCATCTCTGCGCTCTCACGTGTGTGCTGTAATATGTGTACTCTCAGGTGCGTGCGCCCAGGTGCTGGCTCATATATGTGCTCCAGTTTGTGCTCGCTCACACCCGTGCTCTCACGTGCGTGCTCTCAGATTTGCGGGCTTGCGTTTGTGTGCTCTCATGCGTTTTCTCTAGCAAACGCGCTCTTTTGAGCGTTCTCACATGTGCGCCCGTTTATGTGTGCTCTCACGTGTGTGTTGTCATATGTGTGTTCACTGATCCGCGTGCTCCTATTTGGGGTCTCATGCGTGCTATTGTACGTGCGCCATCATGTGCTTGCTTTCATGTGTGTGCTCCTGTTTTTGCTCAGCTCTCCTTGTGTGCTCTCACATGTGTATGTGTGTGTCACCTCCCGTCTACAGGGATTCTAATTTTCAGCAGCGGAGTGCGGCATGATTGTGGAACCACACTCGACCAAGCTACCACAATCATGGGATACCCAGTCTGATCAACTCGGCGTATCTGCAGCTTTTTGAGATACTGAAGTCTTTGATGGTTCTACGTAAAAGACAACGCTGTCTAGCAAAGTGCATTCGGCTAATGCAGTAATCAAAAGTGCTGCTCACCGCGAACTCCTGAAGCTCAGCTCCACCGAGCGCATATCTCAAGAGTCTAAGTCTAAGTAATGTTCAACACTGTCTCATACATTGTTTTGAAAATCAAGGGCTAACGCACACCGTGAACTCCTGAAAGTCTAAGTAATGTTCAACGCTGTCTCGCACGTTGTTTTGGAATAAAGGGCTGATGCACTCAGCTAAGTAACATAAAGGGCCAACGCGCACCCGAGATCCAACCTGAACTTCGGAATTCTCGCTCCACGGAGCACTATTCTCAAGTGTGTGTGTTTTTGTGTGTGCGCGTAGCTCTTGGAATCAGAGGGGGCCGTTGGTCTTTTGAAAAAGGTTCGTTGCAGGGGGGCAAGGGCCAGTCTTCCCACGTTGCCCAACGAAGCTACGGGAGACTGGTGGAAGCATTCAGGGACGGCGCTTGGATCCTAAGTCCATCAACGATTGGAAATATGCACTTGCCTGTGAGTTGAATTTTGTATGCAGTTTGTGCGTTGCCTGCAACTTCCTAGCGATGGCCTCCAACCTACATTTTTTGTTTTACTCAGGCTGTGATGTGCGTTCAAACTGCTGTCGTTTCTGTATGCAACCAACCTCCTAGCGATGCCCTCCAACCAGTTGCGATGACCTCCCACCTAGATGCGAGGGCCTCCAACTTAAGAGCAATGGCCTCCAACCTACTTTTCCTGTTTTACTCAAGAACTTCACCTAGGCAACCATGTGGCGTGAGGCATTCAGTTCAGCACGCACTATCTCGTGTGTGCTATCATTTGTGTGTTCTTACATACATGCTCCCATGTGCTTGCTCCGGAATGTATGCCTTCATGTGCCTGCTCACTCGTCCCCGTGCTCTCATATGCGTCTTCTCAGGTGTTTGCTCACGAATGCGCGCTCTCGAATATGCGACCAGTGTTTTGATGTGTGTGTGTGTCGTTTTCTTCGTGTGGTCTCCTATGTGTGGTTTCAGGCGCTTGCTCACATATGTGTGCTCTTATGTGTGTGCTCCCTTATGTGTGCACTCATGTGTGTGGTCTCATTTGTTTTTGCTAGTGCCGGTGAGCTCATATGTATGCTCTTATGTGTCTACTCACATATGTCTGGGTGATCTCATATGTGCGCGCTAGAATGCGGAAGTTGGCTTGTTCACCCTAGCCTTCCTGTACTGAGCACTGTTTGGGGTCTCTTGCCTGGATAACTTTATGCGTTCCCTGTTGTATTGCAAGAATTTTTTGATTTGCAGGAACCTCTTCCAATCTATGACAAATTCATCCCATGGCTCATCGGGTGTCCCTTGGAGCTAGAGCCCTATGAATTGGTCCGAGCTGTGGGGCACGGACATGTTCCATGTGGTTGCATTTTTGGACAGGTCTTCTTGTTTTTTGTTTTGTACTGGTTGTTGTCAGCTTCATCACAAGGTTTCAACATACCAGACTCGTTCAAGGCACTACTTGGTCACAAATGTCTATGCTTTTGATGGCCAGGCGATTGTTGCTGGTTTGCACCTTGATCCTTTGCAACTCCAGCAGTGACAATTCCTACCTGCGATGATATTTGGCCTCCTTGGCCTCTTCTTTTGGACAATATATATAGTTTGTACAACTGTGCCTTCTAAATTAGACGTGGTAGAGACCAAATGCATCAGGCGCCTGAGCAGGAACAGTGTGAAGCTGGTCAGGCGAAAATGACAGTGAGTTGTAGACTTCAGAATGAGTGCAAATTGGACTCAAAGTGCAAGTTTACAACAACTTACATGGAATGGAATCGTCAAGCCCTTTTTTGGTATACTGTATATGGACCGGACGACAGCACTTAACCCCAACCATACACCCATGCAGCGCGAGGATCTTCGAACGCCCCAATATGGTGGCACTGGCGCGTAGGGGTCTCAGGTGTGTTCACAAACGGATCAAACCTCATATAGAATCGCATAGAACCTTCATCACATTGACCTTTTGAGGTGGCGTTGCATGACCTTTGCCTTGCGTTTTCTGCTAAGAGCGTGCAGCTTAAGAGCGATTGACAAACAGATTGTCGAGGCAAGACACTTGAGCGTTTCATGTCTTTGACGAGCTCTTGTGAAGTCAAGTAGTTTGTACCGAAGTGTTTACTCTAGACTGAGGATGCCGGCCTGCCGGTGGTGGGCGCAAAGTTCATGAAGTGGCACTTGCGGCGCTCCTTTTTGAAACTCGCCATCAAGGCAGAGAAAAATAGAAAGCAAAGTTGCTGTATATTGCAAGCCAAAAGGTTGTGTGTTTTGCATTGTCAAAAGCGTTTGCGGTTGCTCGCTTTGTGTTATCAAGTGCATAGGACCTTGCCTCCGCCAGCGCACTCTCCACTTCTGAGCGCACGATATTGAGGCCCCAGCAATGCAGAGTGAACGTTTGGTTTGTATTTTTGCATCGTTTTTGCACGATCGGCTATTTTCTTGCAATTGGTTACCGCATTTTTGCTCACCAAAATGTCCCACCACGACATTCTGGCTCAAGAGAGAGACAGTGACGATTCACTGCTCAAGATTTGTAAACTGCGATCCCACAGTGCCAAGTCCAGACATGGCTGCCTTGAATGAGGAGGCGGATCCGCTCAGCTCCGCACACGCCGGCTTCCACCCTCGAGGCCTTTCAGAGCTTGGATTTGGGAGCACAGCTTGGTGACCTGGCGGCCCGCATGCAGCTGGTGGATTTGAAGTTCGGCTCCCTGCGGCTGCCTGCGCCTTCTCCTACTGGTGCCTCTGGCCCAGGGTGGCCCCTGTCAAGACTCCGCCGGCTGATGTGCTGATGGACCAAGTCGCGGATCCGCCTGCGGATGCTTTGATGGCTTCAGCTGCCAGACAGTGAAGTCCAGAATGTAGGGAGCAACCTCCTGCGCAAGGTCAACCTGATTGACTTCAAGCAGGCCATGCGATGTCGCTGGCTTGAAGGCCAGGAGAAGGGCACCACCCTCGACTCCCTCAACAAAGCTTATAGGGCACGGTGGAAGAGGCCGACCCAGGATCCCGCTCTCATGACCAAATGGGCCCTGCAACCTATTGATACTTCCGTTTGGCTAGATGACCCGCGCCAGAAGCTGGAGCGCGGCTTGATGTGTGCCTCATGCCCTGAGCTGGCACGAGGTGCCACATCCCAAGGAGATGGTGGATCGCTACCTTTCGCTACCTTCCTCCCCAGCTGCTCACCGAGATGCCCGATCTGAAGGTGACTTCCCTGATGGAGAAGTCTGGCTCCTCCGCAATGGATGAGCTGGGCGAAGAGGTGCAGAAGCTTGCCAAGCTGCTGGCCGAGAAGTCCTCCACGTGCACTCCACTTCTGGGAACCCAAACGGACCGAGGCTATGCAGAGGTTGCAAGGCTTCAGGACATGACCTGAAAAGGTTCACGCCAAGGCCTCCACCTTTAAGTGGGGCGCAGGCGTGTGCGTGTACGATGTATAGCCTATTGCCCGTCGCAAACATAGCTGCCAGCTTGCGTGGATCCCGGGGTAGTGTAATGTGGTGTGGTGTAGTCTACGGCATTCTTGTATCATGGATGTACGTGTGACTATGCGTGTAATAAGTGTTCATGTAACGTTATGTATGTATGTATGTCTGTCTGTCTGTCTGTCTCTTTGTGTGTGTCAAGCCCTGTTTCTAAGGGTCCTCCCCTCCGTTTTTTGGTTATATGTTCTCAAGCAGGGGGCGACAGGGTCCCTGCATAGCTGTCGCCAATGAGGCTCTATGCAGCTGACCAGGATGCAGGGACTGATCATCCCTGTGTACCTGCTTCAACTTTTGAGCAAGCTGTCCAATTTGATCGGTTTGTTTCCATGGTCCTTGAATGATATACCCCAAAACCCTTTTCCACCGCAGACGTGCAGCCGCGCTGATCGCTCGACGCAGCTGTTTTCGTGAATTGCAGGTGTACATAAACCTTGTGTTAAAACATCTTCAAATCTTTGGACCTTTCGCCTTGCCGTTCCATCGCCTTCCTTTCACCTGGGAACTGAGTTAACTGAAAACCAATGTCAGAGTGTAACCCTGGAATCGCAGGGAACCTTTGGGTTTGGAGCAGCATTTTCCGTCCACCGAAGAGGGTGCCAGTAGGTGCTGATGCAGTGGGGGACGCCCCACTGTGTACCTGCTCTGCTATTTATTTAGGAAAACAGGAGGAAATGGTACTCGACACACTTGTGTGTCGGTGCCTTTCCTTCTGTTTTCCTCTAGTCTACTCTATAGGTTTGCAGGTAGGCCCCCCTACCTTGTAACAAGGATCTTTAACCCGAACTTTGGCCCCTACCCACTAGATTGCCCCCCAACCTTGGCTGTCTTGTGTTTCTTGTAACCTGGTAGCACTGGCCTCCAACTTGGTACCGTGGCCTCCAACCCACTAGCAACGACCTCCAACTTGGCTGTCTTGTGTTTCTTGTGCTTCTTGTGTTTCTTGTAAGCTGGTAGCACTGGCCTCCAACTTGGTACCCTGGCCTCCAACCCACTAGCGACGACCTCCAACTTTGCTTCTTGCTGTCACTTTGTTTTGCTTTGGTTTGCTTGTGTCTACTACCTACCACCTACTAGCGACGGCCTCCAACCTTAGGAGTTGGGCCCCAACGGCCTTGCGAAGGCCTCCAACAAGAAAGCGATGGCCTGTATATAACCATCTACTTGTCATTTCTGTTGTGCTTGTGCCTATGGTCCACCACCTACTAGCGACAGCCTCAAACCTTAGGTCTTGACCCCCAATGGCCTTGCGCTGGCCTCTAACCAAAAAGCGATGGCCTTTAACCTACTAGTTGCTCTGGCGCCTCAGGCCTTTTTAAACTTAGGCTGGCGTGTGGCACCGCTTTCAGTTCAGTGCGCAAAATCATAAGTGTGTCTGGCTTAATGCCAGCCTGGGATGAGCCCGCAGAGTGCCTCCCGTTGACCCGTCGAACGGGGGTTTGTCTTTGTTTCCCTTGCTTTGGAAACGCACGTGCCCATAGCGGGCGGAGTAGGCTTATGCCAAAGTTGTTTGCCAAGACTTGATGAATTCTTGAATTCCAAGCTGGCTCATGCCTGTACGTGACCGCAGCGGTCTGAGCAGGGGTGGTTCAAGTGAAAACAAGAATGCAGTGACAGACGCTACACAGAGGACACGCATACAAGACAGAAAATCGGTTGGAAGCAAAGGCGGAAGACAAGGCCTTCGCGCCGGCAACGGACGACCAAAATCCTCCACCGGCAGGACGGCAAAGACCTGCAGAGTCTGAGTCTTCTACCACGTCACCAAATGGTGGTGGCCCAGGCCACACAACCAATCGCGGATTTGCCCACGCCTCACAAGCGTTGGCTCCTGACACTGCTACACAGGTCCTGTCTGTATGTCTGTCAGTCTGTCTGTCTGCCTGTCTGTGTCATGTTGCGTTGTGCTACGTTGTTTCGTGTTGTGTCACGTTGTGAATTTTGCAGGTGATATGCGGTATGTTTGGTATGGTTTGGTATTCTACGGTATGGAATGTATGCGTGCGTGTTCTGGCATGGTTCATCGTGGAACGCATGCATCGCACGCGTGCAGGTCTGATGGTTGACGACTTGCTTGATTTCATTCTTCAAAGAATTGGACAACCCAGTTTCACATTGTGAGGATTGCAGCGAAACAGTTTGCCCTGGGAGCTGTGAAGGTGCTCAATTTGAATGCGTTGCTGAGTCAGGGAGGGAGAGAGAGAGAGAGAGAGAGCGAGAGAGAGAGAGAGAGAGTGAGAGAGAGAGAGAGAGAAAAGAAAGAGAGAGAGAGAGAGAGAGAAAAGAAAGAAAGAGAGAGAGAGAGAGAGAGAGAAAAGAAAGAAAGAGAGAGAGAGAGAGAGAAAGAAAAGAAAGAAAGAAAGAAAGAAAGAAAGAAAGAAAGAAAAAAACAAAAGAAAGAAAGAAAGGAAGGAAGGAAGGAATAAAGGAATAAAGAAAGACAGAAAGACAGACAGAAAAAATGAAACATGAAAGACAAAACAAAAAGTGAACGAAAAACACAAAAGAAAAACGCAAAAATAACGAACACACAAAAAACAACGAACACAAAATAAAGAAAAACAACAAAAAGAAAACACAGAAAACACAAACGATCGAAATAAACAAACAAAAACACACATAAAACAATAAAGAAAACAATTAATACAACATACAAAAAACAGAAAACACAAGAACAAACACAAAAGAAAGCAAACAAACACACAACAAAATAACGAACAAAAAACACGGGAGAAACAAAAAGAACACCAAAAGCAGAGAGCGAGAGAGAGAGAGAGAGAGAGAGAAAACAAGAGGATACCTGATTTTTCCTTTTGCACTGAGAGTTGTTCAATGAATATGTTGTCCCTTAGTTCTTCTTTGCAACCCACTGCGTAGCCAAGTTTCCAGTCCTCGGCAATCAAACCTTGTTTTGTTCTAGGCTTGCCTTCCACTTTTCGGTATATATATATATGTACATATATATATAAGAAGCAGCTTCAGAAAACATCCTGTGGCTTCGGCAGAATGGTGAGGTGAGCAATCGGCTGGCCTACGATGCTCCAGATCTGGTTGGTGCAGCGGAAAGACTTTTGTGTGGGTTGACTCAGACAAACATTGCTGAACGGCTTGATTTGACACTTATACTTCAAATGGGCAACTTTGTTCTTTTGCTGTTGAGATGCTTTTAGCTACTCCACAACTCCTTGCCTTACCTTTTTGGTTCCCAGAATCCAGGTGATGCTCGAGCTGTTGTGTCGGAGTTGGAGGCTGCCGTGAATGCTGCCTACTTATATATCTGAACCTGAACAAAATTGTCAAGTTTTTGTCGCATTTAGAGCACGCTGAGGCCAAACCAGGTGCACATCATGTTTGGAACGATCCTTCCGCAGTGAACTTACTGAACAATTTCTAATTTGTTTCTTGCCACCTGGATGTAGAGTCATCAGGTTTTGCCAGTTCTGGATTTACAGAGTGGAGCAGAGGATGATTGGAACTTGACGCGAGTTTGATTTAACTTTAATGCATATGTATAGAGAGGATATTTGCGGGAGGAAAAGACATGAAGAGAGATCATGTCATGACTGAAGGAGCAGCAGCCAGAGGCCTGGGGGCTGCACCCTTTCTTTGAGCGGCTTTTGCGGACAGACGTCAGCCCTGGAGCTGCAACTGGAGTGCCTGGAACCTCAGCTAGGTCTTGGATGAGGTTCTCACCGCCTCACGAAAGGCCAAGACTATAGATCGCCTGGTTGCAGTCCCCCAACGTGGGAGTGAGTGATCCTGTGAAAACGGTTTATCATAGCGAGAGGCCCCAAGTTTCCCTAAGAATCTGGGAGCCAAATAATTAGCGCGAGCGCTTCTTCAAGGAAGCTCCCCCCAGCTGTCTAGGCCCAAAGCCTTTCAGCTGACGCCCGCTCGCGAGGGCCGTGGCTTCGCTGCTCGCTCCGCTGCGAGGGTGAAGCGTCCACAGACTGGACACTCCCCTGTGTCCAGATCGCTTTGGCCATGGCGGATTCCATGAGGAAAGATGGTCCACAAGCAGTTGATGCGTTAGTGCACTGGGCCACTCTGGGCTTGTCATCGACTTTGACTGAGTCGGTGCGTGCCTCGTTGATGACCATAGCTATGACTGGAGAGTGTAGAGAAATGGATACAGAATGAGTGTTCTTTGGAGAAGTCATGGTAGTACATGCTGGACCACCTTTCACTGTACGCCTACGACGGACTTCAATGCTGATGACCGACAAAGAGTCCTTCGGTGGTTCCTGGGCAGACCTGGACCTTGTTTGCCCTGTGGTTTACTCTCGAGTTGATTTCTCTCCTGGAATGTGCATTGGGATTCTTTGCAAGCCTGCGGACCGTCAGATTGCCGGGAAGATCATGGCAGGTGAGTTAGTGCCAGTATGGAACGTCTCCTACTTTGACAAGGACCTTGCTTGGAATGTCATGCACTTGTTCGCTGGGGCGTATGAGGGATGGCTCAGGGCTATGTGGTGGCTGCAGCAGGCCAATCTTGGCCACTCATTCGCAACTCACACGTCGATTGATGGGTGCCCTACAGTGATGAAGATGACCCTCTCTCCGCCGTGTCCAAGTTGGAGCAGAGGTGGGAAGCACTCTGGGTTGGCTACTGACGAAGGTTTCTGTTTTCTGGATGCGATTGAACATGTGAGTCGGGTCAGGCCAGTTCTTGCCCTGTTTGAATGTTCTGATGGACTTGAAGCACATCATCATTGGAGGGTTATCTCTGCCGCCATGCAGCTGGCGGGATACCGGAAAGTATGGTCGCAAGATGTGGCGATTCACCAACTCACATGCAATCATCGAACCAGATGGTTGGCGATTTGGGCCAGGATGGATGTCCCTGCATGCAGATTATTTGCTCTATCAACCGTCGTTTGAACTGGAATGATTCAAAGCATCTTCATGCGCTTCCAAGCTCCTTGGCAGAAGATTTAGTCCTGCAGCCCTCTCAAATGAAGGTGTACGGGGAGCGGAACCTGCTGCCTCCAGCCAAGAGGGCACGGGTTGACGAAGGTGCCTCCGTTCAACAGGTTCTTGAGCAAGGGCTCGCTCAGCGCGGTGACTACTTACCAACACTGTGTGCGTCCTACACGGCGCAACATCTTCTGCAGCGAGAGCATTTGGAGTCCAAGGGCATTTGTGCCACTTTGGTGCAGCGGAATGACAGGTAATGCTTTGTGGACCCACTCGTCTTTGTCTCCTTGTTTGGAACAACTGATTCGATTGCTCTACCAACAGTACTCAGGACTGCATTCCACCAAATTGGCAATGCCATCTCACAAAAACATGCGTTGGTTGCTTTGCTCTTTGCTGTTGAAAGTATTGCGGGTGACCCCGTCCAGAAGCTGGCACTGGTGCAACAGTGCTGGGAAGAACGTCTTACCTCAGACAAAGCAATGATCCGTGTTTGCGATGACATGTATGTTCTCCAGCCTCTCGCTGACTTTGTAGCCAAGGCCATTCCTAGCATTGCAACTTGGCAACCATGGTTGGTGGGTAGAAACTTGATCAGGTTCTGTGAGGATGCATTCCTCTCAACGTTTCGGATTCTCTGTGTGCTACGTCACAGCTGTTGTCGAGCCTGGACCTGACAGATCATCATGCTCACCTTCTCCAACTCAGTGTGGATGGTAGAACATTTCCAAGTGACGTGTCTTGGGATGACCTCCCAGATGGAGATATCTTGCTGAAGATTGGATCATTCAATCTTTGTACACTTCAAGTGATCCGCGCAGACATGCGAACCCATGAGGATGACCCTATTGTCTCCCCTACGCAGCCATGGAATTGTGAAGAGGTTGATCCTGAATTTGGCTACCTTCAGGATGCCCATCGAGCTGGATTTTTCCATGTCGCAGAATATGTGTGCCAGGATGAGGAGCCTCGACATACTGCTAAGGTCCTCCTTATTATTCAGCAGGATGGCACTTCGGAGTGGATCAGAAACGCGAACTTAGATCGTTTGGGGAGTATTCCGACCTTCCAACACCAGGACAACTCTATGCACTTCTTCAAGGTCAACAGAGATGCATGTCAAAGCCTCCTTGGCGTCAATGTGGTGACGGCCATACAGGGATCATATGACCCGGTCAACCCTAACAAGTGGATCCTCCTTGCTGGTGGTCAAGAACTGAGATGGTGCAAAGTATGTCAAGTTCCCAGGTCGGTCACGCCACGGCAGTGCAATGATTTGCCTGAACAGCAATGCCATGTCACCATGAGGAACCTGGTAGAGTGCAGAGATGATCAGCCTTTGATGCTCATCAATGGTGATGTTTTGTGGAGTGACACCAGGGTTCAAGATGTGGTGCCCATTGCCTTCGGTGGTATGGATCGCCTCTTGGGACACCCCAGCTGTAACATCCACAATGATGAGATCACTGCGCGACTACTCCAATTCAACCTGGAACCTGGTGCATTAGCTGTTGATGAAGTGACTTTCCATTTTGACATCTTGCAGGTGCTGATGCCTTCAATTTGTTGGTGCCCTCCGGGGCATTGGGCAAACAATGAATCGCAGTTTCGGCTCCCGGATGCGCCAGCTGATCTCCAGAGATGCTATCAGCACTTCGTAGTTCCGATTTTGGTGGTATTTGATTGGATCTTCGTTGAAGTCAGGTTCTTTGAGGGACAATGGAGGGTCCTTTACCACTCGCCAGAGCAATTGACCATTCGGCAAACAAATGCTGTCCTGGTTGCACCAAACGCCTATCGCTGGATCCGTACTGCAGAGGACAATGAACTTGCACCATGGCGCACCTTGCGCACCTTTTATGCAAGGGCAGGTGCTCCGTTGCTTCCGGAGTCACACAGAAGTACGCAGCGATTGCAAAGATCTCAATAATATACCTCACACGTGATGCAAGTAGTGGACCAAGCTGACTTGGTGTGGCGGGAGACCCAGGCAGGTGAGAGGATGGTACAATTTGCCCGTGCCTGTCGAAGTGCCTTTCTGATTGCAATCACGGAATCTCCTAGCAGAGCAGCCGACCTCCTCATCCGAGCAACAGGTCGACCACTGCCAGTGTACGATATACATGAGATCTTTTTTGTGGCTGATGAATGGCTGGAAATGAGGCTCAATATCTACCGCACCCACCCAGGGTGGGCAACGAGTGATGAGATCGAATTTGCCATGGCACTCTTCCTCCCAGATTCAGTTTGTCCACCAGTCCTGCGCCACGACCTTTCGTTAATTGCTGCAGGGATCAAGATTCCGTGTCATGATGTCCAGCGCTTTGTGGCACTACGAGAAGGACATTGGATTGGGATTGAAGTTGTCTGCAACGCTCAAGAACATACGCGCAGAGCGGTCTTCCTCATGCAGGTCCCACCCAGGGATCAGCAGTTCTGGCACGACTTTGCTATTGACCACATCATACCGTTTGGCTTCAGGCCTATTATCATCATTGACACCAACCGTACTAGGCCTGGTATGTGTGGATGGGAGCTTCTCCACAGATGGATTGTTGCTGACACTCGTCTCATGTGCCCAACCCTAAGAGGCACATCATTGATACCATCATTGAAGATTCGGAAATTGCATGGAGGCAAGCGGGAGCCCCGCCAATGCTGTGCACCTTTGCTGAACAAGTTCGACAGCTCTTTCTCCTTGGTGGGGTTCATCTCCGTCAGCCATGCTCCGCGGTCTCTCTTGGAGGCATGGAAGGGCAAGCAAGCAAAGATTCGCCAATGCAAGCAGCAGATCCATGGCAGTTCGATGATCCGTGGAAAAGCTAGAAAAAGCAGGTCAAGCAGAGCAAGTGGGAGGACCTGCAACTGCAGGCAGATCACCCTTTCGTTTCTAAGGACAAAACGCCTCTACCATTTGTGCAGAAACAGCAACTTTCGACCAATCGAGGGGGAATTGCTTTCGTCTCGAAGGGCAATTTGCAACGAGCACGTGAAATCACCCCAGAGGAAGCATGTGCCTTGCTACTGCCGCTTATCGATCCCACTGGCTGGCCAAGTTGCCCAACCTTTCGGGACCGTTCGATTGTGTCTGATCATGCGCTGAATCAAGAATACAAGAGACAGGTCCACTTACTGGTTGTCACTCCAGAGGTCAACTTTGCTCTGCCAACACCTTCAATCACCTTGACTCTTGCTGCTGTTTGTGAGATTGTCCTGGTGGTGTGACGCTCGTCTCACCACCAAAGATGTTTTCCAGGCCTTCTACGACAACCCATTGGCAAAGTTCAAGGCTCAAGTGAAAGAAGATTGCTCCGATCCGATTTGGGGTCATGCTGCCATATACGGTTATCGTGCAGTTCAAGAGCAATCCAAGGAGAAGCGTGACCTTGTCCACCAATGCCTGTTGAAGGTACAGCAAAAGCATCGTGTTCCTTTGCTCTCTGCAAGTGGTCATGGGGATCTGGTCGTCCGAGATTTTGTTGCAAAAGGTGAGCAGGTCCAAGATGTCTCAACCATCCCACGATTTTGGCCGATTGACCGTGCCAACAAAGCGAATCTGATCAAAGCTGCCTCAACCATTGCAGGATATGGTGGCGTTGCCATCACCAAGCGTGGGCTTGCCCCGCGGTTTGCCACAGATCATGACCTACTCCTCCCACAGGATGACAGAATCTGTGCGATCAACAAGGCAATGGTGCCCAAAGTGAACATGGACAGTCTGGGTTGGCCTTCTGAGATACTAGCAAAGGACATTGTGTCAGCAGTTCATCAGGCCACGAAAGTGCCCTGTATCCCGACAAGGTCGTTTCGGCGGGCTGGAATCTGTGCCTGGACATTGTCTTTTGAAAAGGCGCCCACAGTTACAAAGTTCTCCGTTCGGGTCAATGACAAAACGTTCGAGATTCTGCTCACGCCAGTGTGGTATAGAGGTTTCCCTCCAAAGGGAAGGGAAAGGGCAAGTCGTCCAAGGGTGGGAATGTGGCCGCGCCCGAAGGTACGGCCCCTCGTGGCGCCGTGTCTAAGGAGATTCACTCCGAGCGCATTGATCGACTGGAGGAACAAGTTGGCCGCCTTGAACAGAAACATGAGACCTTGAGCGACAAGGTCGACCATCAATTTGGCCAAGTCGGGGATCAACTTTGCCAGATCCTCCAATGCGTGCAGCCGCGGCACAGGGAGCATGGAGAGACCCCGCCCCCGGTCAAGCACCACCGGGCGGCTTGACAAATACAAGTGAAATTCAAGGGGATGGCTGATGTCAAGCGACGCCTTGACTTTGATCATCCCGGTTTGGGGAGTATCTGTTTTCAGATCATGATGAGTTGTGCTGGCAGTTGCGTAGCCTGAGCATCTGGATCCTTTCAGTACCTTTGGGCAACTCTTGCTGATGGGTGTCATTCTACAGTCAGTTTTTCAATGGGTTTCTTTCTGTGGGTAACCCCATGGTGTTACCTCATGTTGGGGAAGGCATGAGACTTTTGCTCTTGGCCGTGAAAGCCCGTCCGTCGGGCAATATCCTCGTTATGGTGGATGGAATGATGTTCAACATCACAGCCGTGATGGGGTACCACTTAGTTCACTGCGTGACGGCTCTTCTCTGGCGAAGCCGTACTTCCGTCTTTTGGCGAAGAAGAGGGCCGCTCGGCCTAGGGAGTTTGCCGGAATTCAGAATGCTTTTCTATGGGCTATGTTTCCTACCATGTTTTGGGTGCAATGTACCCTCGAGCTCTTTCCAACCGATGAGCTGCCTCCTGGGGTGATTGGTGGGTCTGTTGGTAAGATTGTGTGGGTCATCAACAGTTTTGACATGACGCTTGGCTTTCCTGGAGAAGGGCCCAAATGGTCCGTCATCTCAAGCGAATGTAGATTCCTTTGCGACCAACTTCAACTGCCTGCAGTGGGATGCAGATGCCTTCATGATCCAGGAGGCGCGTGTGGCAGACTCCAACCTGGTTGAGTCTCAGCGTAAAGCTGCAATGTGCAATTTCCACCTTTCCTGCTCGCAGCCCCTTCAGAAGCAACGTGCCAGCAATGGTACCTTTCGTATTTACAGCAATTTCTGGTAGCTGGCCCCAGCTTCGCTCTTCTGCACGGGTCACCGCAACTTGGCACCAAGTGTCCCCTGGGGTGAAACTTCTTGCTTTCAACTTTTACGGGATTGCCAACGCTGCGTCAGAGCGAGCCAAATTCAACCGCAACAATGAACTTCTTGGCCTGATCTTCACAATTGCTGCGCAATTTGGGGACATTCCTATTCTCATTGCTCGGGATTTTCAGATGGAACCTGGCGTGTATCCCTCTGTTCAGTTGGCTTTGGATCATTGGGGCTGGGCAGACCCCCTTTTGCGTACAGATGGTCAGGGAGAGGCTATCAGGCCATGTACCTTCTTCCAGCATGCGGCACCGTGGAAGGAGATGGCCAATCATCCATCGACGGTATCTTGATGAACAGAACTGCCCTTACAGCTCTGCTGGATATCCGTGTCCTTGATCACCAAGACCGTCAACATCGACCTGTTCAGGCCACCTTTGCATGGGACCGCATACTACAAGCTGGCACTATGATGCAACGAGCTGCCAAGTTGAACCTGGATCAAATTCAACGACCTGATCCGGCTGACCCGGGGTGTCCCGTCAACCTCCTTAGTGATCAGTTGTGGCGGAGTTATGCCTCTGATTTTTCCAACGCTGTGGATGCAAACGCTATGTGGGATATTTACAACCACTATGCTATCCAACTCTTGTTGCTGAATGGTGTGACTTGGGAGAAAGGGCCACATGTTCGTGGGAAGTTGCCGAAGTTCCACAAGGTGCAAGCCAGTGCCCCCCAAGAAGCTGCAGGAAATCTTGCCTCACCCCGTCTCATGCTGCTACAAGCCTCGTTGCGCTCGCTGCGGGAATTAGAATTCCGATTCAGTCGGGATGCTACTGGATCCGGGGATGCCCGAACCTTTTGCAACACTCAGCAACGCTTCCTGCGGAGGCTGAAGGTGGCCAAGCTCACCTGATTGAGCTCACCCTCAAAGCCATCCGTGAAGAGACAAAACAGTTGAAGTATGCTGCCATTACAAAATGGAGGAATGCCATGAAATCTGCAACAACTTCGCTTGCTATTGGGAAGATTGTCTACCAATATCTCAAGCGGAAAGGCCGGTTGTTCCACCCAATTTGGTTGAAGATGAGATGGGCAATATCATCTATGACCCGCAGACTGCCATGGATGTTATAGCAGATAAGTGGGACTCTGTGTTCTCGGCCAATGCCAATCATGACCATGAACTGCAGGTCCTCAAAGAAGTGTGGCCCTACATCCACAACAAAGGGAAGGCTATCGCACTGCCTCCGATTACTGAAGACCAACTCTGGCAGCAAGCTGCCCGTCGGCGGCCTGATGCTGCAGCCGTGCTGGATGGTTGGCAAACAAGGGAAGTGCAAGCCCTTCCTCCTGCTGCCGTCCGACCTGTTGCTGAACTATTCAATGGTATTGAAGCAGGTTCAGTGGAGTTCCCGACCATCCTTACACAAGTTTCAATGGTTATCCACAAGGAAGACGGCAGTGATGCACCATTATCAAAGCGCTTGATTTCCCTTCAGTCGGCATTCACACTACTGTATACAGGTCTTCGCTTTCTGCAACTTCAGCAATGGCAGCAAGAAGTCATGCCTTCTCAGCTGAAATAAATTGAAAGGGCGCCAAATGTCGGAGGTTCACGTGACCATGCAGCTGGAAATAGACAGGGCGCACAGCTTTCAGGGGTCCTTTGCTGCTCTGAAGTTAGACAAGGCCAAATGCTGCGACCGGCTAATGCCAAAGCTATGTGCTGCCATTATGCTGGCATTGGGATTGCCCCAAGGCTTTGTTTGCGGCTTTCTAGCCTTGTATACTCGTACGACGAGATTCCTTTCCTTCAAACAATGGACCAGAGCGCAGCCAATTTCCACACCGAATGGTGTAGTGCAGGGATGTTCGTTAAGCCTTCTTTGTATCAATGTCCACATGGCCATATGGGTCTGGATCATTAGTAACATTGGAGGGGATTGACTTTCGAGCATTCATCGATGACACATACATTTGGACCCGGCTGCC
Source organism: Durusdinium trenchii (assembly GCA_963970005.1). NCBI lineage: Eukaryota > Dinophyceae > Suessiales > Symbiodiniaceae > Durusdinium > Durusdinium trenchii. The sequence continues at coordinate 1,063,829 of CAXAMN010008002.1, read as the reverse complement.
CTCCATTGCCAACCTGGTTGCTGCAGTACGGGCCACTGAGTTGTGGGATTCCTTACGTGGCCAGTTTCTCAATGCCAGCAAGTGCGAACTCTTTGCAACTACAGGCGAGCTTCAAAAGGCCCTGAAGCAAGCCTTCCCACAAATGAATTAAGGTTGTCGAGGTAGTCAACATACTTGGCGCACATGTCCAAACCACGAAGAAAAACGTTGGGAACTTTCCATCTTCCAAACTACAGGCTGCTTTTCGGGATTGCGAAGCCATCAGGGCTTTACCTTGTGACAGCAGCAAGCGAGCTCAAATTCTGACTACTAAGGTACTGCCTCAGGTTGCCTTCGCACCGCAGCTGAACTTCCTACCAAAGAGGCTTTTGGCCAGATTACAAAGCGCGATTGCCGATGCCATATGGCAGGACCGCCCGATGTGGCGTTCAAAGCACTTGCTGCTCTGCATTGTCCACAAGGCCCATAAGTTGGATCCATTCCTGTTTCGTGCAGTTGCCACCATCATTGAATCAGCAAGATTTCTCCGTGCATCTGCATATGCGCGCCAATGTTGGCAAGCAATTTATGAGCAAGATCAATTGACCGCTCAATCTTGGATGACTCAGTTTGCGCAGGCCTGCCATATCCTGGATATTTCCTGGTGTAGCCCCTTTGGATTTCACTTCTGGAGGCGCCGGCTGTTGACTTTGTGGAATTTCCCTTGGCAGACCTCAAATGCGTCCTTAAGAGCTTGGCGGCCAACAAGTGTTACCACACAGCAAGCCTGATGCCCCGCAAGGACATTCACAAAGCTGCTGGTTTCCTTGACCTTTCGCTCACGCTTTCAGCCAAGAAGAAGATTGCCAAAATCCCAAACCCTGGGTATTCCTTCTTATTTCACTGGGAGAGTGCGGCGCGACCACTGCAGACAGATTGGCGGCTTCCGGCTTGACTGAGAGCTCAACTTGCCGATTCTGTGGTATCGCAAAGGAGTCACTGCAGCACTTTGTGGAAGACTGTCAGGAGCTTCCAGCCGACTTGCTGCAGCCATCGTCGTCCCACTTTTTCGGACCAAACTTCAACATGTTGGGGATTGCTGAGCTCCCGCTGGAAGTTGTTCGGGCAAAGCTGCGAGTGTCTAATCCATCTGAGCTACAAGTTGCTGACTGGATTGAACCGCTCCCGGCCACACGCCATGTGTGGACAGATGGGTCAGTGCAGTTATCGCACCATCCGTGGCTTACCATTGCCTTTGCAGTGGCGCCTCTCCAGCTATAGTGCTGAGCTATATGGGCCATACTCGTTGCTTTTGCAATCGCTGAGCAGCCGCTGGTGGTCCACTCTGATTCGCTCACCATAGTCAACCAGTTCAACGACCTGCTTCGTGTTGGACGTGTTCAGGTTGAATGGACACATACAAATTGGTAGGGATTTCTTTTTACACTGATCCATCAGCGGATTCCGTTACAAGTGATGTGGTGTCCAGCCCACTTGCTTGAGCGCATCCCAGCAGCGATCTTGACAGAAGCTGAAGCCCAAGCTGCAGGCTCCAATAAACGGGATATCATTCTCAATAGACTTGCTGATGAGTTTGCGAAGCAACAGATTTGGAAGCTGGCCGTCTCGCGCAAAGCAGAACTTACAACTAAGGAGACTGATGTTTTCGCCCGGCAACTCGGGCTAACCAAGCTTAACAGGACCTGTAAAAAACCGGACAGAGGACCTTCTGATGACCCTCCTGTTGAGAGTGCACCGATTTCCCAAGTTCCACCACGTCAACCCTCGATAGCCTTGGGATACCCCGCCCGATTTGTACCCATGGCAGGTGTACAATGATGTGAATCTGAGTTTCTCTGAAAAGCCGCAGCTTTCGAGTTCAAACTTTAAAGTTTTTCTGGGATTCTGCAATTCTCTCAGATGGAGGCTTGGTGAGGGGCTTGCCTGCTCCGTTTTTGAACTTGCAGCATTTGCCTTTACTCAAGGATGGCGCTTTGACCTGCCTGCCGGCGCCATATGCGCTGTGCAGGCTTATGCTGCCATCATTCGCGCCGCAATCTCGTATTGCAAACCAAGGCAGATCATAGTTGCGCCCCTCCTTCTCGACAAGGGGAACAAATGCAATGGCAAGACGTACCCAAAGGGTGCCTTCCATGGCGCCGAAGCTTACCTCGACAATGTCACTCTTGAGTTACTCGTTCGTGCCTTTGACAAAGGTGCTAAAGCCACCCCTACGTCCTGGGCACTTCCGTTCGACCTGCTTCTGTAGGTCGTTGGTGTATAGTGGTGGAAACAGACCCCTGCAGCGGAAGCTTGGGAGGTCGCCGACCTACTCCGTGTGCGGCGTGCGAGCAGAAAGGAAGCTCCCCCCACCCTCAGGCTCAAAAACACAGCTTCTCTCATCACTAGTTCATTTGAGCGACACCTTGTGATTTCTTCACGAAGCGGGATTCGAACTCAGAGGAATTTGAGTGGCGAAAAGGACAATGTGAATGCAACGCATTTGGTCGTGCGTTGCAGTTCCTTCAATTGCGAATCAGTTCGGAGAAGGAGCGAAGAGTGTTGAGTAAGCCCATCGGGTTCCCCCATTTTGGAACACGGGATGCATCAGTGTTGGACCCAAATTGCTCTGTTGATTTCTGGTGAAAGCAGCTATTTGTCATTGTGTTCCATAGCTGGTGTGGCAGCTGCATATTGCAAGGCCACTTTTGGTGCCAATCAATTTGCTGCAAGTTCCCACAGTGGTGAATGACTTGGACGAGGCGTGAGGAAATCATGTGATTTCTGTGCCCAGCTGAGTGTCAACTGAGAATGATCTTGGCAGTTTCACATAGGTGCATCGCGCATTGCAGCTCTGTGAAATCCTATGTGCAAAGCTCGCCTTTGTAGGTACGAGTCTTTGCAAAGAGTGTGTTGAGGGGTAGCTGAGTCCAAAATCTACAGTAATTACATATATCTATATATAAAGCCTTTCAACAGTGCTCGATTTGTAAAATTTCTTGCGTGTTTCACTTAGGGTTTTCTTTGTTGCTTCACTGTGGTGGAGCAACACGCTCCATCCACCTCTCACTCGTGGAGCGCGAGAGGCAGTAAGGAGTAGTAGGAGTAGAAGAACGAGTAGGAGTAGGAGTCGACGGGTATAGGTTTATATAGTTCAGTCCAAGACCAAGACATACAAGAAATGTAGTTCTTCTCACTCCTAAACAAATGACAGTCGGAGTAAACATCAAAACGATGGTAACGCACATGCATTGCAACTCGCAGTGAGGCAAGGAGCGCTGCAAGTTTTCCCCATACCTGCGGGTGTCGCTCCTGCAACATGTTTGACTCTGAGTGTCGTATTGTAGGTCCCTTGCAGGAGGTTTCTTGCAATCCAGTTGCACCTAACAACAATTTCAAGGACTACCAAAGTCGAGGCATCAACCCAAGAAAATCAACATTTGTCAAGGTCTTCACAGAGCTCATCCCGCTTCCCCTTGGCAGAAACCTTAGACACATGCTCAAACAGGCCTTTGACACCGTGAAAGGCTTTTACCACGGAGTTCTTCCAGAGATTCCAGCTCACTTGCTTGTAGTTGCAGCCAGGCCCAGCAACACAGAAAGCACCTTTGAACCTACGTGATCACATTTGGGCACCTGAAGGCTTGGGTTCGCATGCGATCTGCTGAACATGAAGTGGAGCTCATGAAAAAGAGACTTGATTAGGCTGCTTGGGCCAGACAATTTTTCTGCCAGGTTGGGATGCTGTTCATCCACAGATGACCCGCGCCTGCCAATTGGTAGAACTCTTAGTATTGGAGACTCGCATTTGCAGCTGCAGCCGTTGTAGTCTTGTAGCTTGATGAGCTCAGGAGCTGTTGCTGATTCTTCGCCGGTTAGCAGAGCACTTTGCGGCAGCAGCCTGCACGCTTGCTTCAAACAAAGGCCAGGCTGGAGCAGCTGAAGATCTGAATACTTGGTCAAGCAGCAATGTGTTCATTTTGCTCAAGACTTTGATTGTCAGGCTTTGATGCTACAAAGATCACTGTATTTGGTGCCATTGCTACAATCGCTGACCGCGTAGCTAGAACCACGGCAGCAGACTCAGACTCAAGGTGCTCCAAGGCGGCTAGTTGCAACATGAATTGAAGAATGGAATGACATCATACATTATTTAAAGCATCATGGTGCGAAGTCTTTTTCGAGGAGAATCACGCAGCTTCTTCTACATTGATTTGGCAGTTGGGAGGGAACATTTTGTGGTTCTCATCGGTTCACAAGGTACGAAGATCGCGCGACACCGGGGCAGAAGAGGGTCCGTCAGCTTCTGAGTGTTATGTTCTGCAAAAGCCTGTGAGCGCCCAAGAAACCTACTATACAGCGATGGCATCCAACCTAATAGGGATGGCCTCCAACCTACTAGCTTCCAGTCAGCTGAGGTCACCTGTATTGAACATGGTTCCACATAATTACAAGCTTCAAATGCTTTTTGATGTCACCCTTGTGACTTGCTTGCAAGTTGCTTTCAAAAAATTGCTTTCAAAAAGCGGTCCTTGACTCAGCAAAAAGATACCTGGAAACCAGACCACATGAACAGCGTAAACCATACATCTCTAGAAGCACCTGGGCCATAATCGAAGAAAGGAACCAATGTAGAAACGCAGGAGCAACTACAATGGAAATGGGGAGAACGAATAGAGAAATCAACCAGATGGCCAAAAAAGGACAAACAAAACCAGCTGATTGAACAGTTCAACGACAACCCCCAGGATAGAAACAAAAATAATCTTTGGAAAGCAGTTAAAGGCCTACGAACCAAGTTTACACCACAATACGTACAAATGAAAACGACAGGGATCCATGTTCCCCTTAACCAAAGGGCCGAAACAATAGCACAGTATCTTGAAAACACACATCAGAAAAATGATGACAATATGGGAACCCCATCCGACGAATACGTTGTTCACCAGAACGATGCCGATGAGTTGTTGTTTCGAATAGAAGAACTAAACTGGGCCCCCAAAGTTTCTAAAAACGACAAGCAACCTGGTCCTGACAACATCCAAATCCAAATGGAGCTACTCAACTGGCTTAATGATGATATATAATCGAAGAAGGCTTCTAAGAGTTGATCAATACTTGGTGAGTTACAAAGTCGGCTGATGTAGGTCTATTTCAAGCGAGGGTGGTGCCCATTTTCAAAAAAGCGAAACAGACAACGCGGCAAACTACAGACCCATCTCTTTACTTAGTTCTGTACATGATAATGATTCGTCAACGGATGCAACATGCGAAGATAAGCTGTCAGCCACTCAATATGGTTTTCGTATGTTTTCGTCCTAAAAGGTCTAAATATCACGCTATTTACATAATTCGTCCATTGCAAGACTACGCAGAAGTACAGGGAACCCAGCTCTACTAGACTGGGAAAAGGCCTTCGACAAAATACAACACGATAAACTTTACCAGGCCTTACAGCGAAGGGGATTTAGCGAACATTATAAGAAGGTAATAGAAGATTGCTATCGTAACCCAACTTTCTTTGTAGAAGATAATTTCGGATCCTCCACTATCAAAAAGCAGGGCTCTGGAATCCGGCAGGGTTGTCCACTGTCCCCATATCTTTTCGTCATAGTAATGTCATGCATAGACTTTGACATACATAGCAAGGTGAGCAGAAGAGTGTTAAACAACAGGGTTCCTGGGTTAAATTACGATAGTGTATTTTATGCTGACGACACCATTCTCTTCTCCACCGATAACAGGGCATTAAACGAGCTGTTGAGATAAACAGAAACTTTTTCAGGCCAATACGGATTAAGGTTGAACAGACATAAATGCATCGCCATCCTTATGAATAATGATGGACATATCCACTTTGACTATGCCACGCCACTCCCCAAAAATTATGAAGCAACATATTTGGGAAATGAACTTAATAGGGAAGTCACTGTTCAACATGAAAATTTGAACAAATTCCAATCTGTCAGAATCACATGGTTTAGACTTTTGCCTTATTGGAGAGCGTCGGGTGCGAACGTAAAATGGAAGCTTAGAATCTTTGATGCAGTAATTCGAGCCAAGTTGTTGTATGGTTTGGAAACGGTTCATCTTACAAAAGCCATGTTGAACAAAATCGATGCATTCTAGATCCGAGGCTTGTGGAAAGTCCTCAACCTCCCTTCTACTTTTATTGACAGGCGGTTCACAAACAGATATGTTTTGCGAAGAGCATCCGACCTCATGTCCCACTCATGGAAGTCATGAAAACACCCTTTATTCAGCCACTGTTATAATGAAAGGCGAGCCAAATTATTGGGACATATTGCCAGAACCGCTCAACAGGACCCTTTACGTCAAATTTCCTTTCAATCAAGTTCAGTGAACCGCGTCTCATTCAGTGAAAAAAGAGGCACGGCAGACCAAGACAAAATTGGTTGCATTACACCAAAAAATATACGAAGAAAAACTGCAACAGTTTAACTTTGAAGAGACCATTCAGGAGGACGCACGTATGTTCAATGCATGCCAGATACTTTTAATACAGCCTCGTGCTTGTCTATGCCAACGCCTCGCTTCCGCTTTTGACATGTCATCGAAGCAGGGTAGGGCAAAGAGAGAAGTGACTTGCACCAATGGTATGCCCTGGTATGCCAAGTATTCAAATCACTTCGGTCAAGGTTTTTAAGTATCTCTCCAGTACCGACCAAAAAAGCCACACCCCCTCTGAAGTCAATCTTTAGTCCAGATCAGGAATCATACACAATTCAGATCATACTGAACCATGCACCCTCACCAACGAAACCTCGTGATTTGTTGGCGGATTTTGAGCTCTTTCCATAATTTCTTACCAATTCCCTCGCCAGTGAGTGTGTGATCATCACAAGACCCGGGACTGAACTCATTCCGACTCAAGGTCTGGACTTACGGAGGCTCTGAATGGAACTCTTGGTGGACGGCCTGTGGCCGTCGATCCAAATACATTTCTTGTGCAGTTTGGCACCCGGCTGATTTCATTGCATGCGAATGAGAGGGTAGAGATTGGAGCGGGTTCGGGGAGGTCGGAAACAATTGAAACTGCAGCACCAGAGCTCAATTTGGTGTGGTACTCAGCTGTACTGTAACACTCTCCTACTTTGGCATTCTTGACTCTTGACATTCTTGGATTTGTTGTAGCGGTTCAATGCGCAAGCAGCCAGGACGACTAGATCACTAGAGTTCACAGCCGTGCGATCAAACATGTGTGAAGTATTCCCAATCTGTCTCTGCAATGCACGTCGCACAACTTAGGCTCGAACTGCAATTTGTGCATACTTTTGCCGCCTGGTTGCACGATGCTCCTCCAGGAAGTCAGCCGACTTAGATATTCTGGTAGACGAGATCAGATCTTGAGGCGAAGTGATGAGCCACTACGAAATCAAAAAGTTGAAGGACACAAATTCTTAGTGTTCAGCACTTTGTTCTGCCATGGAAACAGAGCAGGTTTTGCACAGCAGGCTTGCCGAAACGCTGGATGTTGCCTGGTGCTAGGATGAAACGCTCTTTGATTGGGACACCTATGGCATGAACACTTAGAGACGCAAGATACACTTGCCACGTAAACGTAGAGAAGTAGATGGACACCGTATTTCAACAGAAGCATGGCACTAAGGATGGATGATGTATGTGGAGAGAGAGAAAGGCCTTGAACGAATTGTGCGAACTGCTCAGAAGCTTTATGTGCTCTCGGTTCACTATTTCAATATTTTGGATTTGCTTGCACGTTTTGCCATAAATCAAGAGCTTATCAAGTGAGCAAGATGTTTCTACGATTCTTGAGCAACCCAGGAAGCAAATGTGTGCAAAGCACCTTTTGGAGACTGGCAAGGACTTTGGCTTTCTTATTCGTGAAACAAACAAACAATCCCAGGTGTGAGTCAGACTTCCGTAATGTCCCTTCATGAGTCTTGGTGCCAGGCAGTCGGAAGTGGGGCTAGATTGGACCGACGGACAATCTTCATTGTACGCAGGATTGGGGCAAGCTCGTTGCTGGCAATCAATCAGAAAATGCCTACCTGGTAGAAAGCTTGGCTACGGCTACATGTATCGTTATACGGCGTTTCCCTCCTAGCAAAAAGCTGCCCAAAAATGAACTGAGGTTCGAACGTGGCCGGAGTTTGCTGCACTTCGAGACATCATGTTCTTTTGGAAGTACTTCTTGTGAGATGCTCTTAGTTGTCATACCTTCAACGTGTATGTGTATATACAGTGTTCGTTGAAAGCATCAGAGAGCTATTTGCAACTTTTCACGTCTCCATGCTGTGAGAGTCTTCAGGCACTGACCTGCGAGTTTTCCCAGACACGAGTAACTGGTCGCTCCAGGCCAGGAGGTCGATTCATGTCCATAGATATTTGCCACGATGTTCTTTGGATGTGTTTTGAATGGTCTTCTTCTCCAAGGCGGCGTATCTTGCATGGAATGTTGCCAATGAGAACGAGGTTTTTGGACCACCAACTAACAGGGGCGTTCCTTGCCCGCACCGTTTGGCGGCATTCCTGTTCGCCAACTTCACCTGTTTGGAATGTGCTGAGGCCATTTTTCAGGTCAGCGCTTTTGGCACCTTGGAGCAAGTCTTCTTTTTCCCGAATGCGTAGCGAAGGGTTCCCGTCATTCGAGTGTGTGTGTGTGTCACACCCTGTTTCTAAGGGTTTCTAGTTGTCCCCACTTTCCACGCAGGCAGGGGGGCCAGGCCTGTCACATCCAACCTGGCCCAACGAAGCTGGGATGTGACAGGGGAAGCACCAAAGGACGCTTTGGTGTGTACCTGCCGATTTATCCACACGCTGTTACTCCACTTTTCCACGGTTTGATTCATGGTTCTTCATGCTCCTCCCAAAAAACAGGTTTTCCACCGCATTTCTCAGCAACTTGTGCATTGCATTTCAGCCGCGCGAGTGAAGAGTGGACCCCTTGTAGTCACAGGGATTCATTTGAAGTTTGAAGGATGACACTCACAAATCTTGAAGTGTACCACCATGTTGCAGTTAAAGGAATGACACGCACAAATCTTGAAGTGTTTCATGATGTTGCAGTGCAACCTTTGGAGTCACAATCCATTTTTTTGGTTTTGTTTTGTTTTTTTGCTGCCTTGTGTCTTGTGGGCCCTCTAACCTATTGCGCAGACCTCCAACCTTGTCGCTATGGCCTCTTCCTATTTGTGGTGCCCTTCTAGTAGTTTATTTGCCGGTTGCCCTTAGGGCCGGCGCGTCCGCTCTGCTCGACTGGATGCATTCCTATCCAGTCTGCAGAGTTGGGGTGGGCACAGATGCTTGCTGCAAACGTGCTTGCTGTAAACATGCTCGCTGTAAACTTGGTACTTTGGCCTCCAAACTTGGGCGATGGCCTCCAACTTCTAGCGATGGCCTCTAATTTAACTTTACCTTTACTTGCCCTGTTTCCTAAGGTTTTTTCACTTAGGCCGGCGTGTGGGACCGCATTCACATCAGTATGCATATTCATAAGTGTGTCTGGCCTCGTGCCAGTCCGGGATGAGCCCGTAGAGTGCCTCCCGTGGACCCGTCGAACGGGTGTCTGTCGTTATCTCCCATGCCCGGAGATGTACGTGCCCAGAGCGGGCGAAGGTGGCCTAGGCCGAGAGAACTCAGATTTTTGTCTCATCTTTGGAATTCCAAGCTGGCTCATGCCTTTACGTGACCGCAGCGGTCAGAGGTGGCAGCCTTCGGGCAAGCCGTGCGTGCTCGCAGCGACCAAAGTCTGTTCAAGGCTCATTGGAGTCTGTCGAGAACTTGGCCCCCCTTCTCCCCCTTCCCTCCCCCTTTCTTTCTTTGCTTTCTGGGTTTTCCTGAATGAAATACTCAGGACCACCCCTCTCTTTCTTTGGTGTGTCCCTGGACGCTTGTTCGTAGCTGGGAACACCTGCCTTTTCCTTTTCTCTCCTCTCCCTTTCTCTCCCTCTCTCTTTCTTTCTTTCTTTCGTTCGTTCGTTCGTTCGTTCGTTCTTTCTTTCTTTCTTTCTTTCTTTCTTTCTTTCTTTCTTTCTTTC
>CAXAMN010008002.1:1034819-1053818 GCA_963970005.1 Durusdinium trenchii | reverse complement strand
TTCTTTCTTTCTTTCTTTCTTTCTTTCTTTCTTTCTTTCTTTCTTTCTTTCTCTCTTTCCTCTCTTCACCTTCCTTCCTCCTTGGGTGTCCCTGGATGCTTTTGCCTCTCTTCCGTTGGTGTGTCCTTGGACGCATGCGTCGTAGCTGGGAACACCTTCCTTTCTTCTCTTTCCTTTTTCTCGTCTCTCCCTACCCCTCCCTCCTGTCACGACCTTAGCTTGGGATGCTACTAGGGGCTCCTGGCCTTCCTACTAGGTGCTAGGACGCTACTTTGACGCTACTAGAGGTTCCTGGCCTTACTACTACTTTGTCCGCGCCTTCAATACGCCTCCCCTCGGGGTGTGTGTGTGTGTGTAACCCTTGGAATCATAGGGATCCTTCGGATTGTTTTGAGCTTTTAGCAGGGGGTGCCAGGGACCATGCAAGTCTGGCACTAACAAAGACGCTTGCATTGGTCTGTGATATAGCTCCGGGACGCTGGAGCTACGTACCTGCTTTGAAATGAACCTACGTAGAGCACAAGCTGTCTACTTCGTTGTTTCCTTCAGTAAAGGGCTACTGCAGCGGCGATGCTTTTGGCTTCTCTGCACGCACGTCGTCACCTTGTCGTTCGTTCGATCGGCGTTTTCTTTTGGAGCTGATGGACCTCTACTTCCTTTCTAGGACCTCTACTTTCTAAGTCTCCTCACCTGATTTTTCAGGATTTGGGTTTCTTAGGCTGGCGTGTGGCACCGCTATCAAGTCAGTACGCATATCCATGAGTGTGTTTGGCTTCGTGCCAACCCGGGATGAGCCCGCAGAGTGCCTCCCGTGGACCCGTTGAACGGGTGTACGTCGAACGTATCCACTGCCTGGATTTTATGTCTCATCTTTGGAATTCCAAGCTGGCTCATGCCTTTACGTGACCGTAGCGGTCAAAGGTGGCAGCCTTCGGGCAAGCCGTACGTGGTCGCAGCGACCAAAGCTTGTTCAAGGTTCTTTGGAACCTGTTGGAGCCTTAGTGTCCCAGTTGATCCTCCTCCTCTCGCCATGTTCCCTTCTCCAGCTGGCCTCAACCCCGTGGACGGCGTCGCGATGCGAGCCCAGACTATCTTACATCGAGAAATTCTTCATCTACATGGTTTGTTGATTCTCGCTGTCTCCCTTCTTCGCACCCGCTTCGCCATTCTCAACCCCTCCTTCATGGACTACATCACCTCACCGCATATTCAGCTACAAATTCGAGGTCTGGATTCTGCTATTCAGCAAGCGACTCAGGCCATCCACAACGGAGTGCACTATGTCAACGAACTTCTCACTACTTTTGGGATGATGCACACCGTGAACTGCGACAACACTCAGGTTGATGCTGAATTACGCGGATGTTCGACCTTTCCTGACCCTCGTCTTCCTTCTTTCCCTATGGTTTCTACCTCTCCTCGGGCCCCGGCTACGACACGGAGTACACCATCTACCAGTTTCTTTCCGGGCGCTTCTACGATTCCTCCGCCGAGAACCCCATCCACTTTACGTCCACGTCGTCCAGTACTCAATCGCTCCAGTACAGCTTTACCACGGTCCCGGTCTCACTCCCGTTCGACTCCTAGGAATCTCTAGGTTGTCTTTCGCTTATTCTGCTTCCTCGGTTCCGAAAACATCTCTTACTACACTTTTTACCCAATTGTTAGCTTCACCTTTTCCATGCTTGATTCCTTGGACTTTACTCTTTGGGTTCCACCTGGCTCACAGCGTCCCCAAGTTCTATGCCCCTCTACTTGAGCTCACCTCCATCGCTTCATTGCCATGTCGCTGCCACCTTCGACGACATCTACTCGACCTACGGACGTGACTTCACATTCCGGCCTACCTGCTGCGGCTCAGGAAGTGCTTCATCGTGAACTACTTCATCTACACTCTTCCCTACATTTGATTCTAATGATCCTACGTGGACCTTTTGACTCTGTCACTCCATCCGTTGTGGACACGATCACATGCCCTCGTATCAGTGCCAATCTCCGTGCCCTTGAGAATTGCCTTGAACAGATACGAACTACATGTACTACTTTGATCTATGCCGACGACCTATGCTCCGCTTTGGCCATTCCACGCTCTACTGGACGATCTACTCCTACTACTCCTCCTCCTTCCAGGCCTACTCTCTTTGTCCTTCAATCTCCTCCACCTGGAACGACGACGGGGACTACGACTACAGCTCCTATCTCCGCCAACCCTACGATTTCTCCTCCCACCCTCGTCTTTTCAGCTTCACCTACGACCTTGTTGAGGCTGCCGAGATCATCATCTTCTCCCTCTCGCTCACGTTCACCTCCACGACGGTTCAGATTTTAGCTGCCTTCTCACCTACCGGACCACTTCCGTATGCGCCAAAACTATCCACTTTTTTGAGCTCTTTTGATGTCTGATTGTTTACAACCACCTGTTTCTTCTACAAGGATTGATGTCCATTTTCTTCGCTCTCTTCTTTCACCTGGCGCTGTATCCGGCTTTCCAGCGATCGCCCATCTCGCCCCTCCATTCCCTCTTTCACTTCGACTCGCCATGGCCTCGACATCTACACCGCTCTGTGGCCTTGCACCGATTCATGGTCTTCCACCTCGAGCTCAAGGAATGCTCTATCGAGAACTTTTACTCGTACATGTTCTTTTGGCCCAGATCCATGCCCGTTTATGTCTCGGGTGACCAACCCACAACTTCGAGCTCACCTTGAAGGCTTGGACAATACCCTTCTTCTTGCTCTACGTCTCAACCACACCGCCGTCCATTACACCCACGAGCTCCTTACTGCCCTCGGTCTCATCCATATCATTCGACAGAGTCCGCAACAACTTGAAGCTGAACTAGAAGGTCGCACCGATTTCACAGACTTCATCGATCCTGCTCCACCTCGATCGGCTACGACTTCCTCTCGCCCTACCAGGACACGTACTACGGACACCCGGATTTCACCTTCTCGCCATGTACCACGACCTCGTCTTCATATTCGCTCACGATCTCGCTCCCGCTCCCGGATGCCTAGATCTTAGACTTCTGGTCTCACTTTACTGCTGCACACGCCACATCAAAAAGAGTTTACTCGCATCTCAATTCTGTTTTACTTGACTCTTGATTACTTTGGCTCCTTCATTGATGCGATCACATACTCTACTGCCTATGGCTCCAGCTTGTGTGCACACCATCTTTTTCACCAACTCGTTTAATTTCATTTTACTCAAGCTTGGACTTTGGTTCCTTGGTTTTCTTTGCTTCGTACTTCCGGGCGCTCTGACCACATGGCGAGCTCTTCCTTGGAGTCTACTCATCATCGTTCACGACGTGATCTTCGCCACAGCTCTCGCTCTCGAGATACCGGGCTACGTCATGATGACGCCGATTATGGTGGGGAAGAAGAGATCAATCCACCTCCTGGTACTGAAATCGCACGTGGCGATCCAGAACCACCGCAGCCGGAACCCATCACGGGCGATTCTTCTCACCACAACAACACCGCTCCTACACCATCGTCCAACCTCCCTTCTCACCAGTCTCCAACTTTCCCTCCCACTCCGCCTACACATCTCTCCACTACATTTTTCCCACCGCCACGTGTCCAAGCACCACGACCACGGCCTCCTGCTACTCACCCACGCACCACAGGCCCACCGCCTATCAATCCATACGCACCGCGACCACGCCACAGGCAGCCCTCCCCTCGCGATCGTCGCACGTCTCGACACCATGATCGCCATGATCGACACCATGATCGACGCCGCTCTCACAGGAGCCGTTCTGCCCATTCTCGACGACATCGCGTACATCGACATCGGTCTCCTGCAGCATCACGTTCCCGACGGGACACCCGTCACAATCGCCGTTCACACTCTCGGCGACACCATTCTCGGACACGCCAACGGCAGTCACACGAAACACCCACTACTCAGGACCACCACCGCACATCCAATCGTTCCCGCTCTCACCATCATTCACAACAGACCGCGCTCCTCTGCACCCGCACCAAGGGCCGAACCCCACACTGCACCAGATGCACCAGCTTCACCTCCTGCCTCGGCACACCCTCCTTCCGACCGAGATTCTTCTGCGGCGTCTCCTGTGGTACTACTTCCGGGACCTGGTGATCGACCACTCCCATCACCTACACCTCCTGTTTCCACCTCAGCATCACGACCTACCACTCCACCACAAGCATTTCAATCACCACCTCCAGTTCCACCACAACAAACTCTCCCTTCCGCTGAAGCTGAGGAACTTCGACAACTTCGTATTCAATTTCAACACCAACAACAAGCTGCTCATCATCTGCAACAACAGGCCATGCTACACTCCTCCTACAATCCTTTTCTCTCTCCTCTCCAATTCTACTTCCCTCCCACCTTTTCCACTCCCACCGCGCCACCTTCCCAACCCCTGCCCAACTCGCCACCCTCCACTACTCCGGCTCCAGCACTCGCTCCAGACCCAACACCAGTCCCCGTTGAACCCACTGACCTTTCCATCTCTCTCTTCTCCACCCGGGCTCTCCCTCCTCATCAGGCAACTTCCAATCCTGACCCTCCTCGCCGACCAGTGACTCCACCACGATTGTCAGTCGAATGGTCTCGACGCAGCCCCGATTTCACCTCCTTGGAACAATCCGGCAAAGTGGGCTACTTCATGGACAACATCATGGAAGTCGCCATTGAGGTTGCCCCTCAACAACACATTTGGACCACACCCTTTTGGCTTCGCATTCGCCTGTCCGGCCCCACCGACGTTTGGTATGAGATTTTTGACCACAAATTTCAAGATTGGGGCACTCTTCTCTCCCTGGTGAACAAGTTTCGCAGATCCCTTATCGACGACCTTCATCGACCTTGCAGTTGGGAAGAATGTGAAACTCCAGAACCGTTACCTCGCACCCTCGTTGACACCACCATCCATCAACTGGTCCGCTTGCTGCCGTTACCATTACAACGCCTTCCTTTGGACTCGTATTGCGAACACCTGACTGACTTCCTTACCACTCTTTCACATGTCCCGCAGATTTTTGAGAAGACACCGATCTTCCTTTGGGGCAAACTGCCTTGCCAGGATGTACTTTTCCTGCTCCTCAAGCTGGACTATCCCAAGACCGACTCATTTCAGGACACTCAGACCACCTACACCTTTCTCCCTTCGCGGTATTCTCACTGATGGCATCATTCGACCTAGCACCTGGAAAGGCGATGGGAAATCACACACTACGGACTATTTCCCCAACTTGGGCTTCTATTGCCGGTGCTGCTACCCTGGTCACAGCCATAATTCCGACAATCGTATCAATTCCGACATCACAGATCAACTGACTCCAGAGCTCCAGTGCGCTTTGCATGTGGCCAGTCTGCACGGAGGCCGCACAAGCGGACGTCGGTACTTCGTGGCTGGAGAGTGCTTCTCCCGCCAGTTCCAGCACTACGTAGTGCGCCAAGGAGGCTTACCTTGCGACTCCATCGCATCTCACTTCTATGATGTTGTGAGGAATCGTTCGGACAGCAGGTATAAATGCAGATCCTCCACCAGCCAAGTTCAATTTGCGGGATTGTTCATTCGCACGGATGAGATCACTTCCTACGGCCTTCGACGCTCTGACATCCCACTATATGAGCCTCCACTTTGGCATCTTCTCCAACAAGTACCATATCCTCCTTGCAGCGCTGTGACAACACGTCGCTATTTTCTGCCATGGAGTTCTCTTCCCACGTGAAAAAGGACGCTTTCCCCAACTGCAACCATTTCTGTGCTGTTTCCTACGCCTTCACTCTCACCTATTTCCACCTCTACAAGTACCAGCTTCACCTATCATCGAGGTCAAGTCTCGCACTTTGGAACAGTACCTCTTCAATTTCCGCACCTTCCTCCGACAGTGGACCCCATCGTCCTCACCCCAATGCAGCTGTCACAGGATTCGACCTGACTATCCTCGACATCCCGATTCTGGTCACATCATCGGTTTTGCCTCAGATCTTTTTTCCGGCTTGTTGCTCTCAGAAGCCCATCTACAAGACACCGTGTGGCCCGACGAACGCTATTTCCTCAACCATTCCGTCACCCAGATGGACCGGTGGCTACATGCTTGGCAACTTCCTTCCCGGCTTCACATTGAATGGCAACACTTCTTTCGTCAAGAATGGGATCGTCATGTTACACACCAAACTGATCACAACACTGGACGGCCCTCTACGGAAGTTCAGGCCTTCCGCCGCTTCACCAAAGGCTTCATTGTCGGACCTGGTGACCATTTTCCACACACCGCCATTCTCTCTTGTCCGTGCCACTATCATCATCTCCTCATCAAAACCTTCATGCCATCTCCTACCACTTCTACACCAGTTTTCCAACCACTACGACATGGCATTCAGCTGATCAGAACTCGACTCCGTGATACCTGGCCGCCTCACCTACTTCAACGCTACCGTTGGGGTCTTCATTGGGATCGTCGTCTACCCTCTGCCTACATTCTTCCTAAACATTCACGGGACTGGAGCAAAGCGCGACCGATTGTGTCTTATACACAAACAGCCTGTGCCCCACTCAGCCAGGCTGTCGCCTCGGCCATCTACTGCCTCCTCCAGATTGTCTTCCCGGAGCTGACTGCTCTTTCGGACGTCCTGCCACTTCTCCGGCAAATTTGGAAGATTCTTCAACAGCATGACCCCACAGATGACCTGGTACTCTTTCAGCAAGACATCGCTGGATTCTTCAACTTTGTCACTCATCTGCGGATGGTCTCCACTGTCGAGTTCTTGGTTGCTCGATATGCTGCTCTTCAAGGTCTCTCCCTACAAGACGACCCTATTCTCAGCGTTGCTCAACATCAACAGGAACGCCTACAAAGAGTTTTTCGGGGCCGGTGGCGCAGGACCTCACGGTCTTACCACTCTCTTCACCTTTGCGATTTGCCACTCCTGGTCTCCCACTTGTTGGACTCCTCCTACTTCACCGTGGGCTCAACTGTTTTCCGACAATGTCAAGGAGCCTCCATGGGATCCCCTTTGGCACCAGCTTTGTGTAGTGCGGTCGCACTTTTTCGGGAGTACTGTTTTCTACGCTCGTTCCCGAGCGCTTCATGGCGTTATGCTACGAGTTTAGCATTACGGGCACGCTATGTCGACAATGTCTTCTTCATTGGACCTACACACATGCTTCACACTGATTCCTTTCAGGCCATAGCCCAACCTTTCTTTTACGGCAGACCACTGGAGATGGAGTATGTCACGGACGAGACACTACTAGGTTTTGCCCTCTCAACCTCTCAACGCACTATCACCTTTCGACAACCACCTCACCTTACACTGATCCGCAGCAATCGCACCGCCGGCTCTCCAGCTATGGCTCTTGCCGGCTTCTTCACCCGTGGCATCCTGATCTGCCGCCTGACTCGCCCTCGACCTTTGATCCTTCCTCAACTCACCGACTTGACTCAGCAGTACCTGAACAAGGACTTCACTATGGTTCAACTCCTACCCCTTCTTCACCAACTTTGCCATCGTTTCCATCTTTCACGACGAGAACTTCACTCCCAACTTCGGTTTCTCAGTTTCTTTTGATGCCGCACTTGAGACCAATCCTCGCGGAAAATACCCCGTGTGTCCTCACTCACTCTCTTTCAACACGCATACATTTTGGTTTTGACTTTGACATCTCCACCCTCTTGCCACACATTCATTTCCTTTCATTACCGTCTCAATTTTAGCCTCTCGGCTCAAAGTTTGTCTTCGCTTTTACTCCCACACCTACTCGATCTTCCACTGGGACTATGTCACAGCCGAATACTTCCGATCTTGTCTCCACTATCGCGACGCAACTCAACATCGTGATTGTCGCACTTCGTTTACTGGTTGAGATGATCCAAAGTCCAGATGCCGCTCCTTCTCCGTCTATGACTCCTGGCACTTGCCCTTCAAGACCACCTGCCAGTCCGGCATCACCGCTCTTTCGAACAACCACGGCACCGCCGATCAACTGGGCACCTTGTGATCAACCTGAACTCGCATTGGTCCTCCAGAAGACTCCAACGCCGACGTCGACAGCATCAGATGTGCAGCGCACTCCCCTTGCCCACCCCGGTTCTCCCATCCTCGCTCCGTGTCGCCGATGCGGCCACTCCTTCCTCTCCTGCTCCACTCTCCTTTCCACCCTCACCCATTCTCTCTCCCCCCGATTTTGCCTACTCGCCTCCCTCCCCTTTGCCTCCTCCTCCTCCACCTCCCCATTCTCCTTCCCCCTCCTGCTCCCTCGTCTCCTCCGCACCACGGGGCCCCATTCCACCTCGACCTCGCAAACGGCGACCGCCTTCTTCTCCCTCCCCCTCTCCCCGCCCACCCCCTCGACCACATTCAGATACTTCTTGGGACGATGATTGGAGTACCAAAGATGACGACCTTCTTATCACTCTCAAATGCAACGAACGGCTTCGCCCCAGCTGGCGCTATATCACTACCAAGATGCAGCGTCCCCAGTCCCAGATTCGAGCACGTTGGGCTGAACTTCTTGACCTACAAAAGCTGGCCACATCCTGACCGTCATCTTTGACTTCACTTTCGACATTGCCTCATCACGGAAAACGACCGTTACCGTTTCCTTGTCCTTTTCCATGATTCTCTCCTCTTCTTTCATGCCCTTTGATTGCCTGACTGATTTCCTACCTTGAGTTAGCCTTTTGGCCCAAATACAGTCTCACCGCTTTCCCTCCATTATTGTCGACGATACATGTCCACCTCACCTACGGCAGGTCAGAAACGCGCCCGCCCATCCATGGCTTCCTACTTGCTGGACTCAGACGACCCTATCCTCATCGCCACAAACTTCCCCAAGAAGGCCCGTCCAGCGACACCACCTGCCTCCATGCGGTATATCCCCACCTCCTGGCGATCATCGAGCACGAGTGCATCTTCTTTGTCTGCATTTCCAGCCCTTGAACTCGATTTACCCACCTTTCGACCTTTGGTTGGACTCCTGGTCAAAGACAATGGCGACGAGATTCCTTTTCTGATTCCCCGGCCAAATCGTCCCTTTAGACTACCTGAGGGCATACGTTAATTCACTTGCACTCATTTATCGACCTACCGCTTCCAAGAAACAACGTTTGCTTGCAACTGCGTACCAACATCCATTTCCCTTGGATCACCTCTGATCTCACACCTTTTCACACCTTTGCAACTCCCGCAGCTTCTCGGCTCTTCGTGGTTCTGCGCGGACACGCTCCTTTACCTTCCTGACTAGACAGTATGGAGATTCAACCAGAAGACGTTCGTGTTCCTTCTGACGACTCCTCTCCGACTCAAGCACCTCCTGACGACCCAGAGATGTTGGATCCTACTTTTCTTTTGGGCATCCCTCGCTCTGAGAACCAGTACAACGAGGACTACAACGACTACACTCGTCAAGTCCATAATTCCACCCATGGAGACTGGCCAGTGGCCGAACCAATTGAGGAGTGGAAATGCCTTCGCTTCCACGCTCAACGTTTTTGGTTCTATCGTTCCTGGTTTCACCACAGGACGCTACCTTGGGATCACAATGACATCGCATTCTTCAAATCCGTCTCGGGATATTTCATTGATGATCACCCCGCTTCTCATTGGCCCAACACCTTCTCACGCATTTGGGTCACCCGGGGTTGGCAACTTGTGCTTTCTGCTTCGATGAGTCTCGACATTTGGAATCGCTGCCAACAGTACGAAGATGCTCTTCGTCAAGAAGAAGAACGCATCGCTGCTGAACAAGCCAAATTTTCCGCTGTTGAGCAACTTGATGACAATCCAGTTCCCCGTCGAGGTTTGAAACGACAGGCAAGAGAGAATTTGGAGCACCTCAATGTTCAGTACCAGGTGGAAGCTCTCCTCCACAATTTCCAGAACCTCGACGTTTCTCAGGTACCAATGCTTCAGGGCCTACCCCCTCAACAACAAGATGTACTCATCACGGGGGTTGTTCACACCCTCACTACCTACCGTGAAGAACTCAATCAAATTCGCCGTCCTGATGATCAACCAGGCCCTTCTACTGCCTCCTCATCGGCTCCACTTGACCAGCTTCCCACCGTGGATCCTCCCAGCACTGACACTGGTCTTCAAGTTCCTGTACCCGATTCAGGATCTATGTCACTGAATTCTACCTCCTTTTCCTACGACTCGACCTCCTGCCTAATATTGGGCTGATTTCCACCGAACTCCCGCACTCAGGACTATCTTCGCCCGAGATCGAAAAAGAACAGAAAAGAAAAGAAACGGAAAACAGTTTCGTCTCAATTCCTTCTTTCCCTCTTTAAGTTCATACTTCTCCTGCATGTTTTCACTTTCTCTCACTTTCTCTCCCTTATGATTTTTCCTTTCCGCAGCCATCAGCTCTCAAATTCCTCGCTGCCACCCCTCTTTGGTCCTCGTCCCTTACCTCGCTCGATGATATCTTCCCCTGGCCTTCGCGTACCAGAACCTTTGACAAATACAATCCCTACCTCACGTACCTCCTGGCGAGAAGTCCGCCAACCGTTTGAAACTTTGGACATGGTTCCTGACCTTTTCACCGTCCGCTTTGAATTGGACGTCAGTTTACTCGTCTATCAACCCCTGAACTACATCACGGTGACCTTAGACTGCCAACAGATCAACACCAAAGAATACACAGTCGATGACCTCAAAGATGTGATCTACTCTCGCTTAGGTCAGCACCGCACTGCCTTCTGGATGGCCCTACCCTCGACTGGTGACTCTCGAGTTTGGGAAGTTCCACACACTTGCACCCTCGAAGATCTCGTCCTCTATTTCATCAACTCACGACGGGTACGTCCACAGGGCCTCTCCGCTGAATATCCCCGGGAATCTGTCTTTTTCCTTATCGACCTCTCCACACAGTCGCTCCCCGTCTTCATGATGATGCCATTGGTCAACTTCGACTTCCATTGACTGCCTACCAGACCTATCGTGAGCTCCGACAGTTTTCTTAGTCTCACCTCACCTTCGGCATGGAGCTTAAAAGTTTGCCTCCCTTCGGGGAGGCGTGTGTGTGTAACCCTTGGAATCATAGGGATCCTTCGGATTGTTTTGAGCTTTTAGCAGGGGGTGCCAGGGACCATGCAAGTCTGGCACTAACAAAGACGCTTGCATTGGTCTGTGATATAGCTCCGGGACGCTGGAGCTACGTACCTGCTTTGAAATGAACCTACGTAGAGCACAAGCTGTCTACTTCGTTGTTTCCTTCAGTAAAGGGCTACTGCAGCGGCGATGCTTTTGGCTTCTCTGCACGCACGTCGTCACCTTGTCGTTCGTTCGATCGGCGTTTTCTTTTGGAGCTGATGGACCTCTACTTCCTTTCTAGGACCTCTACTTTCTAAGTCTCCTCACCTGATTTTTCAGGATTTGGGTTTCTTAGGCTGGCGTGTGGCACCGCTATCAAGTCAGTACGCATACCCATGAGTGTGTGTGTGTGCAACCCTTGTAGTCACAGGGATTCATTTGAAGTTTGAAGGATGACACTCACAAATCTTGAAGTGTACCACCTTGTTGCAGTTAAAGGAATGACACGCACAAATCTTAAAGTGTTTCATGATGTTGCAGTGCAACCTTTGGAGTCACAATCCTTTTTTTTTTGGGTTTTGTTTTGTTTTTTTTTGCTGCCTTGTGTCTTGTGGGCCCTCTAACCTATTGCGCAGACCTCCAACCTTGTCGCTATGGCCTCTTCCTATTTGTGGTGCCCTTCTAGTAGTTTATTTGCCGGTTGCCCTTAGGGCCGGCGCGTCCGCTCTGCTCGACTGGATGCATTCCTATCCAGTCTGCAGAGTTGGGGTGGGCACAGATGCTTGCTGCAAACGTGCTTGCTGTAAACATGCTCGCTGTAAACTTGGTACTTTGGCCTCCAAACTTGGGCGATGGCCTCCAACTTCTAGCGATGGCCCCTAATTTAGCTTTACCTTTACTTGCCCTGTTTCCTAAGGTTTTTTCACTTAGGCCGGCGTGTGGCACCGCATTCACATCAGTACGCGTAACCATAAGTGTGTAACCATTCAAATCACAGAAAAAACCCTTTGCGTTTGGAGCAGGGGACCAGGCCAGATACATCGTCCTGGTCAATGAAGCTGGCGATGTATCAGAGGATATGGAAATGGAACGCCATTTCCCCGTACCTGCTCCACTATTTAGGAAAACAGAAGGAAATGGTACTCGACACACAGTCTACTCTATAGGTTTGCAGGTAGGCCTCCAAACTTGTAATGTGGTCCTTCAACCTGGATTCGTTGGCCTCCACCCACTAGCATTGGCCTCACACCTTGGCTGTCTTGTATGTCTTGTGTTTCTTGTGCTTCTTGTCACCAACCTACTAGCGATGGCCCTCCAACCTGCCTTCGACGGCCTCCAACCTAAGGGCGAAGACCCCCAACTTTGACGGTTTTGCAGTTTCGGTTCTTGTCACCAACTTACTAGCGATGGCCCCTTAACCTGCCTTCGACGGCCTCCAACCTAAGTGAGAGGACCTCCAACTTTGACTGTTTTGCACTTTCGGGCCTCGTTTTACTCAGGCTTCTTTTTAAACTAGGTTGGCGCGTGGCACCGCATTCAGTTCCGCACACCAAATCATAAGTGTGTCTCTCGTAGTGAGAGCCCCCCGTCGAATGGGGGTTTGTCAAACGTATCCCCTGCCCGGATACAAAGCTGCTCACAGCGAGCGTAGGTGGCCTAGGCCGAGAGAACTCAGACTTTTGTCTCATTTTGGGAATTCCAACCTGGCTCATGCCTTTACGTGTAGCGGTCAAAGCAGCCAGCAAGTTTGGCGCGGCGTACGTGGCCGCAGCGGCCGAAGCTTGTTCAAGACTCGTTGGAGTCTGCCGAGCACTTAGCCCCCCCTTCCTCCCCCTTCCCTCCCCCCTTTCCTTCTGCCTTCTGGGGGTGTTCCTGAATGGAATACTCAGGATCACCCCTCTCTCTCATTGGTGTGTCCCTGGACGCTTGTTCGTAGCTGGGAACACCTGCCCTTTTTCCTTCTTTTTCCCTCTCTCTCTCTCCCTCTCTTTCTTTCTTTCTTTCTTTCTTTCCTCTCTTCACCTTCCTTCTTCCTTGGGTGTCCCTGGATGCTTTCGTCATAGCTGGGAGCCCTTCCTTTTTGGTGTGTCCTTGGACGCTTGTGTCATAGCTGGGAGCACCTTTGCGTCCTCCTTTCTCTCCTTCTCTTTTCTTCCTCCCCCTTCGCGCGCGGCGTGTCTACAGGCAAACTAGGCTTCTGCAACAGGTTTCTCAATGAGGTTTGGACTGTCATCAGTTTGTCCCCTTTCATTTGGTTCCCCTTTCATCGGCCCCCGCAGACGTCTTTCCTTCTTTTCTTTCATGTCTTTCTGCCTTCATGTCTCTTCATCCTCATCCTTTCTTTCTCTTGCGCGCACTTTCGCCCGGACCTTAGTTTGTACACATACACGCGCGCGTATTCTACTTACAACGAGGTTCAGGTGGCCCAGGTTTGTTACAATGAGGTTTGGTTCATCGGTTGTCCGTCTTCACTTGGTTCTTCTTCATCGGCGACCGCACACACTTTTCGTCTGTCTCGTCTCTTTCATGTTCATCTGTCTCTTTTGCGCGCGCGTGTGCCTTGCTTCCTTTCCAAGCAGGATGGAGGCCACACATGCCTCCCTTCGGGGAGGCGTGTGTGTGGAGCAGGGGACCAGGCCAGATACATCGTCGCCTGGTCAATGAAGCAGGCGATGTATCTGAGGATATGGAAATGGGACGCCGTTTCCACGTACCTGCTCCACTATTTAGGAAGAAATGGTACTCGACACACTTGTGTGTCGGTTGGCCTCCACCCACTAGCATTGGCCTCTAACCTTGGCTGTCTTGTGAGTCTTGCGTTTCTTGTGCTTCTTGTCGCCAACCTACTAGCGATGGCCCCCCAACCTGTCTTCGACGGCCTCCAACCTAAGGGCGAAGACCCCCAACTTTGACGGTTTTGCAGTTTCGGTTCTTGTCGCCAACTTACTATAGCGATGGCCCCTTAACCTGCCTTCGACGGCCTCCAACCTAAGTGAGAGGACCTCCAACTTTGACTGTTTTGCTGTCTTGTTTCTCGTCGCCGACCTACTAGCGATGGCCCCTCAACCTGCCTTCGATGGCCTCCAACCTAAGAGCGATGGCCTCCAACTTTCGTGCCCCGTTTTACTCAGGCTTCTTTTTTAACCTATAGGTTGGCGTGTGGCGCCGCATTCAGTTCCGTACACCAAATAATAAGTGTGCATCGTCGGGTCGTCGTGTCGTCGTCGCCTCGTCGTTAATTCTTGGAGGAGGTTTTGGATGGAAGCATGACGTGTCAGAGTCGTGTGAAATAGCGTGGAAAAGTGGAAACGAATGAGAAAGCGGCGCCCACAATGATCGCTGGGTTGTATCTAGTCTGTGGCACACTGTGTGGCGACCTGACGTGTGTAATGTCGCTGTGCCATTTGGTTTCACGCTGCCTTGGTGGAAAGTGCGTTTGCGTGAGTCCGTTCTGCTGGGGGCAGGGAGCCGCGCTGGTGTAAGCGCGGCGTGTCGCTAAGAAGCGAGAGGATTGGCGGGGTGAACGAGGCTTAGTCCAGCTTGGTGTTACATGGTTGTATCTAGTCTGTGGCGCGCTGTGTGACATGACACTATAGTCGCTGCGCCATGCAGTTTTGCGCGGCCTCGGTGGAAAGTGCGTTTGCCTAGTCCTTGCCATCAGGCGAAGGAATGCTTGCTGCGTGCTGGTGTAAACGCGGCGTGTTACTGGGGAGCAGGATGATTGGTGGTCTCGGCACTGTTGCATCTAGTCTGTGGCACCACAAGAGTGTTGCGCAAAATTATCCTGCAAGAGCTTTCCGCAAAAGTGACCGTCCCACAAGGGTCTCCCACAAGAGTGTCCCACAAGAGTGTCGCGCGAGAGTGTCCCACAAGATTGTCCCACAAGAGTGCCCCGCAAGAGTGTCGCGCGAGAGTCTCCCACAAGAGTGTCCCACAAGAGTGTCCCGCAAGAGTGTCGCACGAGAGTCTCCCACAAGAGTGTCCCACAAGAGTGCCCCGCAAGAGTGTCGCACGAGAGTGTCGCACGAGAGTCTCCCACAAGAGTGTCCCACAAGAGTGCCCCGCAAGAGTGTCGCACGAGAGTGTCCCACAAGAGCGTGAAACAATGTTAATGTTTGGTCGTTGTTTTTTTTGTGCGTGTGAAGTCGGGTCCATCTTGTTTCTGTCATGTGGCGCATAGCACCTGGGCAGCAGAGCAAATGCTTCAGGTCAGGATCACGTTTTGAAGACCAACGAGCCAAATTACAGGCAAGGCCAAACAAATGCATTTGGAGGGCAAGCGTTCAAGGAAGGCCAACGTTCCAGGCGGTGTTTAGAGTTCCCTTATGTGGCTGTGTGGTGAACAAACATGCAGTGCCAGGCCAAAGCCTTCTGCTAGTGGCCATCGCTATGCCAGTGCCGCATTGGCCTCCAAGTGAGCCAGAACGTGTTCTTATGAGTCACGTGTGAGCAGTGCGGCATACTTAGTACAGTAAGGGGCAGTAAGGGGGAGTTAAGCCCAAAATAGACCTTTCGCTTTCTTGAAGAAAGAAACACATACCAAAATATTTTATATACGATATATAAACAAAAGTCGGCCTTACGCCTTGGGTTTGACTACTTAATAGAAGCAAAACGGCTAAGCAAAGATATCAAAGAGTGCATGAAAAGGAATACCGTACATTTCTTGAACAAAAAAAACCCACGCGTTGAATTTCAAAGCACCTGAGCTGCGCCTGAGCTGTCAGTTGCGGATTGAACCGAGTTGTGTTTACAAATTGAGGTATACTGGTCGGGCTGTTGTTCGAACGGAGGATGACTTGTTCAAGCCTCGGCTGGCAAACTGCATTGGCATTTGGACAAATTATTGAATTGCACAGCTAGCCAATTTTGGCAACCATGAGGCTCTATTTGCGATCCTTGCCAACCTTTGAGGTGGGGAAAGCACAAATGTTGGCAACGAAGAGAGGGAGAAAAAAATGAAAGACCAATCTTGAATAGAATCCAATTGCGACCTTCGCCTCAGGATCGGTTGCGACCTTCCGATGCTGAGGCTCTTTTGTCTTTTCTCACAGCCAGTATCTTAGTGTCACACTGGAACGTGGGAGTCTGACTGTCTGACCTGCTCCGGAGAAAGGTCCCGTACATTCGAATGTCAGGGGCCAAGAGTCCACAGTTTTTTGCGACATCAACTGCGTGGATTTTTTCTTGGACACATTGTTCAAAAGCTGTGTATTCTGCTCCCGTGGAGGCCATTAATGCTGGCGTTTTTCACCTCTGCAGACCGAGCATGGAGCTCGATCAGGATTTGTGGAATAGCCTTGCGATTTAGGCGAATGTCCAAGAGAAGAGCTCTGCCGACGGAAGAACAACACTGTCGTCGGGCTGAGGTCAACTGCTTGTTCAGTGATACGCAATTCACTCAGTTTGATGTGCCGGTGCAAGCAAGGTTAGAAAAGAGTATTGGTGTCCTTGGCGATGTGGCTTCAACCTGGTAAGTTTCCTTGCAGAGGGCATCCATTTCTCGCTTCAGGCTGCG
Source organism: Durusdinium trenchii (assembly GCA_963970005.1). Taxonomy (NCBI): domain Eukaryota; class Dinophyceae; order Suessiales; family Symbiodiniaceae; genus Durusdinium; species Durusdinium trenchii. The sequence goes on along the minus strand of CAXAMN010008002.1, from coordinate 1,037,272 downwards.
TTCTATACTGCATGCGGTCATCCTGGAGCCCGGCAAGTTTCTCATGCCTGGGCGCTGGCATGAGTTCAAGCACTTAGTTTCGAGGTATATACCACATTTGTTGCTTCAGATTGTACCAAGTGCCACAGACTGCAAAAATGTTCAGAATGGGTTGCTAAGTTGCCCGCAAATGGTTCCAGCTGCAAGCGCAGCAGAGGCTGCACTCGATTTGATGGGATCTAGAGAAGCAAGAGTTACAAACGTCGGTCAACACACACTAGATGTGTTTGCCTTTTGTGTATGAAGAAAGATATGACACTGAAACTAACTTGGCAGACATAAGACAGGGAGTTCTGTGTATCTTCCTGAGTTTACCTTCCTCGCGAATTCAACGCCTTCTTGCCGTGATAGGCTGAGTTATTGGCCACCCCGTTTGGACAGTTCCAAGCTTGGAACTTTCGAAGGAGCGAGAGCACGATTGCAAGCGTTAGTTGACCTGAGACTGTCCTGTGCCAGGACAATTTTTGTTCTTCTTGAAATTGGAATGCTATAAGAGTAAGAGTTTCCTCTAAAATCCTTCAAAAGATCTCGTGTGCATTTGAGCCAGGCCAAATTTCCACCCAGGATGTTAAAATACACTGATTACAATTTCGACATTGACTGACAGTTGGCTGTCCTACGCCTCTCAAATGAATGGACAACTCGTGAATTGCACGGGCATTTTAGCATGTGAGCTTGCTCTTTTAAGGCTTCTCACCGAGCTTTCTTGCTCGCCAAAAATGCCGTTTGATCCTAAAGCTCTTGCTTGTGTATTCTGAAGCAACAATGACACCATCTCAAATGTAGCCAAAAACATGAGGTTGTCACTCTCTGGCCGCTTGCTGGAGCTTGCAACATCCTTACAGAACTCGAAACTAGCCTTAAGTAATCAATCAATCAATCAATCAATCAATCTATCTATCTATCTATTTATCTATCTATCTATCTATCTATCTATCTCTATTCTTGCTAGTCCAAAATGATTTGCAAACTCTCTTTGGAACAAGATCATGTTGCATCATGTGTGCCCAGGCACTCGTTTTGGCAAACTCAGTAACATCTGACACTGTTGGAGTGGTTCTGTTTGCGATCCGGGTGGCTGCACGTCTGAGCCTTATATATATTGCTGAGCTTTCTTGGAATACCTCTGATTTGAGTTTGTTTGCCCTTTTCTAATGCGCAGGAGTGGAATCAGCAACATCACTGCTACTTCGAGCCCACAGCGGTGGCATTCGAGTGAGAAACTCAGAGTACGAAAAGCAGAATGCTGAGGCAGCTGTGCTGCACTGTTCTGAGAAGTCTTCTCCTTCAGCATGAAGGGTGCCATTTGAGTAAACACAATTTAACATCAGGTTTTGCATTTTGTTTGGACAGATTGACCCGCATCTTTTCAATTAGATTGCGTAAGAATCAGCGAGCACCTAGCCACTAGTCGATGCACCCAGTCCTCTCCCTTGCTGGCAGCATCGTTGAATATGAGTGAGTGACGCACTTGGACGAGCAGCTTCTGCCATCTTCCTAAGCATTGCTTTGCAATATGCATCCGTCACAACATTTTGGTTTCAGCCCTTGAGGAGTGTTCTTGGAGAACTCCGGGCAGGGAAGCAATACTTACGCCCCGGAGCCTGGACAAGCTTGTTTTCGGTATGCCTTTGTTCCACTGTGTTCCATTGTGTTAATCTTCTTTTGAACCCTTACGTATTCGTTGTTCATTATGTCCTTCAAGCTTTCGCTCCGATTTTGGCTTAAGCACTGTATCGAGAGTAGGTGTGAGGTTAGTGTGTGCCCCTTCCCAGGTCCAACAGAAATGTCCGAGCTAGTTGGAAAGCCTGCACCCGATTTCGAAGTGGAATTGGAGGATGGCAGCAAGAAGAAGCTATCTGAGTTTCTGGCCGAAGGAAAACCTGTGGTCATTGATTTCTACGCAAACTTCTGACCGGCTTGTGGACCTGCTGCTTCTGAGATGGACAAGCTGGCAAACGAGCACGAGAACGTGACTTTTCTGCTGGTCAATTTGAAGGGGATTGCTGATGGCCAAGCCTACAAGGCCGACAAGGGCTTGTCAAGTCCCAAGCTCATTCATGCAGCAGGCCGACCTCCTAACGAGTATGGCCTCAAGTACATCCCTCACAAGACTATCATCGGAAAAGACGGCAACATCATCAAGAACTTTGATGGCGTGAACTTGCCATCAGATGTCAAGAGCCTTTAGAGGAAAGCCTTTGCACAAAGTCCAAGTCTTGGGCAAAGGGCAGTGTTGCACCATGCTGTGCACGAGTGATGAATGCACCTCACATGTAGGAGCGTTCTGAGAGTTTGCAAGTGGTGCATTAGTGCTTTGCAGTCTAACTTGGCGTAGTACAGGAGCTTGCCCGAAGGCTGATGACTGAAATGAGAGATAAAAAATAGAACCGACGGCCCGGTATGCGCGGAGT
>CAXAMN010008002.1:1015949-1029819 GCA_963970005.1 Durusdinium trenchii | reverse complement strand
AGAGGGTGCCCCAAGATGTAAATCAATTGGGATGGCAGATTCTTGGACAATCCAGGTCGCTTTCCTGGCGAAATTCGACCGGATTTCGTCACTCCAACAAGGGTCCGGAGGGGTAGGGGAGGTAAGGTCTAGGTCTAAGGCTAAGGACTAGGTCTAAGGTCTAAGGCTAAGGCTAAGGCTAAGGCTTAAGGCTAAGGCTAACATCGACAGTCATGCCTCATCCCACGGTGTGGGGTCGGCGGATATACATTTCGTGATTTTATGATCTGTAATCCACTTACATTTTGGCACTGAACTGTCACGTACATGGAAACAGGGTCTCAGAGCCCAAGACACCGTGAAGTGCGGGCTTTTGGAATTGAAGCTTTCACTCTTGGAACATTGCACAAGACAAACAATACAGTACTGTATTTGCTGAAGGAGATTGTGAGTCATGGCACACCAAAGAAGACCTCATTCATATCTGCCGCTGACCAGGTAGAGGTTTAGCAGAGAAAACATTTGCTTGGGAAGAAAGACTGGTGACATCTTGGCAGGCAATTGTCGTCCAGCTGCTGAGAGCCCTCCTTAGCTTGTGACTGATATTTTAACCAGGAAGCTTGACTCTTGGAGAGAAGTGACTGATACAAAGCATGGTTAATAGAGCTGAGTGCAATTGAGAACGCGTGTTTTTGCTTTGCTTTACTTTGATTCTTTTTTAGGTTTTGGTCTGTCTTTGCTGACCGTATTTGTCGCCTCCTTGCCTCAGAGAGCTTGGATGGTGCTCTCATGGCACGTGCTTGGTCCTGAGAGTCTCGAGCAGTGCGAGCCACAAGAATGGGTTCTCTAGCCAAAGAGACTGTTGTGTTGCGCGTAGGTTTTGAGACTGTGGCTGTTCTAGTTCTCTTTCGTTTCCCAAGATTCTTGCAGCCTGTGCTCGCTGGAAGAGAAGATGCGACGCAAATGCCAAATGGGGGCATATGCTCAGTAGCTTGGCAAAAGTCACACTGTCTGGGCGGGCTCCCTGCATGCGATTGTATATGATCTACAACGTTTGGTACTTTTACTTGGTACATGGCAAAGATGGCAATGGCAACAGGTCCTTTCTTTCAACCCTTTCGCCTCCCCGTCGCGCTTCGCCTTTCCGCAAACGCTCATGATCCAGAATTTCATCAGTGCACAGAAGGATCTTCGGACAGGTGGATATGGGTCAGGCCTTGACCCCTAGATTTGGAGAGTTGACTCGGCTAATTGATTGGGAAGTCTTTAGAGGTTCTGATGTTTCTTGGCAAATTTGACTTTGCCATGGCGTTCACCTGAGGAGAAGTGGGAGGGAAATTGGCAGAGGAGCTTGATCTGCTTGGATTGCCAGAGGCTTGGTGCACGCTTGGTCGGATGTGTCTTGAGCCTTAAGTATGCCACCTCTGTAAATAAGCCAAAGGACAGCACGTAAGACTCTAGCTTTTGTCAACGTGGCAAATCTTTTGGACTTTGTCCTTACTAGCCTGAGGGCTTGAAGAAACCTTTTTGGTTTCTAGATCTTTTTTGATTTGAGCACGCTCAAGCCGCTCATGCAGTTCTCAAATTGTTCACTGTCAGTGATGGGCGGTTGCAACAGTCGCGCCGCCGGATATCATCTAGGAGTTTGAACGCAGGCTCTGCGAAATGGATACAATGGGGGTGCAATCCTGCAGTGAACCTGAAGCGTGCAGGAAGGACCTTGATCGTGCTCCTTGTGTCCTCCAGCATTGCAGCTGTGCCCTCCTCTTGTTTTTCATCAAATAGCTAGCGTTATTGGCGTTCTTTCTTCCGGTATAGGAAGAGGTGCTTGTGCGTGCGTACTTTGGAACCTGAGAACTGGGGGCTGGGTGCCGCTTGAGGGTGCTGCTGCGAGATGTGCAGGTCTGCTCGGTCTGCTTTGGTTCCAAGCTTTGTTCGACGACACGCACTGTAACAACACTTAAACGATACAGGACAAACCCTCGCCCTGATTCTATGTCAGGTTGTTGCATTAGCAAAGGATGCTGCACAACTTGGGGAACCACAAGTGAGGCACGTTGTTTGACTGGTGACCATGGACGACACTGGTAGTGGTTTTGTATCCAGGCTCGCATCTGCAATAGGCCATCGGGTTGGCGTTACAGAGGAGGAGCCGGGCCTTGACACCTGATGACAATGCTTTTGTACACATGACAATATTTTTTCGAACCAGACATCTGAAGCTGACACGAGATGCAAAACTGTCGCACACCTTGATTGGACTGATGGCTCTTTTGTGAGGAGATTGCCTTGAGCTCTCAAGACATGATTGATCTAATTGGCGCTTCTGGCCAGTTGGGTGGAAAATTGCACATGATGACTCGAGCTCTGGCAGACCGATTGGAGCCAAGACCCTTGGCTCTTGAACTTGGCTAGGCCCTAGGGCCAGGGGTCGATATGAGCAGTGCTGATCCTTTCATATCAGACCTCACACCTGTGGACTTTCGTGAAATGTCCATCCGATCAGGGACAGCGATGCTGCCAAACAAGTCGTTGGTTCAGCTTTGCAGTCATTTTGGTGCTCTGAACATGTTTCCGCATCGCCTTGCCGCAGCACTGGACACAGTGCTGTCTCAACGTGACTGCGGTCAGCACTACACTTAGCGCAAGTCTATGGTGTTTCATCAGCACAACAAAGGAAGATTGCTGGCAAAGAGGCTTGAATCAGTTCGATCTCATGATGCACTTGGCTTCCCTGAGGTTCCCTGTAGAGGATCGTCTCAGGCTACTGCAAGCATTCGGGCGTCTGCGGTGGCGTTCGCCAGCTGTTCTGTCACCCTTGCTGGAGTACCCTGCCTGATGCTAGCACATGCCATGAGCATAGACCGATCACGGCCGCCATGGCCGTACTTTCATGTAAAGAAGCTTCTCAGAGGAAAGGGCTGTGCAATGAGGAGCTTCTCAGCTTCCGTGTTAGACGGCCTGGGAGTGGAATCACTGGGGGGGGATTATCTACGAGCCTCTTGGCGACATGGTTTTAGTCTTCACTTGTGGAGATGAGGTTTTGTCACCAAGCAACTATAGGCTCTACAGACTCGACATATGGGATGAAAATCTTGCCAATGCAGTGTGCTCCAGGCACGATCACGGGTGCTACGTGCATGTGCTATATGTGAAGGGTGTGCACGGTACTCTTTGACAACGAAACAGCATAACACGTTGGGCGTCTCATGTCTGAGAGTCTGAGTGGGTGTCACTCCATTATGAATAGATCCTCTTGTTTTCTGTGATTGTTTCTGGTTGCTTCTTTCCTCGGCTCAGCTTGCCAATTGGGGTTTTGTACAGTGATGTTCAGGAGTACCATTACGTAAAGTATAACTATGTGGATTGTGGCAGATGTTTCTGTGACTAATTAGAAGGCAACCAAGACCATTGGGGCTTGTTGCGGCCAAATAGACGTTATTGAACAACAGTGCAGTGAGCAGGTGCACGCATCGCAGCATAAAGATGTGGAGCCAGGTTGCACAAGATTTTGGTGCAAAATGGAGTTGGACATTCTCACGTGTCTTTTTTGCATTTGTGCTGCTATTCCCGGCTCCTAATTACTGTACTTCAGCGTATTCCGGAGGCATACACGTTGAGCTCAGGTGGATATTTTGTCTGGCAAGACTGCAGCCAACTTGTTGCTCGCTCTGAGTGACTTGATGGAAGCTCAGGATGGCCAACCTGCAAGAGTCCTCAAACTGAAGAGACTACTTTGCATTTATTTCCCCGCCAGTGAAGTTCTTTCCAAAGGCTACTTTGCCGTGTCGGAGAAAGAGCTTCAACGAAGGCTTGTTCAGGAGACATTTGTTTTGACCACCAGCCTTGGCCAGCACGATCGAACCTTCACATTTTTGTCGAGGAGCTCCTGCGATCCAATAAAGTTCCTCAAGAGGCGCTTTATCAACTCAAGACCTTCGAAATGGCAGTGCGTCACTTGCTCAAGAGCGCAGAAGAGGTGGACATATTTTGAACACATGGCAGCAAGCAAGAAAGCTGCTCAAAGCTTCAACACTGACAAAGCAACTGTGTCATTGAGGTTTGGGGCACACCTCTGTGACATTGAAAGATCTTGGTGGCCTTGCTGCTCGATGGCTCTTCAGTGTGCGGGGAGCTTCTGGCATCCCAGAACCACGGGGCGAGTCTGCATTTGCAGAGGAGGTCTCCAACGTGGCGAAGAACATCTCATGGCATCATCAAGCTGAAGTCGAAGTGGGACCGCGGCTTGACAGGGGCAAAACAAAAACACCAAAGCTACTATGGGAAACTGCGAAGCGACCCGAACTGTTGACTCTTGCACACCGTTCTTTATTTCTCTCAGGTATTTATTGGATTTTGCTGCTGTGAGCAGAGATGGATATGAGGACGGAGTTTAAATGTCAACTTAGAAAGAACATGCGGCTGTGCAAAAAAGCATGGAGGAACCAGATGGATGGGATGAATCCAAGCCTGGCCGTTCGCTGGCAAGATTTTGTGTGGCAGTTGAGGCACAAAGTTCACAATTCGGCATGAGTGCAAGAAGGCGCTGCCTGTGTTGCATGTACTGCGCCATCCTTGCCTGGAAGGCCGATGGGCCGAGTCATTTCTACAGGCGGCTTTGACATTTGACACCTCAGATTGACTCACACCTCAAACCAAGCCCCTACAGTAGTTGTTGGTATTTGGTCGGTTGTTGGCCTTACAGTGCGGACTCTGAGGCCTCATGGACGCCCTTGGCACTGGACGTCTACATCCAAGTTGCGGCACCGCTTGCTGTCTGCTATGCGAGTCCTGGCGTTGTTTTCACGTGCACGCAACAAGGGCTCACCTGTTCTTATGCAGAGCCTTGAAGTTCAGATCATTGTTCAAAGGACATATGGACGTTTTGACTACTCGCATTCAGCAAGAGTGAGTGTGCAAACCTATCTGCCCAATGCATCCAATGCATCCAGACCATACAACATGAGGTTTGCAAGTGTACGGTAAGTTTGACATCTACGCTTCTGAAAAGAGAAGCAGTCAGAGAAGCGCAAAGCGAATCACTTCCAGTGGGAGACGGAATTTCAAAACTTGCCTTGCTACGCTAGTAGTAACAGGTGCCTTACTAGTAGTAACAAGTGCCTTACTAGTAGTAACAAGAAGCTAGTAGAAACAAGTGCCTTACTAGTAGTAACAGGTGCCTTACTAGTAGTAACAAGAAGCTACTAGTAACAAGTGCATCGCTTCTAGTAACAAGTGCCTTACTAGTAGTAACAAGAAGCATCAGAGGAATCCGCGTGGCGCATGTGCCCTTCTACGACTGGTTACAGCTTGAAGGAACCCTCAAAACCGGGCAAGTTGTGGGGGAGCTTGACCAGTTTAATGCTGCTTTCAACCAAAGACTCTTTGGTTGAAGCTTCTTGTCTCCAGGACTTGCTCAGAAAGAGGCATACCTGATGGAGCTGCTGCTGAAAGCACATAGCACAGAATTTGCTTCACTGAGCATAGATCCAAGAGCAGGCTGTCTACCAGTGTTGCTGTGTGCTGCTGTGTGCTGGTATCAGCTATCCAAATGTTCAGCTCATTCAATCTTTGTGAGTGCAAACAGGAAATGCTCGTGGACCTGAGCAGAGAGCATTGAGCAGACAGCTTGGGTAAATGACAATGTGATAGTGCTAAACACTACCATTCTTGATTCATGAGAGTTGTTGTCAAGTCCCCACTGTCTGCCAAGGATGAGGAGCCCATATCGTTGAGAGCTCTCGGCAAGATCATGTGGACACTGACAACTGCATAGAGTTCAATAGGTCAACGCTTGGTGGAGGCGGCTACCTCTGAGGCACGGGAAATGAAGAGGCCTACTTGTGATTGGCGCTGGGTGTATGGCACTGCATGGCTGCTATGGCTGCTTTCAAGGGATTTGACGAAATGGCGAACACCTGGAGGACCAGGCTACTTGAAAATCGCCGCCGGCCGGCTATATATGCGCCGTTCGATGACTGGAGTGATGAAGACTGAACGAGAACATGCCCCCTGCCATGGTTGAGAGTCCTTCATGGTTAGTTGGCCTAGTGAAGCAGAGGATTTGGGCTGTGCGAGACATTTCATAGCTTCAAAAAGTCTTGCCGCAGCTGCCTGGTTTGCTTGTTTTGTCAGTTGCAGTTCTGTGAGAAATCAACCAACAGCAGTTCAAAAGCTTTTTTGTTTATGTGCCGAGGCCGGCTATTCTCTGAAGCCTTTCAGTGGATTGATACCTGGCTGGATGAGCTGAAGGACTCCAGTGCTAAGTGCGCTGGTGCTGTGGTGCATGAACTTGTTGTCGCATGCAAATTGACAGAGAGCCACAAACCCGGAAGAGGGAAAGCAAGAGAATGTACTGTATGTACATTTTTGGCCTTGTGAAAGTAGCGGGCCCGGCGCACGAAGTCCGGGACAGGCGAAACAAGACGGAACGCAACGCGTCCCACGGCCGTGCCTTTTTCGCAGGCAATGCCCACCCATCTTGAGTGGATCGAGTTGCGGTGCAAAGGAAAACAGCTCGACCGACCATGCTCAACTCAAGTGCTCAGCGTGCACTTTACACAGGAGGAGCGTTATCGACTTTCGAGCCGGTCGAGCCAAGCCAGAACCAAGGTTCGTAACGATGCACCAAGGTTCTGTTCCACCAAATCAGGCGGAAGGATGCGCAAGCTACACAAGTTGCAGGCAGGAATTAGCTGCTGGTTCTGGGTGCTTCTTCCTTCGAGGGTTGCGCAGTGTCGGGTCTTGTGCCAGCGGTAGCCATGTCTTGTGACCCAGATCTGCTGGTAAAAGGGGCATTCGTTCGAATGCTCATCCATCTGCCGAAGTGCTTGTCTCAGGAGGTTGGAGGCTTCACTCAGCAGGCTTTCGGTGCCATGTTGTTCGGCCATGATCAGGTCGATGGATGCTCGACTCTCGAAGGCAGAGCTACGATATTCAACAGCGCGCTCGCGCCAAAGTGCAGCTTCTTCCTTGGCTTTTGCAAGCTCTTCCCGTAGTCGACTGTGCACCACGGGCTCGTCTTTCTGGACTTCTGCATCGGCTGTTGTAAGGTGTGGAGGTGAGCGCACTTCTTTGGACCATCGTCCCATGAAGTAAACAAAGCTCAAGACCATGCAGAAAAAGGTGCAAAGTGCAATGCCAAAAACATCAGTTTCTCCCTTCTTTTCCATTTCAACTTCATGTCCGGAGGCCAGGAGGGGCATCAAGAAAATCAACCACAACCAACAAATGAAGTTCTTCGAGCGGCAGGTGTAGGCCTTGTCCATGCGGCGGCAGGCGACATGGCAGGACCTACGGTACACATAGGTCAGCTGGTCGTCGGTCTTTGCCATGAGGACATTCGGAGTGGCCTGCTCATACCAGGACACGGGCTCATCCATTTCAATCTCCTCGATGGCGTGCTTGTTGCCAGCTGGAGTGTGCTCTGAATCTTCGTTCTCTGCTGTTGGGGCGACAGGTGGTTGAACATGTTCATGAACACTTTCCATGCGACTCTGAAGCAGCTCATCTTTCGTCTTTTTCTTGGCGGCCTTGTAGGTTGGGTCCCACACCAACTTCAAGCGACCATGCCGAAGACGTTGAGCTAACAACAGGCGAGCTGACTCTTTGGTGAGGCCATCTGCAAACTGCCTCTCCGATGACATCCACCTCAAGGTGCCACCCAAGGATGTCAGCCTGTCCTTCATGACCTTGATCTCCAGGGAGACTCTCTTGTCGACTACCGAGCTGGAAACTCCCTCTCTGTGGTAGGAGTCGAACAATGCTTTTGCATCGGTGATCATCACCGGGGACAGCATCGAAGGAGCATCGAGGGTCCGCTTCAGACCTTGTTGTGGATCTACAAGTAGGCTCCAGTAGATGCTAGCATGCTCCAAAGCATCACATGCTTGCCCACCACTCTGAGCTTCGGCAGCCAGGGAGGATCTTGCGACCCGTGGCGTCTTCATCGAACGCCAGTCCAACACGTGGTAGGCCCCCTCAGGACCATCTGTAGCCAACAGTTTCTTGTTGAGGAGCAGGATGATGTAGCCAGCTTGAGACGCTCCATCGCTTCGAGCAGCGAATGCAGCATCAAAGAAACATACCATGCTCAACTCATCAACTGTTCCAAGGTGCTCGTAGTGGAGGCCAACATCGGCATGCTCCTTGGCAAAGCGCAGCAAGCGGTTGGTGTCGGACACTGTTTGCAAGCAAGCTTTTGTGACATGTCCGCTCAACAGGGAGGTGCTGCTCTGTAGGTGAGGACTTGATTGGACAGCTGGCCACTGCAAGGATCCCAGCAAACCACGCAGTTGCGTGAGTTCACGCTGGTTCAATGCATCCGTGAGATCTCGTTTTCGGTCAAAGGTGATGGGCTTGACCTTGCTCATATAGTTAGTTTGGCTGAGCTTGTAGCTGCCGCTGGAGTCGATGTGGATGTCGCAGCCACAGTACGTGAGGGGCTTTCCATCATCACCAGTCTTCCACTCCCGGAAGGAAAACGAGTTCTTGAGCTTTGCGATGGTTTCCGCGTAGCAAGTGGACGTAGGTGAACCGCAGCCCAACATGTCATCAACATGCATGATCACAAGGCCGCACAGGCCGTGGGCTCCAAGCAGGTTCTCATTGGTGGCAGTGGCATCATACTCAGGGTTGAGGTCGCCCTCGTACATCAAAAAGCAGCAAGGGTCCAAGGGGCGTTGTTTCAATCCCATGCCCTTCAACTTGTCGACTGCAGCCATGTACCAGGCTCGAGGTGCGTCAATCTGGCCGTAGCACGGCTTCAACAAGAGCATTCTCGTCTCAGGCGAGGCTCCCAAAAGCTCCAGGCATTCGTTGGGAAGTTGTACCCACAGCTTCCGGGTCTGTGGCTTGCCCTGAAGAAAGGCCGTGGCAATGTCTGAGGTCCAGATAGGCCATGACATAGTTGCAGCCAGGCTGAGAAGCATAGACCTCGATAGTCTGGTAGTGGTCGGAGATGAGGTAGGCACGGTGCCTTCCCAGGCGTCAGGATCTTGGAATCCTCTGACGATCAGGCGAGCCTTGGCTCGTGGAGAGCCATCGGGATGCTTGGACCATTTCAGCAGCATCCGACTTGTCAAGGTGCGGCTCGGCTCAGCTTCACGAGTGGTCTCAAACTGCCAGACCTGGTTGTCGAAGAAGCTCTGAAGTTCTTTGACCTTGGCGGCTTTGAACTGTGCTCTGTCGTCTGGAGTCATGTGGCGCTCCGACAAGTTGCTTTTGTTCTTGTCCTTCTTGAAGGTCTTGGTGTGCTGTTGCTTAGCCAGCTTGCCCAATTGACGTGCTCCTTGAAGAGGTGCTTTGACATACATAGCCAGTTCACGCCGAAGGTCACCCTTGATCTGGTAGATGGTGAGTCCAGTCCATGCACGTTCAGAAGGCGTGCTGTCTGAGCCATCATCTGTCTGTTGAATGCTCCTGCCATTGCGGTCGTACATCACTGTCACCCGGATGTTGTCCAGTTGGTTTTGGCTGTATGGAGCATCTGTGGGAAGATCGTGAAGACAAAGCTTGTGGCGTCGTGGTACTAGATGATGCCTGATCATGCATCCAGCTTTGATCTCCCAGAAGTCTCGGGGACGCTTGTCCAAGATGAAGTAGCCATCCTGGAACAGCCAGCCTTGAGGTAGGCCTTGGGCTTCGAGCTCATTGACCTGAAAGGCGTGGTTCAGGAGGGCATGCTCTGGTGCTCGTTCTGCAGCTGTGATTTCGGGATCTCTCTCAGCAGTTGCTGCTTCGCCAATAGGCGATGTTGCTGTGTCCGTTCGAGGTGGTGGATCAGGATCATAAGGTTGTGGACCTGGTGTTCGCTGGTGTCGAACTGGACGGAAGGACAAGGTTTCTTGTCGGTTGAACCTGTCTCTTCTCTGGTTGAAGGTCTCAGCATCAACTGTCTCATAGAGGGATGCCGTGTCGGGGTCCAAGGTTGGTCTTGGAATTGGAGCCGGGGTCTCAGGTGCCGGTTCGGCCATTGGAGACTGTCGTCCAGAGGGAATCGTAGGTTCCTCGCTTGGCTCGACAATCGTTGGGGCTCTAGAGCGAGATCTGGTGGTGACGGCTCCGGGAGACAGGGGTGCTGTTAGTGCTTGAGGTGCCTGGGGCATCTCTGGTGGCCTTGGCACTGCTGGCGTTTGCTGAGGTGATGTCGGTGCATACCCGGAGTCAGCGGGTGAAGTAGGAGTGTAATCCTCAGCTTCAATTTCTGGTGCCAGTGGCTCTTCAGCGTGTGTGCTCGGACCATTGTTGTCCGGGATCTCAAGTCGTAGCCGGTGTCGTGGTGGTTCATCATCTTCATCGTGAAGAGGTCCATTGAGATCATCTTGCTGTTCATCTTCCTCCACATCATCCAGCTGTTGACGGTTGGATCTACGGAGATCATAGTAGCGGGTGACTCCGCGAGACTTGAGCTGCCTGACGGTGTTCAAGGCGGCTTGCATGTCGTCCAGGACATGTTGAGGACCAAGGATGTCGCCACGGACATGGTGAGGTGCAGCACGAACCAATTGACTCTTGTATGCCAACCAGTAGGTCTTGATCTTGGCGGCATCAGTGGTGGCCTCGGGATCTTCTTCACGAAGCACAACATGTGCAGGACCAAGCCATCGACTCTTGTTCAATGCTCCTTGTCGGGCATCTCGCCAGAACCACACGCGTTCGCCCAGGCGGAAGACACGATTCTGACCCTGGTACTTTCTGCTCAGAGCTCGACGAAGCTTGGAGTCTGCATCGGCACTGGTCAGTGCCAGTTTGGCGGCAGTTCGACGCTCCAAGTTCTGCTCGAAGGAGTGATTGTTGCCGGCGAGCTGAGCAGCGTTGAGGTTGGAGTCGAGGAGGTGTGACAGCTCTGGCTGATAGCCAAGTACCCATTGACTCGGGGTGAAGCCAGCCACTGATGGAGTGGCATTCTGTTGCGGGATGACATAGTTCAGGGACTCTTTGATGCCGTGGTGGTCGGTCAACTTGCGATCGGTCATGTAGACCTCACAGGCTCTGCGGATGACGGCGTGTCTCCTTTCGACCAAAGCCAATCGTTCATGAGCTTCACCAGGGGCCACTTGATGATCAATGCCAAGTGCACTGGTCCAGTTTTCGAAGGGTCCTCCAAGCCAAGGACGTCCCTCGTCCGTGATGAGGATGCGAGGCGGCCCGAAGTGCCTGACCCAGGTCTTCTCCAATGCTTTGATGTAGGAATCGGATGTCTCCTCAGGAACCCAGCAGGCTGCCATGTATTTGGTGCCAACATCAACAATGCTAAGTACTGCATACTTGCGGTCAGCGGGCTTGAGGTAGAAGACGTCGGCTTGAATGGCCTCATTGAAACTTCGCTGTTGCGGCATTGAGGATGGTGCCACCTGGTTCGGCTTCTTGTGCTTGAGGCAAGCTACGCACTTGTACTCCTTGGCGGCAGACACCACGGAGGAGTGAGCTCCACGAGCCAACAACAAATCAGCTAAGGCCTCAGGTGCTGGATGGCCCAAGTTGCGATGCAGCCGTTGGACAGTACGAAGAGCATCTTGTCGATGTTCCGACTGCAACTTTAAGAGATGGCCTGTGGCTTTCTTTTCGGAGGCATCAACCACAAAAGCAGAATCCCATAGTTGTGCAGGCTCAGGTTGAGCAATCGCTGCAGCCAATGTGGCGGCGAAAGCAGGCTGGTAGTCCTCGAGATAGGTCGTGCGAGGCCCATAGCCAGGTGCAGCTCCTTCAAGTGGACAGTGTTGGTGATCGTGCTCACACTTCAAGTGCAGGGCAGCCAGAACGGACTTCTTGGTGGTCAACATCCTGGTGCTCTTCTGCACTGGCCTCCATTGTCCGTCCACGTCCATGCACATAGCTCCATAGCGACATTGGTCAAAGTCGGCGTTGTAGCCAGGTAGTGCTTTCAGAGCTTGGGTGTGCCAGCTCAAAGCGTGACGTGGTTGTTCCAGATGTGCATGACGTCCATGACTGACCTGTTTCAAGAACACTTTCTTTGCAAAGGTGAGGTGCCGTCGATGATGATGTTCACGACGGGCCACAAGAGCTTCTTGCTGTACGGCTGTCCTGCAAGCCAGGGTTTGCATGCGAGACCAAACTTTGCATTCCGGTGCAAGTAGTACTTCATCAGGCTCTTCATCGTCCAGGCGTTGCAAGAACTGAGCTTGGTGACGCTTCAGGTTGAAGTCCCAGCCAGTTTCCAAAGAGAAGCGCTCGACTTTCATTCCCATCTCTTCGGCGAGGTGGCCAGTTCGAGCCTTGCCACAGTAGACCTCCCACAGCACTCTCTGATTTGCTGTTGAAGTTGGATGTAGTTCACTGGTGATGTAGGCCTCAGTGGCATTCACGGTGGTGGTCAACTGAACCTCCATAGTGCGAAGGGTGTGCCGGTGCAAGACAGGAAGCTCAAGGCCATTGTCGGCAAGGATCTGGTCATTCGCTGTAAAGATGTGCTCCAAGTCGTTGAAGTCGCTCAGATGCAAGTGACTGCCCGGAACCTCTTCTGCAATCTGCAGGGCGAACAAAGACTTGGTGGGGTCAGGAACGTGCTCCATGCCGTTGGTGAGGCTGAGAAGGTACTCACCATGCTTGCCGACCAGAACTGGATGCCACGGCGAGTTGCCGAAGCGAATCTGCTTCTGACTGAAGTCAATGCCCATCTGGAGAGCTTCAATCACCGGTCTTCCCATCAGCATGGGAGTGTTGCCAGGAACCAAATAGCACTGGATGGTGCCGAAGCGGTCGTCCAGCATCACGGGAAGGTCCACCGTCCAGCGAGCTTGAGAAGAGGCGTCACCTCCGAAGTGGAACTGCCTGTCACAGCGGGCAAACCGGATGGTGTTGACCGGGTAGTTCAAGGAACTCAAGTGGTCCAGGTAGCGCTTGAACGGTCCATAGCCGCTGAGGAAAGCTGAAGCACCTGGGTCCAACATCGTAGCATCAGGGCGTTCTTCACCATGTTCATCTTGGAACAGGACCAGGGCCTTCTCGGCATGTACAGCCATTCCTTCGGTCGTGGTCGTCGAAGGAGCCGGTCGTTTGTTGGGAGATGAGGAAGATCGTGCTGACTGAGGGCATTGTGCAGCCCAATGACCAGGTTGGCCACAGCGAAGGCATGTCGTGGCCTGAGCTCGGCCCTTTGGATCAGCAGCCTTGCCACCATTTGAGGAGAAGCGCACGATGTTCTTGCCATAGCCCTTGTGCTTGTTCTTGGATTTTCCTTTGCCCTTACGGTCTTTTCCTTTCGGCGAGGAAGCGACTGCAGCAGCTGGCGTGGCGTTGTTGCCATCGGTGAGGGCCACAACTGGAAGGTAGCCTCGAGCCAATTTCAACTGTTGGAACCTCTGCCGGGCGTCCAGGTAGGTCGCATAGGCATGATCATATTGTTCAGCGAGTTCATGAGGTTCATCAGTTGGTTCACCATACTCATCATATGGCTCTTCTTCACCATAGTAGCCAGCGTCATAGTCGAAGGCGTCTTCCTCCTCAGGCATGTAGTCGTCGACAGCCCATTCATCAGCCTCATAGTAGGCACCTTCATCATTCCAAGATGCCTCAACAGGCCATTGACCATCATCTTCATCGAAGGCGGCGTAGCCTCTGCCTTTCCAGCGGGACAGTTTGCGATCTCGATCATGGTTCCAGCCTCCCGCTTTATAGTCTTGACCGTAGAGGAGGTAGAGGGCTTCGATGACATTCTGTTTCTCAAGGGTCGGAGCTTTCAAGGTCACCATTTGGCGTTGCTCCCGTGTCAGGCCTGCTCTTCGAAGCAGGTGCCACCCTTGAACTTGTCCAGGAAGGGAGACGTTGTGAGACACGAGCTTGCGGTAGGCCGTGTCATACTCCGTGACATAGGCCAGAAGGCTCTGCTGCGGCTTCCTCTGAAGCAAGTTGAAGTATTCCTCGAAGTCAT
>CAXAMN010008002.1:961135-1006391 GCA_963970005.1 Durusdinium trenchii | reverse complement strand
TTGGGATGTCCTCCAACCTAGTTACTAGCGATGGCCTCCAACCTATCAGCGATGGCCTCCAACCTAGTTGGGATGGCCTCCAACCTAAGAGCGATGGCCTCCAACCTATCAGCGATGGCCTCCAACCTTGCGGGGACGGCCTCCAACCGAATTGGGATGGCCTCCAACCTACTAGCGGCCTAGAACCTTCTAGCGGTGGCCTCCAACCCAATAGAGATGGCCTCCAACCAAGTAGCGATGGCCTCCAACCTACTAGCGATGGCCTCCAACCTATCAGCGATGGCCTCCAACCTTGCGGTGACGGCCTCCAACCTAATCCCGATAGAGATGGCCTCCAACCAAGTAGCGATGGCCTCCAACCTACTAGCGATAGCCTCCAACCTACTAGCGATAGCCTCCAACCTATCAGCGATGGCCTCCAACCTTGCGGCGACGGCCTCCAACCTAATTGGGATGGCCTCCAACCTAATAATTATTAGAGTTATTGAGAACACATGAGAAGACTTCCATGATGTGAGAGGCTGGCAAACCAGAGACTGAGCCCAAGAATTTCCCTCCGAGTGTCGTACTTTCACGAACCCTGGTGCGTGCGAGCCCTGGAGCCTTTTGAAAGCGCTTCCCGCGGACATAACTCTGGGTTTCACGCTTTACGTCTGTGCTATGGTTCTAAGAGCCATCGGTTCATGTGCTACGCCAGTGCTATGCTTCTTGCGATATTCTGAGCTTCGGGGGCAAGGGTGCCAGTAGGAAGGCCGGAAGGAACTAGTCCGCCTGATTGATTGCTCATTAATCGGTGATGGGTATACGTAAAGTTGAGTGAACAAGGGGTGTCAGTCATGGGCATGCGGGCGCGCGGGACAAGGGGACCGGAACGTTATTATCGCTTTGTTTGTTTGTTGGTTGGTTGGTTGTTTGTTCTTTTGGTGGAGATTTGTATTTGCTCAGATCTCTAGAGTTTCAAAGTCACACAAGTGTTCAAACCAGAAAAAGTCAAAGCATTCCTTGAGTCATTGAGGTCGCACACCAAGCAAAGGAACTGGGGAAGATGGGCGGGAACCACTGGACGATACAGAGCAATGGTCTGATGGCATGGAGCTTAGAAACTTAGAGGATAAAATTCTTTGTGCTGATTGTCTCCAAATATCGAAAAGATATGTGGCGGCAAATGTGATTTGTGCAGATTGCAGGGGATGTCAGCGAGGAGGAGGATGATGAAGGCAGGCTCTGCGGCACAATCCTGCAAGGAGAAACATGTTGATGTGCTTGCAAGCTTGCCATGCCCCAATAGCATGACCCACCAGGGAGAGCCTCAGGATCTAAGCTGCATGGCGCTTGAAATTCTGAGTACATGAGTATACAAGTGGGAGTTGATCGAAAACCCCGTGTAAGGAGTTTTATATAAAACAGCCTTTCAGATGTTGTTAGAACCATCCGCGAAAGATTCGCGATGAGGTTCGCGCAAGTATCTTTTTTTTCCGCGAAAGATTTATCGACGGTCATCGCTTTCATACGTTTTCCTTACTGACAAAGAATAGAAATACAAGGCAATCTTCCGGCAGAGCCGGTGGGCGGAAGTGTCCCCATGTCACAGATTGAAGCCTCAATATTTCCGTGCCCAGCCCTGACAGTGCGTAAAGGATTCTCCGATTCCTGTCCCCACTATCATAGACAAGCAACCTGAGTAGGCGCAGCCCTGACAGTGAGGCAACGACCTGCAGCTGCTCTGACTGGCTGTGCAGATGTTTGCATACGGCTTCCCCGGGAAAGCGCCAGTGAAATTTCGCGAAAGATCCGCGAAAGTTTCGCGAATGTGCCGCTAAAGTCCAGGTTCCCAGCTTGAGGCCCCCCAACATTCCCCAAGCTGCATCACCCTGTGTTGGTAGCTGGCACGAGGATTGGGTTGAGTTGTGCCACAGATGCTGCAAGTGACCCTGAGTAGCTGTGGAAACGTTCAACCTTCTACTGTGGTCATGCTGCAAGATGTCTGTCCCTATTTTGTGATACTATGACATGTTCCGGCTCATGTTAGCTGGACATGGTTGTAGGACCATGCTTCGCGATGAGGCCGCGAAAGATCCGCGAAAGATATCTTTTTTCCGCGAAGAATGGCCATTCCAGGATGAAAGAATATTGATCAACCACCAAGTACTCTGGCTTTTTGACAGTCACTTTTGGCCTTGCCAATAACCTTTGCTAGACATGGAACAGACTCTCGAACGAGCTGAAAGCGCAATGTAGTTTCTCCGGTGAGGGGTGAGAGACACTTCTTCCACACTTTGATATGACATTGTGGGAGCCGTGTACAGTCAGGCTACACAAAGCCCACGCTAGCACATCTATACAGTTATATACAAGTTTCAGGACACAATTAGTGAAGTGCAGCATCATAGCATACTTTATTGCCTACAATTTGTGTGTACAGGGTTTTCTTTTCAAGGATGTTTGTCAAGGTTTACCATGATTTCAGTCGATCTACAGTATTTGAGATGACTCACAGAGCTGTTGTACATGAATAGCAGAAAAGGCGAAAACATGTTGCGCCTGAACAGCATAAGGGCTGGTGCCTTCTGAGAACAATCCGGTGAATCAAAGCCTGCAGCGCATTGGCCTTGAGACGCTGAATTCGGAGGTGAACGAACAGTGTGGGAACGAGCACAACGCGAAGGGGAGTATGGGGACCAAAAAGATGCACTTATGCAGAACGAAAGAAACGGAACATCGAGATGAAAACATTGGCATGGCGATGAAAGAGAAAGGTTCTTTTGTATTCTTTCGTCCTTTGATTTTTTGTGAATTCTCTCCCTCAATATTTACCTCGATTTTGAGGCAGTATTTGCCCCAGCGAGTTCTGGAGGCAGAGTGCCGAACATCGGTGGCAAAGCTATAGATGTCCTCACAACCTTTACAATGGACGTATAGAACACATATATATATATACATATATGAATACACATATATTGTGTATATATATACACGTATATACATATGACATGTGGTAGTCCATACGAAGAAACTGCTTGTTCGCCATGAATGGTCTCATACCTGCGCAGTGGAATTCACACTTTTCTATTGCATTGTATGATGGCTTCAATTGAGCTTGGTCTGGATACCAAGCATAGCTTTGCTGGCAAGCTCAGAATACTTTGCAGCTTTCAGCAATACCCATGAGCTGCATGTGTTTTTCTCCCTGACTAGTACTTGCTGGTTTTGGCAGGGACTTCTTCCTGAAGCACTTCTGAAGACATATCGCTTTTACCAGCACGAGCCTCAGAGCTATCACACAAACTGCAAGTCAGGGCTGACCCCACAAAGTATGCAGAAACATGCACTGAGTAGCATGATACAAGGAGGGATATAAGAAGCGGACCGTTTATGGCTCCCGTTAAGCTACCTGGTTTCAGCTTTCAGCTACTGTATGTGCTTTGCTAACACGTGGTTTGTCTTGTTCCACGAAGGCAAACTAAGGATATATAAAACAAGACACAGGATAGTAAAGACATATTTGTTCAAGGGTGGACAAGCCTCCATCCAAAGACTGCAATTACTTTGCACTTACCCACTTCGGGCCATTCATGAAAGCTGCCTAGTTTCTCTTCTTTTGCCAGTGAGCGATTGTTTATAAAGACCTTGGCTGTTTGCAAACGCTGAGCCAGTGCAAGAGCTACTCCAAAGGACCAACTCGTGGCCCCATCGTGTGATCCATGGGTACAAGGCCTATTGCATCCTTTGCTTCTACACAGAAGAGAGGTTCGCTAGCTGTCCTGCCCAGTTGAACGAGCAGAAGGAAGAGGAGGAGGAATCTGGAACCCCGCAGCACTTTGTGGAGGTTGGAAAAACGTTGCTGGTAGCACTGTGAAAGGTGTTAAGATTGCATGCGGTCTGACATTTTGTTCGATTCTATAAAGGACAAGCGATTCAATCCTTGCTCTGACAGCAGGTCCGGCTGATCAAATGTGCTGAAGTCATTCCTACCAGGTGCCAGAAAGATGACATGCGAGTCGTACTTCACTAGTTTGCAAGCACGTAAGGCGATTTGGTATTTGCGCTTTATACATATAACTATAATCATATATATACACATTGATTTTGCACCAGGAGTCGGGGTTGGCAAGCGACGGTTGCCTTACATTGCCCCTTGGCTCTAGCCATGAATCGCTATGTGTTGCGACGAAGTGCGAATCCAGACAACCAAGGCCCTGGTCGACCAACTTACTATCTACTGAACTTGCTCTATGCTTCAGAGGGTACGCGGAGTCCTTACTTCCTAGAAGGTTTTAAGCACAAGTTTTTCAGGCTAGGATCTAGTGTGGTGGATTTTCAAAGCTTTGAGAGCGGACTGCAAAGCAGTGTTCTTTCCTTTGGCGCCCTAGGCCTTTGCATTCTCTGGCTCGCACGCTAACTCGGTTCGAGGTTGGAGTCAGTCAGAGAAAGTACATTCGGGGAATGTTGGAAGTGATGAAAGGACTTGTCCCACATCCTTGCTTGGACAAGCACGGCACCTGGATGTCTTGCCTGCTTTGCCGCAGGCCTTGCTAACAGCTTGAGAATCAAGTCTGTCCAACTTCTACTATATAATAGTGTTCGCCGCTTTGACAAAGGCTCGGCCAGCTGCGGCTAGCTGACTCTAGGCTCAAGCGTAGTTCTGCTAGGAGGCTACCCGCCTAGATTCCTGCAGCAGCCCAAGCTTTGGAGCTTTGCACGGTTTTGCACTGGCTTCACACCAGAGGATGTGTTGCTTCGATGTGTTGTGAGGATAACGAAGCCTCAGCGGAAGCCACCACAAAGTTTGGTATGGTCCGACCTTGGGAGCTGGATTGGGAGTTCTTTTCTTTTTTTGGCGAGGGTTTGTTTATGTGGGTTCACCTGTTTTAGTGCTCTTGAGGACTCATTCACACATGGTCCAACAGTACAACGACCATATAGCAACATGCCATTTGGCAAAAGACAGGGGAATTCCTCACGCTTGTAGCAAAAGAACTCGCTCCGTTGCACTGCGCTTGTTGGTTGCACGGCTTTTTGGTGTTCACCAGGGAACGTGCGCTACTACTAGATTAGATTGGGCACAGACCAAGCTCCGCCAGTTTGCTGGAGCATTTTGTCCTTGCAAAGTAGTAGCGGAGCTTGTGGTTCTGTTCCATGCAGCGGACCGCCCCAAGTCCACTGGAAGTAGAGCTACAGTTCTCGGAGCAAGGTAGAGTGTGCGGCTCCATTCGCTTGACTCCCTTCGAGATCTGATCGAGTGAGCTCAAGTGCCCTCTCTGTCCGCTGAGACCTGCAAGTCCACGCTTGACAGTGCGCAGCTGCATTTGACTGCAGTGGTCCACTACAAGCGCTAGTCGTTCTTGTTTTGTCAAAGGAGTGAGTTACCCGTTCCTGGGGAGGTTCCAACAGCATCCAACAGCTATTTAGGACATGGCTGGGTGCATTCGGCTTTGTTCACTGGACTCTTCATGGCCCCTGGGTAGATGTGCCCATTTACAATGCAAACTGTGTGGCAACGATGGAGGAGATTCTGGCGATGAGACGATCGAAGAACTTATTGTATTGGTTCAGGATGATCGCTGGAGAGGTTGCCGCTGTTAGACAACCTTCGTTTGCCTATCTTTCTTGTGCAAGCTGCTCGCAGTGACAGCCAAAGAGAACGCGTCATCATTTCCATGAGCCTTCATACCGACATGGATTCGTACGCCTGCGTACCAACAATGAGTTCAAGTTCTGGGCCTATGCAGCTTCTAGTGGATACGGCAACACGAAAGGTATATGGCACTTGTTTCTTCGCCACCATATCGGCCAGGGCACACACAATGGTAAGGACAGATGTGGAAATACGACTTGGTTTTGTTTCGGGTGAAAAGGCAAAGGAGGACTTGTTCGTTGGACTGGTGCCATCCACCCATATGGCCAATACGTAAATTTCTATCAGGTTGGAACAGGCGAAAGCAAATACAAAAAAGACAAGGGAGGCTTCGCGGGCAAAAGAAAGTCGAACAAAGGACATTTTGACATTGCTAGTGTTTAGTATCACTATTAGGAGCAAGGACGGTTACTAGCAGCTCCTGGCCTTACTACTAGGAACAAGAAGCTATATACTAGTCACAAAGGGCATCGCTACGAGGAGCAAGCACGGCCGCGCCTCAAAGTTGGTCACCGCAGAGTTGCGCTTTCTCCGAGCGCAGGTAGAGCAGAGCAGGCTGGTCACAATCGGATTCCTGCCGTTTGCGCCTGTGCGACCAGTCTTTGGAACAGGGCAAGAGGCGCATCCTTTGCCTTTATGCCAAGTGGACGAGCCTTCGCCTGGCCTGATCCATCCACTGCTGCTCCACTGAAGCCAAAACATGGCTAGCTTCGTGGAGCCGCGGGTGCCAGTGCCGCAAAATGGTATCTGAACACCGTCGCCCTTTCTGCCACTGACAAGTGACAGTGTTTTTTTCCCAAATCGGGCGACTCGTTCCGTCATCGTGGACGTCGCAGACTTGTTTAAGGTTCTTTTGCTTTGTGCGTGCATATAGCGTGCTCCGTTCCTCTCATAAGATTGAGCACGCCTTGCAGGCGAATATGTGCACTAGACTAGACTGCCGCATAGGGTAGAGAAGCGTAAGGGCTATAGGCTATAGGGTCAGCGCGCTTCATTATGAAGTAGTTGTGTTGGTTGGAAATTTGTTTTCGCTTAATGCATGCGTGCCACTTGTTCATTTTGGGTCGCTTGTCTTTGTGCTCTTGAGGATCCATTCACACATGGTCCCACAGTTCCATGATGAATTGGCCACGCACTTTTCCAACGTTGCTGCTTGCAAGCAGGTATCGCTGCAAATCACCTTTTTGTTGGCCTTGCTTCATTTGGCGGCTTCAAGCCCCATCGCCAAGGCAGTTGCTGGTTGAGGGCAAATGCACGAAACTTCCCCTACATGAAATAGATACTTGCCCAATTGTCAACAATGTCTGGTGTGTTGTTTTTTTTTTTTTTTGTCTTTCTTGTTCTTGATATCTTGGTGACCTTGCACCACCACCAGCATTTTACCGAGTGTCAAATGTCCGTTTTATTTTTTTCTCGCAGGTCCTGGAGCTCTTGGGCAACATGCAGGCTCTCGCATGCTTTCGCGAACCTGAAACGTCCAATGAATTTCCTCCGCGTGGTCATTTGGAATAATTTTGATCAACTTGCCCAACGACGGGGATTCAACATCGACGAAAAAGTCCTGAAAACCGTGAGGCCAATGCGAGAAAGAACCGAATTGAGGCCGAAGAACGGCTGAAGGAGGGGTCTTCATGACGTAATGTGAGGAGCTGGTTCTTGGCTGAGACCTCCCCCAAATTGCAGGAATACGACCTTTTCTGCGACACCCGTGCAGGCGACTTAGGCTCTGGACTTTGTACTAAGCGCGGTTGGCTTTGTTGGGGAAGGTGTGAATTTTGATGAATTTGGTTTGCTTCGTGGCAGGTTCTTCCATCCGCAGTAGCAGTGTTGCAAAGCAGGAACTAGAAGCAAGGCCAGCGGCAACATTGTTTCGTTTGTAAAATTTTGCCTCTGTTACTTGTGGCAGGATCTCAAAAGCAGAAGGGACGATCCAATCTCTAAGTCGCCGCCTTCAGGATGGATGTCCAGAAGAGAAGGTTAAAGACTCGTTGAAGACTTGGTCAGTCTTGTTTAAGGGCTCTGACAATTATAAACGATATATTAAGATTCAAGATCATGCTCGATTGAAGCGACGAAACGACGGAGTGTGACAGGAGGCCATCTCTGGAATTGAGTCCGATGAGGCAAGTGCTAAGAATGGCCAAACCACGCTAGTTGTGAGATGATGTGAGTGTTTAGGTCAATGCCTTGCACCTTCCAACAAAACGAACGTCTATTTGCCCCCTTTTTCCCCCTCTCTCTCTTTCTCCCTCTTGCTTCTCTTGCTTTTCTCCCTCCCTCTTTGTCTCTTTTGCTTTCATTGAGGCAAACCTAGAGTCAGTGACAAGCCTTCGCAACAAGGCAACGGATGGCAGCATTCGATGGCTAAGAGCATTAAACGCTACAATAGAATTTGTTTTTTGCCAAAGCCCATGGGCTGGTGACTAGTCTCCATTGAAGCGCTTAGACTGGACTCCTTTGCATGTCTTTTTTGCCAAAAGCTTTGTAGCAAACTGTGGCACCAGTTGTGGTGTGCCAGGAGAAAGCTCAGTTCGAGAGTGCTCAGAAGGTGCCCAGCATGCTAAGCAGCTTTCCCGCCTCTATGCATATACACCGCGTGATAGATTGCAATAGTCAGGACTTGACGGACTCTGCAGAATCCATGCAGCAAGCAGTTCGGATGTTGGAGAAGGCGAGGCAATTTCGGTATCCTAATGACAGAGTCCAGACCAGTTTTGCTGTTTTGGCCTCTTGGCTGTTTAAGCTTCTTCTAGGCCTCCAAGGGTCGTGGCAAGTCTGGACTTTTACAGTTTCAGGAGGCAGGGCAGTGGGACTTCTGACTGAAGGCGAGGGCATGCTTCTACAGATTGACTGGTGAAGGCTCCAGATGCTCAAGCTACAATCAATGCTCTGGCATCTGGTGCCACTGGTGCTGCTGCTTGACCGTTTTCGGTTGAGTCTTTGGGCAACGGACAGTGTCACTAAATAAGCTAAAGAAGCCAAGATGAGCCATACTAAAC
Source organism: Durusdinium trenchii (assembly GCA_963970005.1). Lineage (NCBI taxonomy): Eukaryota > Dinophyceae > Suessiales > Symbiodiniaceae > Durusdinium > Durusdinium trenchii. The sequence goes on along the minus strand of CAXAMN010008002.1, from coordinate 997,757 downwards.
TAATGACTTGAAAGGGGCAAGAGGCTAGCGGGCACAACTATGCAACTTGCGGTCTGGCTAAGGCAAAGGTATTATTCGGGCAAACACAATTTCCAAGGATATTGCACACTGTTAGGTGATCCCAATGGCCTGAGATTTCTCAGAATGTGACAGCTGCATTTCTTTGACTACAGAAGCTTGAAGAAGGCCTAGAGAGCTCCATGAGAACCACTTTGTTGAACCTCACATTCGTGTCTTGCACCACCTAACCATGCTTCCGGTGTTGGGAACATATTGATGAAGCGGCCAGCTTTCCCATACCCAGGCTGATACGGATGGCCAGAGACTCAGCGAGGTTTCAATCCTTCGTTTTATCTTTTTCTGGAACACTCTTCAGATTGATAGCCATGTTATATTTTTTGACGAGGTCTTGCAGCCCTCCTGCAAATTTCAGACAAGGTGCAGCTTGGAGCAAGCAGGCAGGCTGCAGAGCCTGAGATATGACCTGGCGGTAAGGTGCCGAGTATTGAACCACTGGCCTATGAAAGCGGGAGCATCGTAATGCTCTCAGAAGGATTGGACAAAATTATATAAGTCCAAGTCCAAGCAGTATCAAGCAACCACAGGTTCTCCAAAATACGATTCTTGTGCTGATGCTAAGGTCGATTTGCTCGAAGACATGCAAGACAAGGCCAGTACGCAGATCAACGAACTACGAGCCAAAGAGGTGGGTTTGAGCAAAATGCTTCAGCTTCTCTTGTTGCAAAAGTTTGCGCCGGACAGGAGTCTGCTCGTCATGGCTTTGAGATGCTGCAGCAATCCCTTCAGGATCAAATAACATTTGCCAAGAATGAGGCCCGTTGAGAAGTGTAGGAGACTGCACAACCCCTGAGAAGCTGCTTGCAGGTGTCGAAGCTAAAGACAGAGTTGGCACAAACAAAGGTTGCCAAGACAGGAGATGCAAAAGACTTGCAGGAGCAACGGCATCTTACAGAAGCAACGAGACTTTAGACAGGCAGTTGATATCTTACAGAAGCTAGGGAAGCTCATTTTATAGAAATGAAGCTGCTTTTGTGGAGTATTGTTGTAGCTTTTTTTCTGCTTTCCTTTGTTCTTTGCCTTTCTCGCTTGTCTTCGCTTCTGATATGCAGGAAGCTGAGACAAGCCTTGTGGCAGACCAAAAGGACAACCTCTACAGCTGATTTTTGGCCTTTGCAAGCTTGGTCTTATCCGAAGTTCTCTTTTCTTTTAGCTATTTCCAGTTGAACTGAGTTTTGTATTTTATGACAATGTTGAGCATTCTGAACCACCCGCTTCATGAGACCTTCACCCGCAGGTGCACCAGAGCCAAGCATCGCTTTTGCGACAAAAAGCCCTGCAGTGTGTTTGCAAACGCTGCAGCGAGTTGGTAGCGGAGCCCCAAAGCGGGCATCCGAACTCGCTCCGTCCGCCTCGTTCCATGGCCTTCGCGCGAGCTGCTGCTGGATGGTCTGATGACCTTGGAGCTTTCGAGGATTCGCCTATCCTCGAGGCCGATCCGCGCCCGCTGAGGAGACCACCGCTGATGTCACGAGAAGATGCACTACATGAGCCCAATGCCGATCACTCCGAATCCCCGGAGACTGGATCGCTGAGCTATGACTTCGGTGAGTCCTCAGAGTCGACTTGGACATGCCGTGTGTGTGGTAGCGACGCTTTTCGACTTCAGCGCGGACAGTGGCTTTGCTTGGAGTGCGGCGAGGCTGACGCGCGCCAGCGCTTCAATGCTCCCGGTCCTGGAGGATGGTATTTTGGCAACCCTTCGACCTTCCAAGCTCCACGAGCCCAACCATACGCTAACCCTGTGACGACTTCACCATGGATTACCTCTTTGAATGGCCCTGAACACCAACGACGTTCAGGAGTATCTCAACGACCCGAACCAAGAGGTCCCTCTGTACCAGGTCTTTCTGCTGGACAACGCCTACGGCATGAACCACGACACCGTGTTCGGCATGGTCCCCCACCGCCCGATGGCGATGATGAGGGCTACTACGACGACGAGGAGCAGGCTGAGAGTGAACAACTGACTTACGACCCGTCGGTCCAACCTTCAGATCCTCCACAACCACCTGGACAACCTGACCTACATGGACAGCCCGGACTACCTGGACGTCCCGGACAACCTGGACAACCCATGCCAGGTGCTGGCTCAGACGGTTCACGACACTCGAACCGCAGAGGAGGATCACGGAGAACTCCCGTTGGCTCACCTCCCAATGTCCTGACCCTCGACGACATCAAGGAGAAAGACCCTAACCAGAAGGACTCTTCATCCAGCAAGTCAACATGGAATACTTTGAAGGGACCACAACCCGGAATCAAGTTCCGTGGAGGCGCTGTCCCGCTTGCACCTCAGTGGCATTACGACAAGTCAGATTTACGCGCCTTCCAGAAATGGGAGAAGCGGGTGCGCATGTGGGTCTTTCAGGCCAAGAACTACGTTCCTCTTCGCGAGACTGGACTCCTCCTTTACCAGAGCTTGAAAGGTGAGTTGGAAGAGGAGCTGGAAGACGCTCCTGTTGAACAGCTCTTCTCGGAGAATGGCGTGGACTACATCGTCGGTGTGGTCCGCAAAGCCGTGGAAACCAGAGCCGTCCACGTCAAGCGCAAAGTCCTCGCCGATTACCAGCACATCACCAGAGCTCCAAATGAGGCCATGAGGCCTTTCGTGAACAGATACAGGAGGGTTGAAAGAACACTCTCCACCCTGGGCATCAATGTGGAACAGATGTACGACCCAGAAGCACGAGGCGCGCGACTATTAGAACGTGCACGCCTATCTCATCAACATCAACGCCAAATCCTCATTGGTACAATGCAATCTTTGGAGTTCGACACCGTGAAGGATGTGATGCTCTTTCAATGGCCGGATCATCGACCAGCGCCGGCACCGCTCGGCACCAACACCAATGACAGAAGGCCCATGCGACCTTCCAAGGGCGACGGCAAGGGCAAGCGCAAGGACAATGGCTATCGTACTGGACAACCAGTTCGAAGAGCCTACATCACTGAGAACGACCAGACCGTCGACCCCGACGAGTGCCAGGAGGATGACACCTTGGAGACAGTCCCGGAGCAGGACGATGAAGAGGTATCGATCAAGAGCCTCAAGATCAGGATGCTGACCCTGGTCCCCCCGAAGAAGACGATTTGAGCAACCAGATCAATGAGATCATGACTGTGACCGCTCGCTAACTAGCTGGGGTGATCCAAGCTCGCAAATTTGGAACACCACCCGCCGCCAAGAAGAGCGTGGCCGATCGCAAGAGGACGACACACTGTGCAGCTTGCGGTCAACAAGGCCACTGGCAGGGAGATCAAGAATGTTCGGTCTCCGCACCCAAGAAGGGATCCGAAGGCCAGTCCAAAGGCAAGGCCGACGACCGCCAGCCTGGCGGCAAGGGTCCAAAGACGGTTCACTTCATGAACCACCAGCACTTCTCCGACGATGAGGACACTTATGAGCCCGGCCATGCTTCGCACCAAGTTTTTGTGGCCGAGAACTTTGGCCATGAGGTCCTCCTTGCCGATGCCAAGGCTGCCGGCTTCGTGATCTTGGACACTGCGCGCCAAAGAATGTGCGCTGGAGAAGGATGGGTCGAGTCGCGCACAAAGAAGCTGGAGTTCTTTGATTGGAAACCCTTTCAGCAACCTCTCCAAGAGTTTTTCGAGTTCGGCAAGGGTCGGGCAACTTGGCATGATGTCCCCCTGTATCCTCAAGGCTTCCATACCAATGACCGAAGTCGGCGCGACCATCGACCTTGCAGAACGGCGCGTTTGTTTTAGCAAGCTTCACGTCACAGTCCCTCTCCTCATGATCAATGGCCACATTGCAATTGATATCACAGAGTTCAAGCAGTTTGCAGAGCATGTTTCTTTTTCAGAAAACGACGTTATGCGGGTGTGGTTTTTACGCGTTTTTGTGATTTGTGGTTTTCTGTGTTTTTTTTGAAAATGTTAGTTGTTTTGAAAGAACGTGTCTAGCAAAAATGTCGACTTGTAATCTATCAAATTTCTCATCAATCTGATTCAAACATACTAGTTCTCATTGATTCCCCCACAGAAGTCCATCAACCATCATCTATCAGCAAGTCCACGACATCCCATCATCTCAATCAGTCCTCAATCAGTCCTCAATCTCCAGCAACTGGGGCCTGGGCCTGGGCTTCTCTAGGGGGGGGGGGCGCCCATGCCTCGGACAACCGCCCTTCAGCCTCGACGAGATCTATGAGGGGACCGCCTGGCTTGGAGAGCTTCAACAGAGCGACCCCAAAGATTCACCCACAAAGGGCCAAACCTTCCAAGAAGCCACTGGCCACTCAGGGTCCCATGGAACACGGCTACATGGACGACCCCGAGCAGGAGATCGACGCTTGGAGCCTTCTCAGCAGGCCACCGCCGGACGTAACTCAGCGCTTCAGCCTGGAGTCAGAGGCGGAGACCATCGTGACAATGCCCGAATTCGACGGGCGGATGAAAAGGTTGGCCGACACCATGAAGAAATCGGCTGAGGTCCTCAACGCGGAGTCCAAGATCTACCACGACCTTCCTGACGCCAACCACGTTCCCAAGATTGACATCATGGAGCTCTACGCCGGGCAGGCAGAGATATCGCAGTTGGCCCATCGATATGATCTACGAGCCTGTCAGCCGTTTGATTTGTTGTACGGCCTCAACCTCAAGGACAAGGCCGCCAAACAGACCTGGCAGGAAGATCAGGCCAAGTTCAAACCACTCCTGGTCATTGTCGAGCCAGAGTGCGCCCACTGGAACATTATGAACGAGAACCTCAACTACCTGGGCCGGAACCGCATGGAAGAACTTCAAGATCTCAGACGAGATGACCGCCCTTTGGTCAAGCTTGGAGTCCAGGCATGCTATAAGCAAATCGAAGATGGCAACATCTTCCTCTTCGAGAATCCTAGAGGTTCACGCATTTGCTTGTCCCACTGTGGCTTGTGCGTAGTTGAGTTTCTGATTTGTTTTGCCTTTTCTTCTGTCTTTTCTGCCGCCTGACTCAGCACATCACTGGCACCTTCTAAAGCAGCCGGGGTGCCCTTGGACTTCTCATCTTCAGAACGCTCATAGTCTTCATCCTCATCTTCTTCACCTTCACCCTCCCCACTCTCATCCTCTTGGCTCTCCTCTGCGTTCTGGTCTTCTTCATCATCTCCACTTCCTTCACTATCCTCCTCCTCTGCTTCATCCTTCTTTGATTCACTCTCATCATCGCCGCTAGCTTCAGCTTCAGCTTCCTCCTCCTGTTCTGACCCATCCTCCTCCTCATCATCCTCTTCATGTGCTTCCTCAGGCTCTGACTCTGCAGCCTTGCCCTTCTTCACCTTTGTCTTTTCCTCCTTGCCCTTGTCCTTCTTGAACAGTGAGGGCCTGGCAGCTTTCAAAAGAGCGCCCAAATCTATGTTCTCACCATATTTCTCATTCGGCTCCTCCAAGAAGCCTGAGACCCCTGAAGCGCCATCCTCAGCCCGAGACTTGGCCTCCTGTGCAGCAGCTTCCAACTCCTGAGCTGCTTTGGACCCGGAGCTTAGTTCTGCAGGCGATTTCATCCTGCGCCGCTTGGTTGGCGGTGTGATAGGCGCCTTCTCCTTTTCCTTCTTGGCACTCGCCGCCTTGTCAGCCTTACTTGTCTTGCGCTCTGTCGCCTTGCCAGCAGGAGCCTCGTGAGCCTTTGTAGCCTTTGCAAGCTTGCTCTCCTCTTTGGTGAAATCCTTTGTCTTGCTCTTTTTCGCCTTTGCTTCCAAAGCCCGCTTGATGACTTCCTGTGAAATAGCTGTCCGTTTCTCATTGGTCTTCTTGCCCTTCTCTGACATGAGATGCTTGGTCAGATCCAAGGACACTTTCTTGCCAGAGCTGCCACTGCCAGGCTTTTTCAAAGCTGGCTGTCTGACAGGCTTGGTCGAAGTCGGTTTCTTTGTCTTGGCCATACCCGCGCAACAGGCAGCACGATTGAAATTTGATCCAGCCAACTACCCACAAATACAAATCGAAACATCCAAATCGCAACATTGGAATGGCTTTCCCAGTTTTCCCAATCTCACTCACACTTCTTCAATTTGCTTTATTTTCCAAATATAGTGAAAATAATGTTATTGAATGATCACCCACAGGTCGCATCATCTCGATACAACTCGAAACATTCTCGATACAAATCGCATCATTGCAAAATTGTGGAAATTGCAAGAATAATTGCACACCCCTGCTCCCACGCCTTGCAATTGAGCGCTCCCAAGTCTTTTCAGAATAAGTCGCCCCATAGTTGCCTGGCCAAAGTTTTTGCTGCGAAACTGTAATCCCACCCTAAAATTTAGATCAGAACCCTTGGAACCTACCATCAGGTCTATAGACCCCAAAAGCAGAGCCCTGTCCAACCCCTACTGTCATTGTTTACTGTCTTTTCTGGTCCTTTGTTGAGGGAAACTCCCGGAAGTTCAAAGACTCTCAATGCGGGATGACGTTTTCGTCATCCATGGACATGCAGGAGCCTATGGCGCTGTCAACACCTCCGGTGACCCCATCAAGAAGACTTCCAGTGGCTCACCAACTCCAGCGAGATGGCTGACGCTGTCTCCAAGAAGCTGAGCGAGTAGGAAATGTCTCTTGGGATCCGGCGGACAATCCGTGCCCGTGTCAGCTGAATGCGGACAAGGTCCCAAGGCACAAGTGCTTTCACGTTGGCAAAGAGGGGGTCGGTGTCCGAGGGGTTGAGTGCTCTAGCCGTGGTCGTAGTGAAGATCTTCTCAGTATCCTTGAGCAGCCCAAGCAGCTGGATCTTGCACAGGTTCTTGGTAGTAGACCTCGTGGATGGTCAGAAAGCGCTGTGGCCATCTCCGCCTTGCTTCAACTCTGGTGTCTCGCAGGATGGCCTGGCAATATTGCGCACTCAAGCGGACTTCTTTGCCGAGGAGCGGTACGCACATCGCAAGCTGATCGGCGCAAGACGGCGCCATAGATGTGGAAACAGAATCCCTTGATGGCATGCACTTCCCTCGACAGCGCTTCAAGAAAGCTGTCAGTTACGGCATTTTCTGGTTTGGTGATGGAGGCACCGCACCGCACTCAGCCTCGCCACCATCCGCAGATGGACAACAACCAGTACAACAAGGACCCGAGGTACGGCTACCTAGGCAACCCCACCATTTCCATGAAAAATCTGGCAGTTGCCCAAGCGAAGTGGCGCAGCCTCTGGCGGTCCCAAGTTCGACAATCTCCACCGTGACCTTCCCTGGATGCCCTGCGGAGGTCACCAACGATACAAAGGCAGCCATCAGGAGACTACATCTCAACCTGGGCCATCCAACTGAGAAGGAGCTTCTTCGTCTCTTGGCGTGGCAAGGCGCCATATCGAAGCAGATGATCCAGGCAGTTAAGAGCATGCAATGTGCCGCATGCAATCGGTCCCAGAGACAGAAGCAAACGAGGCCCAGCTCAATGCCATCAGGCAACATGGGACAGTTCAACGACAACCTTCAGAGTGACGTTTTTTACTGCCGCAACATCCTGGGTGAGAACTTCCCCATCGTTGGAATCATTGATCAGTCCACACTGTTCCACAAGGCCGTGCGCCTACCAGATCTCACCTCCAGCACTATGGCCAAGATCTTTGCCCAAGCCTGGTTCAAGCCCTTCGGCTTTCCCCAGAACATCAGAGTTGATCCTGGCGGAGCGCAAGGACTTCAGAGAATACGTTGAACGACATGGCATCTACCTGGAGATCATTCCAGCAGAGGCACACTGGCGCATCGGGCTCATAGAAAGAAGGAACAGTGTGCTCCGTGACATTCTGGAGCGCATCATTGACTCAGAGGCCATCATGACCAACGAAGATTTTGATGAGGCCATTGACAGTGCAACGCATGCCCTGAACAGTATGACACACAGCCACGGACGACCTCCATACATGGCCGTTTTTGGCCAGATCCCACGTGTTGGCACTGGTCTCTTGCAAGACGACAAAGCCCTCATCAACAAGGATGACCAGCCCGGCAGCGTCCGACCAGAGATCCTGAAGGCCCTCATCGAGATCAACGCCAGCCAATCACTCAGGAGAGCACGTCTGAGGAAAACAGCAACAGCTTATCACAATGAGCTACTACCAGGCCAAAACTGCGCCTACTGGCGATGGCAAAACCCACGTGGCCGCTCAACCAAGAAGAGAGGCGCATGGGTAGTGGCACGTTTTCTGGCCTATGACCCTGACGGTCGCTCAGCCTGGCTACATGCAGGCACAACAACAGTACAAGCATCCTTGGAACAAATCCGAGCCGAGAGGGTGCAACCAACATACGAAACGACCTTTGGCATGACCACAAAACTGCAGCGCCACCGCCCGATGAGGATGAGTATGACTACCAGCTACATCAGCCACAGCTGCCGCCGCCGCAGCACGACTTGGACTATGAGCCAACATCACCGGACGATGCGCCGCATCCACTACCATTGGCACCTCCACCAGCAACACCCAAGTCCAAAACCACCTCATCATCACCTCACGAACTACCACCACTTAAGTACGCAAGACAACAGACAGCAATCACACAACAACAACAACGACAACAACAACAAACCATACAACAGCATTTGGATGTCCGCGCAGGAGACATCCATATCTATTCACCGACTCATGGGGCAGCAACAGCAATGCCACAAGGCGCACCACGTGGCAGACCGATCGCCAACATAGACTATCACCAGGGCCGCTTTGGTCTCACGCGGGAAGGCAGATCCCGTACGCCCACGAACCGCGCGCCAAGAACACCACGGGCACTTGGTGACGCGCAACCGACTACACCGGCACCGCCGCCGCTGCCGGAACATCAGCCATCACCATTGGCAACAAGCAGCAGCGCGCAGACAACGTCGAGTAGTAGCAGTCACACACAGGCACCACACACACCCGAGTTGCCGGAGCCTCCAGTTCCAACATGGCACCCACCGGCAACAATAGCAGAACAGGCAGAACCGCCTGAAGAAATACCAGTGCCACCTGACAGCTCAGCACCGACGTCCATCTATGACGACAGTTCTGCATCAGCGCCGCCTGCCGACACACAGATAGCGGCAGCTGCAGAAGCTACATTAGAGCCCACGCCAACACTGCCCATGAAACGACCACATGAAGCAATGCTCGCCAGCATCCACGGTCGCATAGAACCACCACACCACTCGTGGGACGGTTCACCAGACACACCGGAACAGCCCAATCACTCCGTCCTTTTTGCCAGGACAGCAGCCGAACAGCTCCAGGTGGAAGGCTATGATGTCTTGCAAACTGACCTGACTGGTCGCCAGAGTGAATCAGACGCACCTGACTCCTCAGCGTCTGACAATCCATCGACATCGCAACCACGCAAGCCGCTCCTCACTCGAAAGGAGGCCAAGGCTCTCGAACGAGAAATACCTTGGAGGAGCATGCCCAAACTTCGACCAGAGCAGATTCAGGCGTACATTGACGCCGCCAGGAAGGAGTGGGCAGGTTGGCAGAAGTGGGGATCAATTGAACCCCTCACACCAGAGTATGCTGCAGCTGCAATGGCCAACCCAGCTACACGGAAGCGCGTCCCCAAGTCCAGAGCCTGTTACAGGAACAAGTCCAAAGTTCCTACAGTGCTTTTTGCAAAAGCAAGAGTTGTGACGCTCGGCCACCTGGACCCCGACCTGGCGTCCATCAGCCGGGACGAGCCGACTCCACCCCGTACTTTTCTGAGTACATCCTCCTGGCCATCTACGTAGCTGGAAAGAACCGCCTCATGGAGAACCAGCCCTACACTTGGTCGTTGTGGGCCGGAGACGTTTCCACTGCATTTTTACAGGGACAACAGGACATGACCGAACATCCTGATGACCTCCTGCTTCTTCCACCACAAGATGAGATCACCAGGAGAGCCGGAACTTTTCCAGCGCCCTTGTACCGCATCAAGATCAAGGGCAACATCTACGGATTGGCGTCAGCGCCAAGAACCTGGTACAAAGAGGTCGCCAGAAGATTTTTGGCCATCGGCTTCAAGCAGCATTCGCTGGATAGGCTCATGTTCTACTTGCGCTCCCCCGACAACCAGAGCCTCCTCGCCATTGCCATTGTCTATGTCGATGACGTGCTCCTCAGCTACCGAGAGGACTTTGACATGGCAATTGTGCTCAACAAGTTCACATGGGGAAGTGCCAAAGAGCTCAACCTTGAGCAGCCCCTCGAGTTCAAGGGGAAAGGAATCAGCCTGCTGCAACACCAGGACAAGTTCCACGTCAAGGTCACCCAAAAGCAGTTCCTGGCCAATTCAGAACCTGGCCGTGTGAAGAAGGGCCGAATCCAAGAAGGCCCACCACTGAGCGCTGAAGAACAGACCGAGTTTCGGTCCGTGACCGGCGCGCTTCAATGGCTGGCGGGTCAAACCCGCCCGGAACTCGCAGCCTGGGTGTCTTTGGCAAACAAGGGACAGGACACAGGTCCAGCAGAGTTGAGAGTTGGCACAGCTGTACGCCACCTTGGACTACGCTCGGGAGAACTCAGAGGCTGGCCTTGTGTTGCAGGACGTGGCCATCAACAAGGCCACCACCGTCGTTGGCTATGCCGACAGCTCTTGGGCCAACGCGGCCCAGTGTGCTTCTCAGCAAGGGTGCTTGGTGCTCCTCACAACCCCGCACTGCACTCAGGTGATCACCAAGGGGAACTTGGTTGACTGGCGGAGCAACCGCTCCAGCCGGGTTTGCAGATCGACACTGGCTGCTGAATCCATCGCTTGCGATGATTGCGTGGACAGGAGCCACTACACCTCCTTGGTCTTGGCAAAGATCTTGACTGCCAAGCCCTACCACAAGGACCCCGAGAAGTGGAAGCTCCAACAGTTCCAAGTCACCGACTGCCGGAGCTTGTTCGATGCTGTGACCCGCGAACCACCGAGAAGCGCACTTACGTGGACATAAGGTCCATTCAGGAGTTCATCGATGTGAACACGATTTTCTGGACTCCGACCTTTTTGATGTGGGCCGATGGGCTCACAAAGTGCTCAAAGAGCCTGCGAGATGAGATGGCACGCTGGCTCGCGAAGCCATATGTACAGCTAAAAGACCAATCAGAAGGTCACATGAAAGAAAGTAAGACCAGAGACAATGTTGAGCATTCTGAACCACCCGCTTCATGAGACCTTCACCCGCAGGTGCACCAGAGCCAAGCATCGCTTTTGCGAAAAAACCCTGCAGTGTGTTTGCAAACGCTGCAGCGAGATTTTATACAACAGTCACTCAATTTCAGGGGCTTGGTTCTGGCAGGTTGCTCTTGATGTAAGCACTCAAATATTATGTCAATTGTATTAGGCAAGATATAGCTGGGACCACTACAGGAGCTGGATGACTTGGCCATCAAGTGCCGAATCAAAAGAGACAGCTACAGGCCTTGCTGAGCACATGTTGAGCACAATTTCTACCTAAAAGAGTCAAGATTCTGAAAACTTCATACAGTAGCACCTTTAAACGCGGCTCCTCTCAGGATAGAACAGCGGAATGTGGTGGAGGAGCTTGAAGCCCTCGATACAGCCAAGGCCAGGGGCAAATACGTGCAGTGCAGATCAGTGCAGGAGAGCACCATGGCTTCAAGAATCCTAGAGTTCGTCAGCTGCCATTGGAGGCTGCGTTGGTGGAGAAAACTGGTGTTTCAGGTGGGCAAGGCTACTCATTCTTGCAGGCTTGGTCAGAACAATTATTAGGCTTATAACCAGAATCTACTTGCCAAGGTCATGGCAACCGATGGCTCGGAGCTTGGCAGATTTATGTGTTGCTTCATTCTTCATCAGAGCATTTTGATGCCGCGCAAGATGGACCTGCGGGCATTGTCACTATGCTCCAGGAGGTTGCGACCAGGTGGATCTAGGGTTGGTGAAAAAGGACTTACAGACTTATAGATAGTGACTATATTGAAGATGGTTGAAATCGTGAAATGGACCTAGTGAATCCTGCTGAAATTGTGCTTGTCGGAAGAGTTGTGGAGGGAGAACGCAGGACCAATTCGACGAGCTTGGCGCTTTTGTCTCGCCAGATTCATAGTTTGATCCGTTGCTCCCTCAGTCAGAAACAGACCAAAAAATCTGTGCCACATGTCACATAATGTGACATATACACTTGAAGTACTGTTGTTGGTGCTTAGGTTCGGACCTAACGTCGGGTGTGGACCGGCTTGAAAAAATCAGAGGAATGATATCAGAGACGCACTTAGTGAGAGAGAGTGTTGCCATTGATTTGAAGCCAGTTGTTTTCAGCCATCGCTAATGTCCAGTCAAGCTCTTAAGGACATGATTGGACATGTGGAACAAGAAATCCGTAAAGCGGCAGATAAGAAGGCCTTGATGCACCTTTGAACTGGTTTTGGCATTGCGAAGCCCCTTTGGAAGGCCTATTGTGACGCTGAACTGGCAAAGGCTGGACATAGTGCATGGCTCGCTTCACCAAATGTGTGTTGACCTTTCCATTCACTTTCCTCCTTTGCATACAAGCAACAGTTTGAACTTTGGACCTTTTGTCTTGGCCTCGGTTAAATGCGCTACCGCTAGCTCGCCAGTAACTTGGGCTCTTTTTGCTGCTTCAAATGGTTGATGTCTTTCTCATGGGTTTCCAGCATAGTTCCTTTTTGAGCGTGAAAGATGCGTTTTCAAACAAGAATGGACGGTGATGGTGCCAAAGCTCGCGTGGGGTGAACTGGAAAACCCCGAAGACTCTCAATTTGTCGCACTTGTCGAGAGCACGTTTGCTCTTGAATCCAACGAAACCTGAGTCCGTGCATTTTGTGTCACATCATCCTGCCAAATTTGCGATCTTTGAGTCTTTACCCACACTAGATCACGCCAGCAGCTAACTTTGGCTTTGCAAGACAGAGAGAACCTTGCCAAGGCTGCATTTGGGAGCCCAAGTCTTGGCAGAAACCTGAAGTACAATGTTGTTGCAATATGTATTTGTGGTCCAGGACGTCGATTTCGTGGGGATGCGGATCCGTATGACACGAGTCCCTCAATCATTGAACTTAATACTGTTTCTCATGTTTTCACATGTCATGTTGCACTTTTTCGGAGCAATTGGGTGCTCCAGGAATGATCAGAAAGTGGGGTTGCTATAACTATAACCGATGACCACTTCTCCACCAGGTCACCGCAGTCAGATGAGATCCCCCACCTCCTCCGAGCAGGCAAAAGACAATCATCAGGGGAAGAAAGATGAATTGGATGACCTGCGCACAAAGATGCTTGGCATAAGCCCTACTGATGTGAAACCATGTTTCCCTTTTTTTGTCTGAAAGACAGATCCAGGACATGTGCTTGAGAACGGCTTGGACTCAAACACGTGCCTTCAGGATTGACGCTGCGTTGTCCAAGACTGCACTGCTAAAGGCAACGAGTTTTGGTGCAAAGGCAGCAATCAAGTATTTTATGTAACAAAACAGCAAAGGCAGTATGCCCGTTCATTTCTAGCTTTCTAGCTCGCAGACTCTTTTTGAGTGACTTTTGCAACTCGCAAATCACTCTTGATGCAAGGGTCTTGCATCAAACTTGAGCCGTATTGGAGCCTTCGATGTGAGGCAGAGGCATCAAACGTACAGAAAGCTTTGACGGCACTTGCAGAAAGCGAGGCAAAACACAGATTCGAGTGGCAGGGATGGGCTTTGGCATGCTTGTCTTTCGGGTTGATGTCCGGCATTACATGCCTAGCTGCTTGCGTATCCAAGTATCACATTTGGACAAACAACAATCAATGCCAAGCTAGAGGCCAAGTTGACCCAGCTGCGACAAAGAGAGAAAGCCCAGAATCTTTTCAGCAAGGAGTAGTTGCACATAGTTCTTCACTTGCCTTGGAGTTTGCCTTGTACATCCATTGTCAACCAAGAAATTTGCTGGCCTGAGCCTGCCTTCAGCCTGCCAACCAAGGTTTGAACAAACAATTCCTGAGTTGAAGGCTCATTGGGGCTCGTTGGTTGCATTTTTTATGTTTGCGTTCCTTATCGAGAGCCTTGCCCCCCCCCCACACTACTCAGTTGAATGATACAGTAAGTTGTCTACGACAACATGAGCCATGAGGATGGTACTCCTGTATAGTAGTACAATGCCCATGCAGTCATCAGTCTCTGTCTTCTTTACACTGAGACTGGAAGATTTTTTTCCAAGCTCATGATTGCTCACCAAATATGGACAAAACACAGTTGTAAAGTTGTAAAGGACATTTAGGAGAAGCATTCAATTGCCGAGGTAACAAACAAGAAGAATGGAGCTTTTGGAATTCGTCTCCCATTTGTTTCTTTCTTGGATCAGAGAGACGACTTGCCTTGGCCAGGGAAGCATTGATAGTGTCAAGATAGCCTTGAAAGTGTTGAGGGAGTGCCCAGTCCGCTGTGTATCGTTTGTGGACAGATACATGTTGAAGTCTGGAGTGCTCAGTGAATGCAGCTTTGGGAGATCCTCCATCGCCATGAATCGATCCATGGCATGCTGTCGGCAAATGCACTGCAAGCATCTAAGAAGGCAAACGAAAGACCGAGCAAAGATCCCGAGGAAGTGCAACCAACTCCCCAGCAACGGCCACTGAAGTCCAAACCTGTCGACCCGCCTGTTGCGTCTGAAGAGGCTGTGCTCTGCACAAATGAAACCAAAAGCTCAAAAGCAGCGACAAAAGGAGCAACACTGGCTAACCGATCTAAAGTGGGAATCCAATCAACGCAAAGTTTGCCAAGGGCGAATTCAAAGCCAAAGAAAGATCTATATGTTGAAGCACGGCCTTTAGATCGAACGAAAACCGCTCAATCCAGTCGCCATCTTGGCACTGCAAAGTGTGATCCAGCTCGAGAACGGGGTCGCTATTGTCCTGGTGCTCTGAAGTGCAGGACTGGATTTCGAGGCTTTTCCGAGCATTCTGAGCGAGCCGCAAAAGGAATTGCTGATGCTCGGCCGCCCATTTCGCAGGCTGCTTTTCAGTGGCTCTAACTCTCCCCCAGTTTTGACAGCAGCTTTCGCGGTCTTGTAAGCGACAACATTGCAACCAAGCTTCACGCTGAGTGGCCGCCTCTGCTGATGTGAGCGAACCTTAGTGAGACTCACCACATCTGAGCATTGTGCCTTGGAATGTCGTTTCTTTTGCTGAGGTGCGCGGTCACTTTCCGGATGCAGTTCGCCACTGGTCCAAAGCATGTCACACATCATGGTTTGATGTTAGCCAATGCACGGTTGTCAGAGTTTTGGCGTCAGTTGTCGATTCTTCCGAAATGGGCAAAGAATTGGGAGGCTTGAGTCTCATAGTGCTTTGGCTGGTTGGGAGTGTTGCCAATGCTGAGGAGCCGATAGCCTCTGGGCTCCTTCCTGTCCTAGTGCATAATGGTGACAGAGCTGAGGTTTGGTCATGTTTGGTCTCTCGTGATTACCTGCGGTGGGCGCTTTGCATGAGTAGCGGCACCCAGGCGATGCCGCAGTTGCTTGGAGATGACATGGGATGGCAAAGCCCCAAGCATATTGAAACAGAAACTCAAGAACTGTAGCATCCAGCTTCAAAAGAGGCAGAGTGAAGCCCTCGAGTACCGTGAGGTAAAATGTATCAGTCGAATGCCAGCCAAATCCGCCAACAGCATGATTAGCTTGGGAGTCGGCGGTTGTGTAAGCCTCCCACCAGGTCCTCAACTGAGCACCGTGCCGAGAATGTCGAAAAGAGTCCAACAGGGCATGACTGCATTGAAGAACCACGGGTCGGTCATCTTGAGGGCAAAGGACAGACAGCCTCATGGCGGGCTGGCCCGTAAGCGATTGAAGCCCAAGGCCTGCGTCGCACCTGTCCGAAGATGTCAGAAGTTTGTCCATTTGACTTAACAAAGGCAAGGGAGCTTTGCGACTCCCTGTGTGCGCTAAGCCAAAAGAGGCCACCAGGCAACAAGATAATGCCTGCTGAGTGCAAGATCGTGGGTGCAGCACGGTTCAAAACAAACGCGAACTAAGGCCAAAGCTTGGGTCTTGATGCATGTCCAATTCATCCTTGGCCAAACTGGCCAGTGTCGATTCAGTCGATCCTGAGAGAATGGCAGGCCCCTCAGCTGAGGAAGCCGAAGTGCGAGAAGGTCACGGCAGTGAGCCACCGTGTTCAGCGCGATGCGAGAAGGTCACGGCCTTGCTGAGCACCCAAGGCACTGAACGGTCACGGAAATCCCCCAGCCCTGAACGAACTCCTGCCATAGTAAGCACCTTGGACCTTGCTGCTAACAAGAAGCTACTAGTAACAAGGTGCCTTACTACTAGTAGCTTGTTACTAGTCTGTGAAATTGGCCGAAAGGCCGAAAGGTGGGCACATGTAAAAGGCGAGGGGTCCATGGCCACGTGAGGCTCAATGTCGGTGACCCTCCATGTCGACGAGGGTCGAAACCCTGTTGAGTGAGAGGGTTCACAGGGCTTCTTGTTTCTACTAGTAAGGCACTTGTTACTACTAGCGTGGCACTTGTTACTACTAGCGTGTGTTACTAGTAGCTTCTTGTTTCTACTAGACCCAACCATCGGCCAGATTGTCCAAGCGCAAGAATGCACAGCCCACATCTGCCTCCGTCAATGCCAGCCAAATGCGTCGATCCAACACCATGGCACTGAGCGACAAGTGGCCGTGACCACCCGCCACCGGCAGGCTTGAGCAGGCTGCTTGACTCCCGGAGCCCAAGCAGCATCGTATATCTGACAAATTGCTAAAGCTGCTCCCAAGTATTTGTTTGATTTTCCACCATGTTCTCCCCAGCTAGATCAAGCAACTAATGGAACCTGGGCGCTCACTCGAAGGGGTCTTCTTCATGCCCAGCAACCCCCTTCCCGTGCGGGAGCGCCCATCTTCGGCTTCTTTCACGTACTAGTCATGCTAGTAGCTTCTTGTTACTACTACTAAGGCACCTTGCTACTAGTAGCTTCTTATTACTATATAGTAACTAGTAGTAATGCCAGGAGCTACTAGTAGCTTCTTGCTACTAGTAGTAAGGTGCCTTGCTACTGTACCGTGCACGAGTGCCTGACACTAAGCTTCAATCAGAAACCCATACCCCTGTTCCATTCTTTGAGCCTTCCTGAAAGCAGTCTTCAACAATGTGCAAACCCAAAGCTTCACTACCTCCAAAGATGTAGGGCTGTCTACTTACTTGTGTGGCAGCTTGTTGCCACCACGTGTTGTGGTGCGTGACCCCCTTACACACCAGGTGTTATTTTTGTCAGTGGGGAAAAATCAAACGACAGCATATGTATATATATATTGTACACATCATATTATACGCAAAGTATACACATACACTTCAATTACTGTAGCAGACACAGGGCTGGCATCAAAGTTATTTGCCCCACCCCCCCATAACGTCCCCAAGTCAAGGAACCAATACCTCTCCTTTGAGCGCGCCTGCAGACGAAAGCTGCCAGGGCACAATCGCCGAAGCCACTGTAAAACCATGACACCATAGCAAGGAGAAACATCTTTAAAACGAGCGATTCAGATCTGGCAGGGCTTGTTGCAGACTGCCAGCCCTTACTTAAGAGCGCGGGTGTGCTTGTGAAGGACTTGGCTCTTGCTGTTTCGCACGGTGTAGTGTAATGCCAATCAGCTGTGTTTGACGCACATTTGGCGAAACGGGCAGGCGTACCCAGGATTCCTTTTGGAATGTAGATTTAGCGCCTTGAGCAGGTGTTCAATGCTCGGAGTTTGACTCTTGCAGGCCTGAACAAGTGATTCAACTATACAAGGCTGGATCAATAATGTCTCGAACATGTTATTGAAATGATAGGCCAAACAGTAACATCACAAATTTTCATTTGCATCCTCTGTGTTGAGCTGGTGGAGTTCATGCAATCAAGCAAATGAGGATTTAATTTGAACATCGGCTTCTTGAATGACTCCACCTTATCATGCCGAGTGGTAGGTTGACCGGTGTTTGTACTGTCGGTGCTGCGCCACAGTTCTTTGCTTATTGTCGTATGACCCAAAGCAAAGCCTTGTCAGAACTTAACTGTGCTGTGGCATCTGAACATTGCTATATAAACAGGTCATTAAGGAATTCAGATGGCATAACCACAGAGATTGAGCTTGAAAGTCGTAGGTACTACGGCGGAGAAGAAGCAAGCAGGTCAACTTCAAACAGAGGCCAGCAGCTGCAATTGGTGAAATCAAAGCACATGACATGCGCTGGGTATCATGATAGCAGAGCCGACAGCATCAGGCACTGCTACCAGCGTCATTGGGCTACTGGAGGCTTTGTTTCCTTAAACGAAGCTTCAACAGAATTTGTTCGTTGTGTCGCGTCATTCCAGGTTGTTGAGTCTGATGCGATGAAGAACGTGGCCCAGCTGCAGGTTGCAGAAGCATCAGCTCAGGTGAGACATGCTCGATTCGCTCAATCTCTCTCTCTCTCTCTAGCCAATCATAATCAGATGTCTTTTTGCCGCCAGGTAGACTTTACCAAGACTTTACAGGCGCACGGTCTATTTTTGTTTTTGGAGGGCTATTGCTATGCAACTGCGATGTTGTAGGACATGGAGATGGAGAGGGCCCGTAAGGAGAAGGATGTGCAGCACAAAACCCAGGACAGGATTCGCTTGGTCATGGCACAAGGGGGCATGCATACCCTGAAATACTGTAGCACATCACGTGCTGACGTGCTTTCCATCATAATCCTGTCAGGCAGCTCGGCGCTTGGGTGAAGATGTCCAAGAGCTTCAGAGCCTTGGCATATGATTCATAACATGTAGTAGTAATTGGATCGATAGGAAGCAGCTAAAGTCGGCCAAACTCCATAGAAACAAGCAGACAAAACATGTTGTACGTCAAATGCATGTCACGTCTGCGTGCTGCTTGTTTTATGGGCTGGTTTAGCGCTACCAGAAAAGAATATTGGCGCCTCACTGACCAGGTCAGATGCAAAAAGTATTCAGACGGAGCTGTCTGCAATCAAGTTTGACAACGGACTTACCGCTCGAGAGACCCAGGGAGCGTTTATGTTGAAAGAACACAACATGCTCTAGCGGTGCTTGAGTCAATAAGAGCACCCCTAAGGCCGAGTGCTTTGTTCCTCCCGAAAGTCTCGAGGATTGCACAGTCAATGTATAGATGCTCTTTCTTGTTCTCATACAACGCAATCAGCTGCCAACCCTTGAATGTCATGTGCTTGTTTCGTTAGGAAAGAAGTGAAAGAAGGCGAGCTGAAATAGAAGGACTGAAAGATGCCCGTGCCTAAGGTACTTTGTCGCTGGGTTGAACATGGTTGAACGCCTAAAACCTGGAAAGCGAACTTCATGAAGAGGCAATTTGTCAGTGGATTCGACTTCTACTGTTTTCGTTGGAGTCTGGGTCCACACATTTAGCCTCAGGTCTTGTCTAGGCAAAATTAATGGTCTAGCTACTGGTACTGGTACTTACTTCACGTTTGGACCAAAAGGTGATAACAGCTTTTCATGGTCTAGCAATGTTCTCTTAGCCATCGAAATGAACCACACTTTTCAGTCGCACCATCAATTCTCAAGCTGCCAATCTTGTTGCTGCAGAAGTATATATTGGTCCCAGATAAGGTGAATTCGACATTTGCGAAGAAGAGCTTTTCATTCATATGCTGGAATTCTCCAAACCCTTGCAAATGATAAGGGGCTTCCAAAACATGATACCTGCAACAAGGTTCCAAAACATTGGGAACCAATAGGGGACTCACAAATTTCTGTGCTGGTTTAGCGGTGTTGCAGGGGCTGCGGGGTTTCTTCGAGGCACTTCCGTGGCATAAACGGTAAACATCGAAACTGTTTTTAATCCTTTTTCCTGGGTCGGTCGCCGATGCTTTTACCACACGTGTGGCAAACATGGTAAGAATTGAACAATTTGACGTTTTGTCGCTTTTCTACGGGTGTGTGGCGTTTTTTTTGCTACTAAAGGCGCATTAAGAATTGTAAAAACACATATTTTTTTTTACTGTTTCGCACAGGTCTGTCGGGCAATTTGGCTTTCTCAAAGATGCTGTGAAACCGGTACAAAGCGACTTCCTTTGTACTCTTTTTCTTGGGTCCAAACACATAGACATTTCATGACATTTCAATCTCTGTTGATTGAAATCCGTGGTCCAAACGGTAAAAGGTGAAAGAAAGAATCATCGGGTTAATAGAGGTTTCCGAGTTCGACCCGTTTATATACTGCGTGCGTTGTATCCGGCTTATGGTTTTGTTGCATGTGAAGCAAAAAAGACATGCAATTGTTTTGTTTATGGACACCCGGAATATTTTAACACGCGGTTCACTGGGAGCAAATCGGTCTGTTTGGCAGGACATTCTGGGCACCACAATGTAGCAATGCAATATTTTATTTTGTTTTGCAATCAGGAGGTCATAGGTCATCCGTGTTGGCCAAATTGCCCTACCCAAGGTGCGGTAAAGGCGGTACATATTGAACACTTTCTTTCTTTACTGTTCTCCCGGGTCTGTTGGAGTTGGCCAAATTACTTTTATCAAAGGTGCGGTGCGGTAATAATAATTGTAAATATCGAATCTCGAAGATGTTCTTTCTTTACTGTACTGTTTTCTCTGCGTGGCGCGAGCGGGCACCCCTTAGCAAAACAATGCGCGCGAACCGGCTTAGGATGCCTTTATAATGGCCATACATAAAAGATCATACAAGAACATTTGACCAGACCGCAGATATAGCCCCCCCCTTTGCTTTCTTTGCAAAAAGTCGTATCATTGAAGGACAGATTGTTTTGCAAAGCTTTTGTTGAGGTGGGTGGGACATGGTTGGAAGACGCTTGGGTGATTGGGTGACCCGCAATCCCAAGGGCTTGGGTTTCTTCCAGTGAAACATGATTAGCATACAACTCGGAATTCCGACCTCGCATTCTTGACGACTGACGTCCTCTTGGAGTTGTACTAGTATACGCACAAAGTTTGAAGCCTTGGGGTCTGAAGCCTGACAAGTGCGGGCTCATGCTGCAAGTGCCGTTGACAGCACAGAGCCACTTTCAACACTGAAGCCTCCAGGGTAACCTGCATTCTGTAACTAGCAATTATCCCCCTTTTGCAGGATTGCCGATAAGGTTCAGTTGACCTGGTTGCATACGTTTGCAATGCTGCGGCTATATAATTTGTGATGAGCAAACCCTATGGGATCCAAAGCTGCATACAACAGCTTCAATAGATTCAATTACTGTAGATTCCCTACGCCAAACGTTGAGCCAGAAAGGAAGACGATCAACAGCGAAGACCAAGGCCTTGGAATTGCTAGATGCAGCAGATGCAGATGATGTGCAGGGTGCTGCATTTTCAAGTCTCCTGCAATTGCCTTGGGTTTGCCTGGTCATCTTTTGTGGTCTTCTTGGCAGTTCATAACTCAGGCAACCCCAAGCATTCCGCTTGCGGGGCAGACGTGCTTACCTCCAACCTGACGGCTGATGGCAAAAGAGAACTCTAAGTTGCAGCGCAGTCATGGGGGTCACAGCATCAAGGAAGACTACTTGCTGGATTGAATGTTCATTCCATGTGATTGCCGCAGTCTCTGTTGACGCATGACTTGCCTGTTGCTGAGGCGTTGATCCGCAGTCCTCCAAGACAAAGCCGTCCATCGACCTTGTTGAGCTTCCGCGGCTGGCGGTGAATTTCAAGTCTATTCAGAAAGGCCTAAAGCATTTCCTGCAAAGCTGCATTTGGATTCAGAAGGTGGGCGGTAGGTTAAGCCTGCATCTCCCGCACTTTGCGTTTGAGCGGCTGCAAAACCCCACTCTCCAATGCACTATATATATATATTCCTTTTTTTTGCGTTCTTTAGCCCGCTCCCCCTCCTCCCTACTTAATTAAGTAAGGGAGAGGTAGCTACTAGCTGCAAGTAAGCTACTACCTAGGACGGAGGATAGCTCGTGCTTCTTCAAGGAAGCTCCCCACGGTGGGGGAAGCTTCCTTGAAAAAGCGCTCACACTAATGATTTGGTTCCTAGATTTTTAGGGAAACTTACAGCTGGTAGTGATGCCCTTTGCTCCTAGTAGCTTTTTGTTCCTAGTAGTAATGCCAGGAGCTAGTAGTAGCTTCCTTGCTCCTAGTAGCGATGCCCTCCGAAGCTCACTAACTCGAACAGCATTTGTTGCAGATGGGGAGCTCCGCCTTTATTGTGTGGACCACGGGGACCTCTTCTTGCTGGAGCCTGATCTCCCCGAAAGTGAGATCTGCAACAGCAAACTCTTCAACAGCCAACAACATCTCAACAGGCCAAATGGACCACCAACTGCACTTCGAAGTGAAGCGGCACGTTTGCTCTCGCCATTGCCTCATGTTGGAAGCTTAGCACTCGGTGGAGACATCCAGTCAAATTCTAAAGCTTCGCACTGAGGCCTTGTTGCTCCAGACCGAGAACTCAGAGTTTCACGTCCTGTGCAAGATCCTGAATTGGAGTTGAAGCATGTTTGAAGACAGACGTTTTCTGCATCTTGACAAGGCCCCAACGTAAAGGTCTTCAGGCGCAGTCACTGACATCAAGTGTTTTCCATTACTGTATCTTTGTTTCTTATATTCACTACTCAAAGACTTCGACATGCTTCAATTTCATGAACCCCGCAACCCTGTTAGCAGTGTGCCCTTTTGGAAGGCCCGTCATTGAGACTGACCCGTTTTCCACTGAACTTGTATTTGCAAGCCAGGGTCTCAAACACTGAATGGGATGTGTGTCTGTCCGTTCAATACTGAGCGTTGACCGAACAAGACTGCTTTTGTGTCCATTTGTTTGGCTTGACTGCGGCTTTAAGTCCTTTGGTGTTTGTTTTCAGGAGCTGACTTCAAGTGGAACAAGAACGCAAGGAACAAAAGCTTTCTCTACCCCGTGACCTGTGTTGCAAGAAGATGCCCAGCGAATGAGTGTCACTGTGCCTTCAAAGGTACATCCGACCCTTTCATTTTTGCAGACGACTGGGCCTTAAATCTACAGTCTTTCGCTGTGAATTGCGTCGAAGAGGTGCCTAGGATCAGGCTTGTGTGCACCGAGTGCCCTTTGTTCCTTCCCGAACTTCTGCGAGTTGGAAACTGGATAATAGTATGAAGTGTTGGGCATACTGGGCCGTTGCAAAGGTTGTCCTGCGAGTGAGCTTCATTTAGGATCCATAAATAGCGCGAGCAAAAAGTCACATACCGATTTCTTGCCTTTGTCGAGGCCTACACAAAACTCCGCACTTTACTTGCTTTTGATGCAGTGGCTTCACCGCAACCATGGCGAAGCGCTGGATCCTTACAGCACACCTTTCTTTTGGATCAGCAATAGAGTCAGGTACCACAGTATCAGTATGAACAAGAAGCTACTAGGAACAAGGGCATCGCTACTAGTAACAAAGAGCATTACTACTAGTAGCAAGAAGCTAGTAGGTTGGAGGCATTTTCATTTATTTTCTTCGCGCGCAGCTCCAGGGCGGCCTTGGTCAACAGCATCGCCACTGATGACCGTGGAAGACTCAGAGCAGAATTCTGTCAGAAACGCTCATTGGCACCTACAGGCCCCGAAGTAGGAATGGGAAGAACTTTGAGATTAATTCTGACAGCAGTTTGAGGCTTGGATTCTGGAGAGGCACAGATCTTCGAGCAATTGGGCATCATCGCCAGCTCCCTAGGATATCCTAGGATTGCTCAAAGCACACAGCCGGCACCTACTGCACCATTCGATTTTGGCAGGGCGATGCCGATGCTGACACCTGCGCCATTCGGTGGAAATGCTCAGCGTTTGGCAAATCATTTGCCAGCATAGCAATGGAAGATTTGATTGAAGCTTCAAGATTCCATAGTGCTTTTAACCTCGAGGCTTCAAATCACACTAGCAATGTGCAATGCACCTGGTTTGGAGTGGCCTTGGGAAAACTGCAAAGAGGCGCGTGATGCAAATCATGACATGTATATATATATATATAAACAATATATAAATCAATTCCTGCATTTGACATTTTGGGTTGAGAAGGTGCAGGGCTACTTGTTTTGGCCTCAGAGATTGAACGGGCTGTGAGATGAAGCTTCGTGGTTTTGCCTTTGCAACCGATGCAAACTACGGCCACATGTTCCAGGAAGAAGCTTTCGCATGTTTCAGCTCGCTGCCGCCTGTCTTTGGCAGAAGAAATTCGAGTGTTGCAGCCTCAGCCACACTACTGCCATCAGCGGCTCTTGGGGTATATGATGGTATATGTCTTTGCATGTCTTTGCTGAAAGCTTTTATCGCTACTAGGAGCAAGGACGCTACTAGGGGCTCCTGGCACCGCTACTAGGAGCAAGGACGCTACTAGGGGCTCCTGGCCGTACTACTAGTAACAAGAAGCTACTAGGGGCTCCTATAAGGGTCCTTACCTCTTTGATCGCAACTTCTTGCCTGGAACCCTGAAACCCGGAAACCCTACTCTGGTACTAGGGTTTGACGCAGCTTTCTGCAACCCACAAGCTTGGAACTTTGGAACTCTGGAGCTAGGCCCTGACCGCAGCTTCTTGTGCATTCTGGAACCATCCCCTGATCTAGTGATCTATCTATCTCATTTCCATTCGAGATCCGGTTAGTGGTTGTAAGAGACCGAGCACTGGCATAAATAGGTCGTGGGATTTCTAGTTGATTGAAAACTAAAGGGTCTATGCCGCCTATGCCGGCCTGGGGCCAGGCCCTGCTCGCAACTTTGCGAGAAACCCTGGAGTTTTCTCATCCCATCACATTGCACTGATATAGTATAGTTGTACTTTTTTGTTTGCCTTCGCGATCCAGTTGACGGTTATAAAAGACCGTGCGACCACACAAGTACTAAGTACGCCGCACTACGCCTCGTGAGTTTTCTTCCAACATATTTAGGGTCTATCCGATAGTCTATCCCGGAGTTCTTGTGTCAACTTCCTTGTAAGGTTATGTGAACTTTGCCTTCAATTTGGCAAATCCAGTGTGTACCTCACCTCGGATGTCTGGTCCGGTGTCGGTGTTGCATTAAGGCTTCGTATTTGTTCTGATGAGCGAAAGCGGCGAGAGTTGATCCGTGCGGAGGTGAAGGTCGGGCTTTGGTAAACTTCACTGGCCTAAATTAAACATGTTTATTCATTTTGGTTGCTTGCGCCGTTCCAAAAATTGTTTCCACAGCAGGCAATGAAGAGGCAATTCTGGGGCAGCTTGGAAGGAATGTGGTAGCAGACACCTGCAAGTGGGAATCATGGGAAACTTCGAGGATATAGATTTGTAATGATTTGTATATGAACAAATATACTGTATGTGTGTATTATGTATATATATAGAACAATCTGTACACATCGCCTCCCAGGATTGTCAGATGGGTTGGGTCGCTCCAACAAGGCAGCGTAATGCAGCGTAATGATTTTTCTCCCGTACCGCCGACTGACTTGCGGATGGAACTTGCTGCCAGATGAGCGCATATGTACTGTAGTTGACTCAATAAACCAGAATACCTTGTCTACAATATTGAGGTTGTGCCTCATAGGAATGGGCTATAGCTCATCAAAAGCAAGGACGATCCCCATTCCGGTGGGTCTATCTTGGCGTTCTTCCTCTATGCACAAATATAATAATATATACCATTTACCTTGTTCACACCTGGAGAGCTACCATGGACCCGACTAGGGCGACTAGGTCCACGGGAACCAACTATGTCGATTTCCCATGCACAGAAAGACCTGATCATCCTTCGCAAGAACCTTGATTGAACGTGATCACGCTCTATCAGCTGTTGGTGGTGATGGAATGGACCCAATCTATGACCCCCTGTCAAAATAGAAAGGTGCTAGTAGATCGATGTCGCCCCTGATCCTTGCCTGCCCAGCCCCCAGCAAGTCGAGGGACCCAGCAAGGAGTTCTGGATTATCCAATTCAGAAGTACAATCTCCAACTACCCAGGCGCGAAAAGAATTAGCAGAGAGAATCGTTGAATGGGAGCAGATTCCCTGCTAGGGAGGTGAGAGATACTTGTAGGTCTTGCGCTGCATCCTTGTTGCCCGCATTGCATTTGACACGCTGCACTGTTCAACGAGCGGAGAATCACTCGGCTCCCTTTGCGGCGATCACTGCCGAAAGTGATTGCGCGCCCCGCGTGTGTCCAAAGATGTTCAAATGAACACTTCAGTGATTGGATATTTATCCCCGTTGCTAGCGGCTTGCTAAAATGAGTGTGGTCGACCACGGAAGATCCATTTTATTTGACTCATTTAGTTGAAGGGTTATCTAAAGGGAACGGCCTCGTTTTGGAACGCGCAATTGGTCTCAATTTGGAACGTGGGCGATTGGTCTCAATTTGGAACGCGGTGGTTATTTTCTTTGGTGTTTTTTTGTTGGTGTTTTTTCTTCTGGTGTCTTTTTGGTTGGTGTTTTCTTCTTCTGGTTGTTTTTTTGTTGGTGGTTGTTTTCTTCTGGTGTCTTTTTGTTGGTGTTTTTTTTTCTTGTGTTTTTTTTGTTGGTGGTGTTTTTCTTCTGGTGGCGGTTTTTGTTGGTGTTGTTCTTTTGGTAGTGTTTTTTGTTGGTGTTTTTTTATTCTGGTGGTTCTTCTCAGTTGGTGCTTTTTCTTCTTCTTGTATATTATTTTTCTGGTGTGTCTTTTTTTTACGGTGTTTTATTCTTACCTTTTGTAAGCATAAAGAGGTGGTTTCGCCGTGCCCGTGCCTCCCGTGCCGTGCCCGTTGGCGCAATACGTGCGCCTGTTGCGTGCCGTGCCCGTGCTATTGACAACTCCATCATATACTTGCATACTGTATTGGAAGATGTCAGAACCAAAAGCCTTTGTGTTGAAACTGATTGAAGCACCATATATTTTATGTCGTGGAAGGGTTGTGGATCAATAACCAGGGTATACCAGGGACAAATACTGGGTCCAAACACTTTGTTATACGCAAATTTCCACCATCAACTGATGGCCCGTCAGCGAGAGCTTCTTGCACCGGCCGGAAT
Source organism: Durusdinium trenchii (assembly GCA_963970005.1). Lineage (NCBI taxonomy): Eukaryota > Dinophyceae > Suessiales > Symbiodiniaceae > Durusdinium > Durusdinium trenchii. The sequence goes on along the minus strand of CAXAMN010008002.1, from coordinate 970,835 downwards.
CCAGAAACTCCAACCCTGCATTTCCATGAGTGTGGGCCAGCAAACTCAAACTGTTGCGCTCCAACCCTAGGTGCCCAACCCTGCAAGTTACGCACGCATCAACTGATGGCCCATCAGCCCACACATTTTGCGCCAACCCAGAAATTCCAACCCTCGGACGCCAAACCATGGAAATCCAACCCTGCATTCCCACGAAAATGACGTTTGGCCAGCAAACTCAAGCTGTTAGGCTCCAACCCCAGATGCCCAACCCTGCAAGCTGAACACCGCACGCATCAACTGATGGCCCATCAGCCCACACATTCCGCGCTGGGCGATCTAATGAATAGGCGTGCTGGCAAGCTTAACCGGCAAAAGCTGCCAAACATTTGCCGCAGCTCAATGTCCAACACCGCGCCAACCCTGGACAACGCTATTGATCCGGCAAGCCACGTCCTTCTTCTGTAGCCCTTTTATGTTCAATTTCTCCGCAGCGGGGGATCTCCGAGAACTTCTGCCTCAGAGTTTGAATCACCACGCGAGCATGACGTGTGATGAAATTCTCGGACGACATTTAGGTCCCAATTCTTCCCAGCCAGAACCAATGTTACAATGTTTAGGCCCAATTCTTCCCAGCCAGAACTTGTGTTACAATGTTTAATTCTCTCTTCATGTACGAGAATTAGGAGGGCGGACCAACGCAAAGTCTGTTCACCATCTTGCTACCTAGGCGCCGTGCCCGTGCCGTGCTCGTCGCAGTTCTCCCGTGCCCGTGGAAGTTGCCGTGCGCGTGGAACCCATTATGTTTGTAAGCCTCGCGGGGGTTAAATTTAGAGCAGGAAGGTGCCAGTCCAAGGTAGCATGCCTTTTGTAAGCCACACCACGCGGGGGTTAAGCCAAGCAACAAAGCAAGCAACGAACCCGCTATAGGCTATAGACTTTGTTGGAATTGCAGCTCTCCCCCGCACCCCCTTCCGCCTATTGTTTGATTGAAGGAGATCAACACAAAAAAGCATAAAAAAGCATCCCAGGAAGGGATCCAGGAAGCGACAAAGCGATGAAGCCACCAACGAAGGCACTAGACTTGGTTTACACCGCGGGGGAGGCGCTGCGCCTTTATTTTGAAGGACATCAAAACAACAAAGCGACCCAGGAAGGTTCGCTACCTTGGCGATCCCATATGACGTGACATCGCACGCACGCTACATATCATATCAGCAAACTTCTGTCGAACACGGGAATCTTTTCCACAGTGCGAAAAGATTGCATTCCAAGGTATAGTGTACCTTTCCGAGCCACGCAGGGGTTAAATTTAGAGGAAGAAGGTGCCATTCCAAGGTAGCGTAGCTTTTGTGAGCCACGCGGGGGTAAAACTTAGAGGAGGAAGATGCAATTCCAAACAATACCTTTTGTGAGCCACGCGAGGGTTCAATTTAGAGCAGGAAGGTGTTATTCCAAGGTAGCGTGCCGTTTGTCAGCCACGCGGGGGCAAAATTTAGAGCAGGGAGGTGCCATTCCAAAGCACACCTTTTCTGAGCCACGCAGGGGTTATATTTAGAGCAGGAAGGTGCCAGTCCAAGGTAGCATACCTTTTGTGAGCCACGCGGGGGTAGAATTTAGAGCAGGAAGGTGCCATTCCAAAGTATGCCGTTTGTGAGCCACGCGGGGGTTAAGCCAAGCAACGAAGCAACCAGCGAACCCTAACGACCAACGAGCCCCACCAACGAAGCCACTGGACTTGGTTCACACCGTGGGGGAGGCATTGCGCCGCCTCCCGCTTATATTGAACAAGATCCAAACAACAAAGCAACCCAGGAAGGTATACTACCTTGGAATGGCGCCTTCCTCCTCTATATTCGACCCGCGAACCGATATGACATCGCGCGCATGCTACATACTAGTATCAACAAACTGCTATCGAACAGCGGAATCTGTTCCACAGTGCGAAGGGATTGTATTCCCAGGTAGCACGCCTTTTCTGAGCCATGCGGGGGCTAAATTTAGAGGAAGAAGGTGCCATTCCAAGGTGGCGTGCCTTTTGTAAGTCACGCGGGGTGAAATCTAGCGCAGGAAGGTGCCCTACCAAAGCAGACTTCTTGTGGGCCACGCCAGGTAAAAATTTAGAGCAGGAAGGTGTCAACCCAAGGTAGCAAACCTTTTGCAAGCCACGCGGGTTAAATTTAGAGCAGGAAGGTGCCAGTCCAAGGTAGCATACCTTTTGTGAGCCACGCGGGGTAAAATTTAGAGCAGGAAGGTGCCATTCCAAAGTATGCCGTTTGTGAGCCACGCGGGGGTTAAGCCAAGCAACGAAGCAACCAGCGAACCCTAACGACCAACGAGCCCCACCAACGAAGCCACTGGACTTGGTTCACACCGTGGGGGAGGCATTGCGCCGCCTCCCGCTTATATTGAACAAGATCCAAACAACAAAGCAACCCAGGAAGGTATACTACCTTGGAATGGCGCCTTCCTCCTCTAGATTCGGCCTGCGAACCGCACGCATGCTACATATCAACAAACTGCTATCGAACGCCGGACTTTATTCCACAGGGGCGAAGGGATTGTTGTGTTCCGAAGCGTGTGTTCCAAAATGAGCCTCTTCCCTATCTAAGATGGGTCTTAAATAGATTGGTTGGCAGCGACAGACAGATTTGCAAAAGAGTCAAATTTGCCAGTCAAATTAGCAAATCACAACAGAAAGTGTTTTTTTTTACTTGTGCAGACCTTTGGTGTGTGGAATTTTAACCAACTTCTGGATAAAATCAGGGGGTGAACCTCAGTAGTCGGTAGCAACGGGGATTATGATTTTATATCTATCTATATATATACACATCATTAAACATGTTTAGTTTATCCAAATCCAAGGGCACATCTCCAACTAGGCGAGGGAATTATTTAACGGCTTTGAACAAATTTAACCAAGGAGAGAAACACCATCCCATTTGGGTTCACCTTTCTTTTTCTTCATCGCCTGACAATCCAAGGCTACTATGGCAAAGTGAAGCTTCAGCTGGGACCTCATGACCTCACGTGCAATTTGGCTGTCTCAAAATGCTGCAGACCAATGTTGGAGCTTGAGGCGGTACCACAAGATACTTACAGATGCCGTTGCAGCCCTGGAAGCAACTGTGTGATACTGAGTATCCAATATCCAAGCCAAGCATGCTTGATATATTGCTGCAATGTAGAATCTTATGTATGCAGACTTTTTGGACATCATATGTGCCGTCTACAGACGTCGGCACAAATGAAATCAGCTTGTTGTGATCAGGCACAAGATCATCGTGAGCTCCAAGAATGGCTGAAGCGGTACATGCATGTTTGCTGGGTCTTGTAATTACAGATGCACCTGGATGTTGTCATAGGCAGGTCCATTCCCTCACGCAGTGCTGACTTCCTGTAAGGAACAAGAGTTTGGCTGTTTGGAACAGGTTTTTGTTTTCGAGTCATTGAGTTCCGAAGACATTGCTTGGTGGATTTGACTTGGAGACTCCCAGCGCGCGAGTGCCTTGCAGGCAAATTCGGAAGAAGGTGCGAGCTGCGCAACTTCCTGGTGGCAGAGAAGAAATAAAAGAGGCCGTTCTGAAACCCGCAAGTGGTTTCAGGCAAAACTCTTTAGTTTGCTTTGAGCGTCGGATAGTTTCTTCCTGTTGTTGTGTGACTATATCAGATTGTATCATGTGCCCTTGGGGCGAAGTCGCCCAGCAATGTTGGCAGGTGTTGACCCAAGTGCTGGGTGGCTGGGAGAAGGAGGATGCAGCAGCATTAGTCCGCTACGATTCATTCAAAACAGCCTGAGTCCGCCAGGATCCTATGACCTCTTTGGTGCTTGAAAACAGGGAGAAATACATCGCCGCACTTCAGGCCAAATTCCTGCGGCTGCCGCAGCGTATGAGCCAAATCATTAGTTTGTAGTTAAGCTTCCCCCAAAACCTAGGAACCAAATCATCAGTGCGAGCCCCTCTGTCGCAGCGAACTTCTCCTAGTCGCCTGACTTACTGTAATCAAGTAGGCACCTAATACCCCTACTTAATTAAGTAGTAGGAGGGCAGAGCGGGCTTTAAAAAAAGCTCAGTATTCGGTGCTCTGTACTCACCAGTCGCAGGACTCCACCCAGCGACCCTTTGCTGCTCCATGTCCAGAAAGGCCCAAAGAGCAGAAGCCTTGGATACCTTGGCTTACTGAATCTGAAGATGTCGCCAGACACCTTGTACTTTGAATATTGATGTCATTATGCGCTTATTGTCACACGTTTGGGTTTGTTAGGTCAAAGTGGCAATGTCACTTGGACCAGAATGTGCTTTCCTCAGCATTCCAGTTTAATTCACTAGCTGCGGATTGTGATTCCACAGATTGCAGATTGGCGAGGTTTTGATGTGCTCTTTGTTTGATCTTCTTTTTGAAGTCCTGGGCGTCCAGTGCTAAGCCAGACCAAAGACGAATCGGTTCAGGCAGATTGCAATGTTTCAGGCAGAGCTACTCCTCCGTGAAGATGTTGGTGAAGACTCCGAAGGGTCACATCCTTGACGCAATGCAATGCTGCCTGACATCTGCCGGACATTTTTCACAGCGCAGTTGGAAACTCAGGCCCGAAATTCCTTTGATGCGTCGCATGTCGCTTCCAATGGCCATGGAACATGCAAAGAAGATGGTGAATGGGGAGCCAGAGTCTCAGCAATCAGAAACCTATGATGGATCTCCTAATCCAGCCTCTCGTTCGACACCTCGCCTAAATGGAAAGGTGAAGGCTCCACTGATTCAACTTGCAGATTCATTCATTGTGGTGTTCAGCACACATATGAACATCAAGCTCAAATCATGCAAATCTCTCAGATGTACTCACGCTGAATGTAAGGTTCTGATAGATCCACTGCTCATGTTTAAGCGTGTCTTGACAAGTCTTTTAAACCCCATGTAGATAGAGAAAAATAATCAAGTTGTAATTTCAAAGACCAACAGTCAACAAACATCAGGTGCCAGATTTCAGACACTGGCACATATGCGTTGCTGTACTCTGCGCCGATCTAAGTTGAGCTGCTCTGCAACACTTGACACCGACAGAACCCCAGAGCCAAGGTCTTCACTCGCAGTGTTGCTGTGAAACTTGGACGTTCCAAAGAAGTGAACTACCAGCATGAAGCTCAGTTTTTTTTCCGCATTTTTCTTTTTCTAAAGCCCGTGGGGCGGGGGGGGGGTAGGCCGAAGAGGTAACTAGTAGAAGAGGTAGCTACTAGCTACTTAAGCTACAGGATAGCTTGAAGAAGCGCTCGCCGCTCGCACTAATGATTTGATTTGGTTTCTAGATTGTTAGGGAAACTTAAGCTAGTAACAAGAAGCTACTAGGGGCTCCTGGCATCGCTACTAGGAGCAGGGACGCTACTAGGGGCTCCTGGCCTTACTACTAGTAACAAGAAGCTACTAGTGACAAAGGGCAAAACAGCGACCCAGCGACTCTCCCATCTGCTGGCAGGCATCAGCACACTTTTGGAGAGCTCTTACTCCAACTGACCCCCGGAGCAGAGAACTTAATCTGAGACCGGACACTAACCATCAACTAAGACTCATCCCATCAATCTCCTGTGAAGCAAAGATGTTCTGTGAAGTGAGGCACGGAACCATGGCATCCTGAACTCAGTGCTGCACATCCTTGTGCTGCCCTCAATCTCAATACTTGGTGTTCCAAGAAAACAATCCAGCTGTCGTTCCTTTGCTTGGCTTGAATGATTTTCTGATTTTTCCTCAAACAGTTTACTGTTGGGGTTCTCTCTTAGGAAAAAAAGAGCTGGCCACACTGGCTGGTCGTGCCCCTGAACTCTGTGTCTCAGCTCCGTGTCCGGGTCTTGTCCTCCGTTGTCCTCTGGCCACGCTGGCCAACCCTGTGTCCTTCACTTGTCCTCCTCTTTCTTCTCCTCTTTCTTCTCCTCTTGTCCTCCTCTTGTCCTCCTCTTGTCCTTCTATTGTCCTCTTGTCCTTCTCTTGCCATCTCTTGTCCTCCTCTTGTCCTCCTCTTGTCCTTCTCTTGTCCTCCCCAAGCAGCTCACTGTTGGGGTTCTCTCTTAGGAAAAAAGACACTGGGCACAATCTTTGGCCGCGCCCCTGAACCTTTTGTCCGGGTGTTGTCCTCGTGTTGTCCTTTTCTTGTCCTGCTATTGTTCTGGTGCAGTCCTCTGGCTGTACTCTGGCCGTGGTGGCAAACCCTTGTCCTCCTGGTATCCTCCTGCTGCTTCTCGCAAACCCAGTATTTTGCTTTTGTCTTCTGGTCTTCGCCGTCCTGGTGTCCTCCTGCTGTCCTCTGGTGCTGGTGAACGCCGTGTTCTTCTCTTGTCCTGACGGTGTGCTCCAGCTGTCCTCTAGCCACGCTTGCAAGCCCTGTGTCCTTGTTGATATCCCCCTGCCACGCCTCCAACCTCTGCTGTCCTCTGGCTGCGCATTGGAACCTTGTGTCACATGTGGCGTCCCGTGCTGGCGAACCCTCTCTGTGGCTAGGCTGGCGAACCCTGCGTCTCCTTTTGTCCTCCTGGTATCCTCCTGCTGTTCTCTGGCTGCGCTCGCGACCTGCTCTTGCTCGCCAAGCAATTTACTGCTGGGTTCTCTCCCCGGGGTAGCTGTGAGGCTGGGGGCTTTCTTTTCCGCTGTGTCCGCTTGTCCAAGCCTTGTCCGATGCGCTGCTGCAGGCTTTGTCCAGGCCTTGTGTGGCTATAGGAATATAACTACAAACGCTACTACCAACACGGGAACATGTGAATTCAAGGGTTCACACCAAAAATATAGTGCTGAAACTGCTTGGGGTCTTTGCTGGCATAATCTTTCTTCTTGAAAGGCTTTGAATCCGGAGACTTCGGCCGCGTCAGACCGCTCAGTTGGGACATGCTACAACAGCATTTTTTGTGGACATTGTGTTCACGTGTTCACTGAAAAAGACATTCTTGGATAGTAATTAGATTCTTACATGACATGGCAGTGGGAGGATGCCTCAGCTCACCAAGCCTAAGAAAGTCCGCTTGGTCAAGCAATGGAAGGCAGTCCCGCAGTGCTGCCAAACACAAACTTGCAAGCACCACCTAAGCACGGCCACAGTCAAAACACAAATCATATAACACCGCCTTCGCTTAACTCATTTTCATGTATTTTCACCACTGAGAATCAAGTCGGTTTCCAGTTTTGTAATGGACAACAGAAGGCTGAGAAAAGAACATGCTACCAAGAAGGATCAGTCAGGGATTCGAGTTTGTGTGGGAATGATTACTGTACTGTAATTGCAATGGCGTCAGCCTCGTCAGCCTTTTTTTGCCGTGGAAGAGACAGTTCAAAGATTGAAACACGTCTGACAGGAAGGAATGAGAGGTTGTTGAACATGCAGTAATTCTTCCAACTCTTCCAAACCAATCTTGGCGAGACAGGCGAAATTGAGCCAAATACAGAAGAGTTTGCTGGATGCTGCATATGGGTCAGGGCCCGACTTGGAAGCTTGCTAGATAGAAGATTCACATGTATGTGCTCAATATGATGCAGCGCCATTCTCTTCGCTATGCGAGGTTGCAGCTGCAGTGGCCTCCACATCCAAAGGACTTTGGTGAACTTCCGATTCCAGCAGCCAGCTTGGCTCATCCATCACGTCCACGGATTCCGTAGCTATTTTTGGGTAAGCACTGTAGCACTGTAGTACCAGAGCTCGGTTTTTGGCTGTGTTTTTTTAGCTCTTTGCTATTCTGAAGGTGCATTGTGAAATCGCCAATATCTACCTGGAACTTCCACCAAGTTCCATCGGAGGCCGGGTCATGGTGAAGACGTACAGGTCAACCAGAGAGTTCTTGAGAGAAGGAGTCTCTCTCTCTGTTTTCTTCGACTAGTCAGACTAGTCCCAGGTTGTTTTCAATTTTTGGCTGTGTGGAGTTGTTCAGGTTTGAATCCTCAGCGTTTGTTCAGCTTACCTGGGAGCAGGGCTGCTCTTGGGAGAAGGCGGAACAGCAGGAAATTCATTTGCACTTGTTGTAGTGTCTGCAGACCCACTCACTTGTCCACAGCAGAGTGATGAGGCCAGTCAACGTGGGATTGGGTAGGTGGCCTCAGCAGTTCCACGGATTAGCCAGGCGGGGGAGGTGCCGGACACACACCACTTGCAAGATGTTGAAAGAAAGCTGAAGAACGCCTGACATTGTTGATTGCTAACCAACCTCTCAACGCGTGGACATGTGAAGGGATGCAATATAACATGGACATACCCGTGGCGTACTTCTACGTATATAGTATATATTTTCCTGTAGGTGGACCTACGTTACAAAAAGAACCTAGCTGTCCTCGTTTGAGGCAGAGGCACCTGGCCAACAGAAAGTCATAAGTATTCAGTGCTTTCATCAAGTTGATTTTCATCAGCAATTTATAAAACATTATTACAAAACGATCTCTTGTATATAATGAAATCCTTCTGGTAGCTGCAATGGATTGGAATGGTTTAGGTTCTGGACTGCAGAATTTTATAACACACCATCGCTAGTAGGTTGGAGGCCATCGCTCTTAGGTTGGAGGCCATTGCTACTAGTTTTCTGTCGGCCGATCGATCGTATCTGCAAAAATCATCTTTCTTGCAGACTTGCAGAATTTGTCAACCTTTTGAATTGCAGATTCATTAGCAGATGCATTTACATTTTTTCCTGCTACAAGGTCTCTACTGGTACTGTTCTAATCTCGAACGAGTCCAATAGGAAGATCATGGCCTTAAACTAGGGAAACAAAGACCTACTCGTGTTTCCCGGGAATTTGACCTTTTGTGGGCGAACAGGATTTTATAAGCTTTCTGCTTTGAAGCACGGAATGGTGCCGACAGCATTTCATAAATGTCCGAAATCCAATTTCCCCAGGGTTTTTGTTGTTACGAAAGCCAGCCGGCAGGCTAGGCTGAAGTTAGTGCTGCGAACAAAGTTTATTATTGGGGGGTGTCGGGGGCAAGACGGGGAAAAAGGAAGTAAACCATGTTAGCTTGCTAGTGTTTTTTCCTTTCCGCGGAGATGATTTTTGGTGGCTTGGTGCTGCAAAAGATGCAAGGTGATGGAGGTATTGCATCACTAGCATCATCCTACCCGAGAGTAGTACACATGGCTAGTCCCAAGGCAGTCTATTGATTTGTGAAGATGGCTGGAAGACTTGTGTGACTATGTACTCAAGTATCCATTTGTAGAAGATGCCTCTTACCAGTCACTTGCTGAGACGAGTGCTATGGTTTCCCGCGACCACGGCGTTCAGTTTCAATACCTTGTTTTGAGACTCCAACGGGGCAGAAATATGGAGACGCCGCGGATAGTGAACCAATGACAAAAGCCAAATGCAGTGGATAAGCAACTGCCGGCAGTAGTGGGGACAACAGTCCAAGTAGAAAACCCAAAAGGAAAACAGGGCCTTGGGCAACAACATGCCTCGTACCAGTCACTTGCGGAGTCCTTTGATTCCCCAAGACGACTGCTTTCAGCTTCAATACCTTGATTTACACTTCAACATGGAAGAGGGAGAGATATAGATATGTTATACTGTTATACTTGCAAAATGCCTGACTGGTGCTTTCCACTTGGAGCGGGTCGTACGTTCCACGACCTACCCGGGCTCCGCCCCGGTAATACCACAAAACATCCCTACCCTCTTAAGCTACTTCCGGGAGGGGACCTCAAAAAAGTAAGTTACATTTTAGGGTACCCTCCTAGGGGGTCAAAAAATGTAAGTTACCCCCCCC
>CAXAMN010008002.1:943727-960115 GCA_963970005.1 Durusdinium trenchii | reverse complement strand
TACTTAAAGGATATTAAAGGATATTGCAGGCACACCCAGAAAAAGCCTACAGGAAAGGGAAAGAGGGCACACCCACACAGACAAACTGATGCCTCCCAATACTCCCAATAAGGAAAGCATAGCCTCCAAAAATATGAGTCATCATCAACAAAGCAGAACCGGAAATGTGTCAAGTTACATGTGTCAAGTTTCAACTTCTAGGATAGGGGGTGTCTAAAAATGTAAGCGCTCCATTGTGCCTCAAAAATGTAACTTACATTTTTGAGGTCATTCCCCGGGAAATCACCCATGAGGCCTCAAAAATGTAAGTTACTTTTTTGAGGCCACCTCAAAGTTAATGTAATTACATTTTTTGAGGCCCTACGGATAGGAAAATGTAACTTACAATTTTCGACGTCCCCCCTCAGGAAGGGGTAGGGATCACAAAACATATAAGTTACCGGGGCGGCAGACGGACCACGAAAGTGAATAACATTTCTGGCATCGCACTGTGTTCCTGCATTCTGGTGTTATGGCCGTTCGTCGCCCCAGTAACCAGTACTTTTGGGGCTAATGGGAACGGACAGTGGCCCAAATACTAGCGCAGAGAAATGTACCTTTCACCCCCTGGGAAGTCTTGGTCGGGGAGGCTGACCTTGCCGCTGTCCGATGGGGATTGACTAGCCTCTGTTGTCGTGGCTTACTGCTGGTCGGCATCAACACTGAAGAAAGCCGGTTCCATGTGTCTAGCGCGGAGCCTCGCGACCACTTGTAACCAACGCGTCTCCATCACCTGCGTGTTCCTCTTGGCTTTCGTTTCCCCGTTGTCAGGTATATTTTCGATGTACCCAGTCTGACCTCTCCTATTCGATAAATGGCAGTTGTCATGTGCAGTGTCCGTGTAGTTTGACTCAAAAGTATTCAAAGCCGCTGAGCATGTTCCAAAGAAGGTAACAAATTAGGGATGATGAGAAACGTAACATAGTACCATTTTAGCCCAAAAGGAACCTATCGGCCTTTACGTTGATGCAATACTTTACGGAGAATACACACAGGTGCCCGGAGTGCTTCCCGCTGGACTATACAGCTTTGCTAGGTCTGTCGCAATCCAGCGGGGTACCCCCAAGCATTAATGATCACAGGAACTGTTCCATTGGCATCTCAAGCATTTCACACACTGGTCCCGATGGGCAAAGTTCGAAAGATACGAAGACTTCAAACTTTCCCGAAATGAAAGTCCAAGTTCAAACCAATCGACCTGGGTGGGTCTGAAGCAGGTTGCTAAGGGTCAACATCTGAAACGGACGAATGGCGGGGTTTCGTGTCAGGAGAAGGTTTCACTTTTGCGCCAGAACCATACAACGAAACTTGGCAACCAAGGCTGCAACTGGAGACCTTTGAGAATGTCCAAACTTCACACGGCTGTGGGCTTTGTCTGGAGTTCAAATTTCTTGCTCTACAGAGGCTGTAGACCACCTCCCCCATCTTCGCACAGGCACATTTGCAGAAAATTGCTGTCCAAGGTCAGTTCAGAAGACTTGGATGCCTTTGTTTCAAGACCTTTGCGGGCCCTGGTCGAGAAGCACACCCTCGCCTGTTTTGATCAACCTACATGCAGCATGCATATTTACTCGTATATTTGAGACTCGTTGCTCGCTGTTCTTCTCTAAGAAGAATCTTTGGGAGGTAGTTGTGTTCTCACAAACGTGCCAGGCATATTCAGTTTGACGACCCTGCAGAAGAGGCTTCCATTTGATTCGATTGTTTTATATATGTATTTAGTTTAAGAATGCTTTGGGGGTTGTAGACTGCTCCGCCTTCACAAAGCACAAGTGGTGATCCTTCAAGGGCCCTCCCAAGGTTTGCAGTTCAGATCTCGTAAAGAATCAAGTATAACTACCAGTAGTTTGTGCTGTAGACAACTAGTACTGGGTGAGACCAACCCTCGGAACTGGAAGGCAGATGCAAAGATGCCCTTTATTCTTGATGCTCACCCAGCGATGCAACATGCTGTTTGTGCCTCAAGGAACATGCAGTCATGGAAGGCTTCCCTAGTAAAGAAAATACACTCTGGATCAGGTTGCCAAAGCGATGATGGGGCGGTTGGCAAAAGAGATGCGCAACTATGCAGCGATGCACAACAAGCAGTATCAATCTTACCAAGCATTCCTAATCTTGGACACGACAGGAATGCCGATCGCCGCAACCAAGGAAGCTTCCGAAGTTGATTCACATGGACATTGACGGAATTGTCGCTGGGAACAAAGAGCGACGTCCCAAGGAAGGAGTTGCTCACAAGCTGTGCTGGTGTCAAACCTGATTCGTAGTGAAGCTTGAACAAGGTTATTGGAGAAAGCCTTGGCACAGCTCCGCGATCTTTTTGAAGGTGGACGGCTGAACCACCGTGATTCCTCAAATCGAGAGTACCTTCACAGTCTTATATACAGTCTATTACCTTACAATGCCTTACTACCTCTCGCACATCGGTCCACGAGTCGATGTCATGCCGGACACTCTGGTCTGAACGTGGAAATTCCCCCAAGAAACACACGCAATCACCACACTCATGTACAGGAATCGTCCACGTTTCGAGACGACGATCAGCTCCTAAGCAGAACAATTGTGCAAGCATCGTGAGGCCTTTGGCCGACACATATGGCGCTGCACCTTCTATACATCCTTGGGGCATGATTCGTCCACATGCCCGTGGCTTTGTGGAATTGAAACTGCCCGGGAACGGTTGGGCTTCCTCTGACTTGTGTAGGAAGAGCAGCGCTTCCCTCAAGATCTTATATAGGTCACGGAAAGTAACCCCTGATTGATCACCAGGCAGACGGCGGCCATCTGCATGGAATGCACAGAATGAGATCGATTCATCACCAGAGCACTTCCACTTCAAGTCTGCCAAAAAACCAATAACAACTGTCCATGTTTTGTGGCCATGTCGCCATGATTTCGGAGGTGCAAGATCGGATGGTATTTTGGGCTTCCACCGGAACTGTGATACCGGTGTAGACCAGTGCCACTGCGGGTACAAGGCTGCTGCTTGTGTACAACTTTTCCGGAAGTTCTGAAACACCCTCAGCCTGTTCATCAGCTGGGGCTTCATTCTTTGTTGGCAGCAGAGCATGCAACACAGAAAGCCAATGATGATGCTTGTAAATCTCATGCTTGGCCTGTAAATGAACTGCATGTTCAACAGGAGAGAGGCGATGAGCCAACTGCTTTGCAACCCGATCAGCTATACGGTTCAAAATAATATGCTGTTTTGTGGAGCCACGCGCAATGGCTTGCTCCTCAGTAAGCAAATTATCTGGGATACCCTCCAACACATGTGCCGGAATCCAGCACGCTTTGAATGGCTGCAGGTGGATTCCCCGTCGCTGCTCAACCAAGCTCCTAAACTTCCGCCACCATGCTTGGCATCGCCGCTTGACATCAATGATGCCATCTGCCAGAAATGAAACAACCTGCGACACAGCTGATTGCCAGTCGGAAAAGCCCACGAAGCACTGAAAAAGACCTGGAGGATGGCCCACAATTCTGTCACATACGAAGACAATGCCCAGTGGTTCACCATTCCACACGACACAGTTTGGCCGCCCTCATCAATAATTGAGAAAGTGCCAACGGCCAGCCAGAAGTTTTCACCATGCACAACTGAGCCATCCGTCCATCTCTTAGTCAATCCATCCGGGCTGAAGTACTCAGCAGGAACAAGCCCATCCGCAGATTGATGAAGGAATCTTCGGCGGCCAACAAACCAAGGGTGCTCAACATGGCTTAACGTTCGGAAGTTTTGACCAAGCTGATGCCCCACTGGGGCTCCGATGTCATTGTGCAGAACTTTACATTCAGCCGTCAAGTGGTCCATTGACTCCTTAGTGGTTTGACAGAAACGGCGTTCGGAGGATGACGTCCAACCGGTGGCTGCCATACGATCATTTGTCAGTGAGCAACCTACAACAACTGATTCAAACCTTTTCCTCAACGGTAATTCACCAGGTGTAGCAACCGGCGAATGAGCAAGATACAAGGTCGAAAGTTGATGGTCAAAAATGCCTTGGGGTTTGCAAAAATCTTTCCGAGGGGTATGAGTGGCCCGAGCATAGCAGGCATGCCTGCACACTGCTTGGAGGGCTCGCCTCGCATCTTGTGGAGACAATTCAGCAATGCAAATTGGGGCAGATCCCTGAAAAGACAAGCGCAACTTGGTATCGATTTCCAATCCCAAGGTATCACATGCCATCAAAAGCCGACTCGCTAACGAGTGTGGCAAAGCGTCAGCGTTTTCCATGGTTCGTTGAAGTTGCAGAAACAAACCAGGTTGCAAGTGGCATGATCGAATTGTTTCCAGCGCCACCTGATAGGCGCAAGCGAACGTCGGTTCGGTACGATGCGGTGCGGACAAAATGGCTTGAACAAGCCACTTTGACCTCCATTTTGGTCTGCCATACCAGAGACACCGGACAATCGCATGTTGTATTTGGTCAAGTGCACGTTTGGGGATGCGTGAGATATGTGCGCCGAAAGTAAGTCTGGGGATGACTTTGGCTCCAACCAGAAAGGATTTGATTTTACGCGACACTGGGAGCACGGCAATATTGTCAATGTCATTCAACGCTTGTTTTAATGACTTCGCAGAAAAAACCAAATGGTGATTTGGCTGAAGTGTAAATGCGAGTTCCCAAAACTTCAAATTCGGTGACAACTGCCAAATCAGCAAAAAACGGCTTGTGTTTGCTTTCTGCCATGGGAATTGTTGGACCACAATGAGGACTTACCAGCATTGAGTTTTGGCCGACTAATGCATCCCAGACACCTGTGAGTTGAACTGCTGTCTTAAGATGATGCAGATCAATGACGCGGCGCCACAAATATACATCAACGACGTAAGCGCGAACAGAGATACCTTGGAGATTTTTGATCAAATGGTACCAGACTTTATTATATACGTTCATGGCTAAGATCGAAAAGGAACACCCTTGCGCCACTCCATTCGCACGGGTGACTGGAACAGGTGAGGTCCAACTCCTAAACGCAAGATGCTTGCGCATGCCTTGATACATCCTGATGAACTCACTGGCGACATGTTTGGGGATTCCAAACGCAACAAAAAGGCAGGCGGCGAATTGTGGGATTATTCGGTCAAACGCCTTAGATTTGTCAAGTTTGATCCCTACCACGGTATCGCTGTCAAGGTTAGCTGAATCAAGTTCAAGGCGCACTTCATTCGAGAGATTGGACATCGCTCGGTGCTTGACACCCCCAATGATTGCCATTGGAAAGGCCTGCTGTTGCCATTGCTGCAACTGTGCGTATCGCGCACCCGTAGACGCCAGAAGCAGGGGAGGGAGGACTGTTATAAGTCTCTTATTTGTGGCAGAAGCCGGTCCTGGCTTGTTCAGTATCACTTGCTTTGCAAACACCAGGGCTCTTGGCAAAGGGTCCATTGGACTCCTCAAGAGACTTGAAGAACAAGGCAAGAACATGAAAACACAAAGGATGGAGGGCCTGTGGCTCTTGCGTCCGCCATCCGTCCAACCCAGGGGCAGCCTGTTTCTTTCTTTTCTGGATGACTTGGAACAAATCTTTGGGCGAAACCGGTGGAAGGTGCACTTGGACTTGTATGTCATGGATATACGGCCACGCAGCCTCTAACATTTTAAGAGGGTGCTCCGACAACACGTTCGCAGCGAAAATGTCGTCCCATGCTTCATTAAGAGTCTGGATGGCTTCTTCTGGTTGGGTTACAATTTGATTGAGACTATTGGTCACAAGATTAGGAGGTTCATCTTGGGCTTTTTGGCGGAGATGTTGAAAAATGTAAGCGCAACCATTCTCGGCTGACTGAGTGATTTTCTTTTTCCAACTTTGAATCCGCTTGAGACGAATGCGGCTATCAAGTGTCGAGGCAAAAGTTTCAGCCCATCGCCGCACCAAGTGAATTTCCACGAGGGTTGGTCGAGACGGGATGGTCCACACGATGGCTTTGCAAAACCGTTGAACACCATGGTATGCTTTCACAGCAAGCCTAGCGGTATTGAACCCATCCTGGGGCGATCCGACTTCGCGAGAAATCCTCACAAAAAGCTCATCCAACCTATTAATCAATTTATACAAGTCAAGAGAAACTCGTGTTGCAGCGCATTTGGTGGAAAGCTGTTTGGGACAAACTTTCTTTGCCACAAAAAGAGGGGGTTTTGCACGTACGCGAGGCCCAGCGCCCCGCAAACCTCCCTGATCAAGGATGGATTTTTGGAGAACTCATTGACAACTAACTTCCCATTTACTGTCATGGCAGGGAGCATTCTCAAAACGCTGGGCAAACTGCTCATGCCACACTGGTGACGGCTCATCGCACCACTCCGCAGGGGAGATATTAGAGACGTCAATAGGAGCAAACTTATGCAGGATGAACCCTGTTTGATGAATGGATTCCCAATGGAATGACACCTTAATCGGGCGATGTTGTCGTCCAAAATGCTCCATCACTTGAACATCACGCATGGCGCAAAAAGCGGCCTTGTTCAAGAGAACCCCATCGATTGAGGTGCATCCTTCGTCCGCTCCAGAGAAGGAGCAATCTTTGGAGTATGTGTAGGGTCTCACCGATTGCCCCCACTCATCCGTTGTTGTCAGCGGGTCAACCCATCCTTGAAAGTTGAGGGCTCCGGCAAAGGACTCATACGACCCTGGGGGGGCTTGGAAGTCACCCGCAATAATGACAGGGATGTCCCCAAACTGTGCAATCACAACCAGAAGATCACTGAACAACTTGTTGTTATCAGCATGAATCCTCGAATCGCTTGAAGCACCTGTGCAAGCGTACACACTGAAAACAAGAGCTTTAACACGCGAAGTGACTTGAAACCAAGCAGCTGCAACACGTTTGGTGTAGAAAAGCTGCTGGTACAAACCTGTTGGATCATGCGCAAACTCAAAGGGAGTAATGAGGCAATCTGCACCTAAAACAGCTGTTCCCCCGCATGGTGTTTTGGTTGTGCCATTAGCATGCCAAAGGCCAGGAAGAAGTTGTCCCAAAATGGACCTCAGTCCTACCGCCTCAATATTCTTGGTGGAGGTAGGAACATTGTTCTTGCCGATGCGGGTTTCCTGTAAACAGGTTATGTCAGCACCCCACGACTTCCACAAGTGATTCGTGTTAAGGGATCCTACATTTGCAGACGCGAGTGTACACAGCTCTGGCCCTTCTCCAGGAAACCCTTTGGTGTGATCAAAAGATCGGTAAACTAGAGTCAGAGCGGCGCATGCTGCACTCACAATGCGAACATATTTTGCCACACTGGCACGAGTGCAAAGTGGGAAGGGCCCACTGTTCCTAGGTGTGAACACGTCAAAGTGAGGCTGCAGGTCACACCGTTGTTCGAACACAGGAGATGCCTGATGACGTTGAGGCCACATGTGTAAGCACAAAATCACGACGGCAAGACGGAGCATGGGAGCCTCATGTCTGACATGGTGGTGAGGAATGAATTCAAGCAGGTCACACCTCTGCTGAAAGACACATAAAGGAGCGAGCCACAAATGGCCATGGTTGGACTGTGACAGGGCCAAAGGCCGGACCTGCAAAAGCATTAACGTGGATCGAACGAAGCTGGGAGCACAGGAAGTCTCCTTCAGCATAAACTGGGTGTGATCCACATGAACCCCATTGCATCCAAGAGGTGTCCTGGATGTCCAGCATTGACGCATGAAATGTCGCAATGGCGAATCAGAGACACGGAAGCGGCAGACGCCAAAGAAATCCACGATGCAGCCAAAATGGCGAAGGAGAGACATGGACGAGCCGAAGACGGCAAAACGAGCCAATGCGACAAAGCAGCACCAATGATCCCAAAAGAGAATGGCGAAATGACAAAAGCCAAACCCAAGGCACCACACGACTTCATGCTCAGAGACAGACCAAAATCCACGAGCAAAACGAAGGAAAATCCACAAAACCCACAAAGGCACAGCCATGAGACTGCAGAGCCTAGGAAGGCAGGGGTGCCTTGGGAGATGTTCTTTTGATGCTTCCCTGGGGCCGTCTCGCCCGAAGCATCCCGCGCGCGGGGGTTTGTGTTGGCCAAAAGTTGGCGCAAGCTGTCCTGTATGGTATCGAACTTTGAATCCACACGCCCCTCGAATTGCGCTTGTCGGCTCTCAAGCTTCTCGAATCTTTCCTCGAGCCGGTCAATACGGAGGTCGTCAGGCCTTGCTTGCGATTGAGCCGGCATCTTGAGGGGCCATGGGGCGATTGGCTCGGCTGGCACATCATTGCCCTTTGACTTGCCTTTAGACTTCCCTTTGGCAGAAGGGCGAGCTGGCTGACTTGGAACGACTTCCTGGACAAGGATTTCTACGAGCTCCCGATTGATCTCCAGTGTGAAGCGTGATGCTTTGGGAAGCTCCTGGGCCGTCACCACCCAAGTGTGCACTCCAGCTGCACGGTACGTTCTCATCGAAAGTCCACTCACTTCCAGAAGTGACTTGCGGGACACTGAAGGTGCTTTCAAGACACACTGGAGTTGGCACTCCTGCTTGGTTGCTCCCGGATGATGCGACGTGCGATATCCGTACAGGGTGATGGCCGCATTGGGATTCGGCAACGCCTCATTGACAGCTTGCTTGAACATGACAATTGGTGAGTCTTTGATCTTGTCAATGTCACTCTTGCTGGTCAAGCGTGAATCAAATTCTAAGACAACTTCAGCAACTGCAGGCGTGGTCATCTTAAAAGTTGCCTCCGGTAATTGGAATCTCACCTTCCCAGCAAAAACCATCATATGCACAAGACGCTTGTAGGAAATCTTTGCCGTGTTGTCATGGAGCGAAACTTCATAAGGCCCTTCCAGGCGGTTTGCCAATGAGCCAAACTGGGTGAGTCCGATGCAGGAATCAGAATCAGCGCAATCAAATTTGGAGCTGCTTGGACCTTTGAGATCTCTGGCAAGTGTGTCTTGGTCGCCAAGATGACCCCTCCTCGATTGGGAGCCAACTGCAGTGTTTGACCTAAGTGCTTGTCATGTTCGTCGACAAGGGAACGGGCTCTTTGGTGACGAGGTCTTCCCACTTGGGTTGGGCGAGGCGGGCGCTTAGCCCACGGATCATTGTGCAGCCATGGATCACTCGGTGCTTTACTGCTGGTGCTTCAAGCATTGCCACTTGGCGTAGCATCAGATGCCTTGACTTTGGTCTTGGGCTGAGCATCAGGCGGTGCCATGGCAACATCTTCAACGGCCCCACCAGCAATGTAATGGTCAGGGAATCGGCGCTCCAACACACGAATCAGGAACCAATCTCTGACATTGGCTGCGAAATCTCTTAGCTCTTCTTCTGCACCTGTATTGTGCCAAACCAATCTTGCCTCCTTTCGAATTTCCCCAATGTCATCTCCCAGTTGGTGTCTCCAGATCGTTTGGAGCTGCGGATCACGAAGGGGTGCGAAGTCCAAAGAGGCTTGAGAGGGGTAGGCAATGCCATTTCGGTCCCGCATGGCCTTTTGGCTATTTCGATTTCCATGCACACTGTTGGCCACACGGGTATTGACCCACTTAAAGTTGGTCGGCAGGCATGGCAATCACGTTTGTGTGCTCGAAATGCTGTCCTGTTTCAGCATGAGACTTTTGTCCATCTTATTCATGTTGATCATGTGGACCAATGGGTTTCAGTCAAGCCATTGCCGACCATGCATGGTTCCCATCATTTTGCAATTGTTGGGGCCTTTGGTCACCACAGTGTAAATGTGCATGTCCCTAAGGGTGCAACACGTGGCCAAGTCTTGCAATTGGTCTTTGACGGTCCGAAAGAGCTTATTGACCAGATTGCCTTTCGTACTCATGATGACAACCCAAACAGGCATTCGAGCACTTTGAACCTTGCTGATCCTGGCACCTGCTGGGAGTTTGTTGTGGCCGGAACCCCAATTGGATCGTGCAGTGTCTCCATCCCATCGCCAGCTGAGGTCATCGATGTTCTTGATGATGATGACTGCCCTGCTAACCAGCTCTTTAAAGTTGCTGAGGAGAGCCCATTCGATGACACATGCAAGCAACACTGGTTTCAACAAATTTTGTCACTCTGTGATCGGTTGTCAAGCAACTGCAGTGCACCACAGCGGATTGTATTCCTTCATTCTGCTGGCCAGTGTGACTTCCAGCTTGTTGGAGATGGAGGTGAGCTCAGACCAATTGCTGAAGACATTGCAAGTGCCTGGAATGGTCGAATTGTCGCTGCACCATGGGATTTCGTGCTCCATACACATTTGGTACTTGGAGAAGATCGATCGGTGCATGGAGAAGTGCGTGTTGCCTTGCACTTTGGCATTATTGACAGCTTCCAGCTTGTTCACCTGCTGTCAAATATTCCCTTGCACACCACCTTTTGGTGGAAGGGAAAACACTTCGTTATCAGCCTCCTCAATGGGAAGAACCCTGAGCAGCCAAAGATCCGCCTTACCACAGATGATGTTCTGCAATTACTGCCTGATGGCTATATCCGTGCTGGGGGACACCATGAGGCCCCAGGCCCGCGGCCCTCGCTCCCAGCGAGCGCCCCGTTCGTTGACAGAGCTGAATTTATGTGCAGTACGCAAGGCTGGGTAGCTAGTGACGAAATCGATATGTACACGCAGGAAATCCAGTGGAGCCAGATGTTCTACAAATTCACTCCTCCTATTTTTTGGGATCCAAATGAAGATGAGTTTGAGTTCCCCGAATCTGGTGAGATTCATATCTACAATGGCTGCACAACGGTTCTTACAATTCTCATCACCAATCACTGGAGTGCAGTTGAGATACATCGTGGAGAACATGGCACCCGTGTGGTCTTTGTGCAGGTTCCGCAAAGTGTGAGAATCAAGTTGACTTTCCTCTTTGCTAGACTTCTCGACATTGCGCCACATCGCTTCGAGGTCGCAGTTGATGGCGACAATGCGCCTCCGCATTTGTGTGGGTGGCTGTTACTGCATCGATGGGTTGCCCATTTCCATTTGCACAACAACTTGGCCAACCAGGTCAACCAGTCACCATTGCCTCCGCACGTCCTTGAGATCATTGATACATGCATCCAGAGCTCGATCGAAGATTGGCGCCGATGCAACATGCCACAGTTGAGAAGGAATTTCCTCTGGCATCGGGCGAGGCGCGAAGCAGCTGGACAACCTGTGCCTCAACCTCGGCTGACAGTTGCTATTCCTGCACCACAGCCGATTGCAAGACCTCCACCACAGGAGCCGCCGAACGCCATTACTGAGATCCTTGCGCGACTGCAGCACTTCCAGCGATACCCCGGATGGGCAGCAACCGATGAGGTTGACTTTACCTTGGATCTGTTGAGGGCGCATCATCCTGAGACGCTTTTCTGCCCGCCGGCCATGTGGGTGCCAACCAGGGCTGAACTCACCTACCTCAATGACTATGTCCCGGACATTCAGTCCTACAGCCACATCTTTTGGAGTATTGTGACGCTGAACCACTGGGTTCAAATTGAACTCTATGTCTCTCCCGAGAATGCAAGGTTCTATTTCACTGTTCCCAACTCCATCGGTCAGACACTGCTGCCTTTGCTCAACTACATCATTGGTATT
This sequence comes from Durusdinium trenchii, assembly GCA_963970005.1. Taxonomy (NCBI): domain Eukaryota; class Dinophyceae; order Suessiales; family Symbiodiniaceae; genus Durusdinium; species Durusdinium trenchii. The sequence continues at coordinate 948,546 of CAXAMN010008002.1, read as the reverse complement.
GCACAGGTTGACCCTGATTTTGTCACTGTGGAAACTATTCATCAAGACACCCCACATGGACTTTGTGGGTATCACATGCTGCATCAGTTATTCCACCGGGTCAAAGAATTCAAACCCGCGACTGGTCTGATTGAGGAAGGTGAAGAGTCCACGATCTTGAACATGCACCTTGGAAAGGGTGTGTTGTGACGAGTACGAGGCACATAACGTGGGAAGGGCCTCATGTCCATTTGGAACCTTGCCCACAGGGTATGACAAGCCGTGGCATTATCTCCATCAGGTCTCTTTCGTTTGGCACCAGGGAACAGCTTGGGATCGGTGTAGATGGCTTTTTCAGACTCCGAAAGGACCAGTTGGTTGACCCAAACCTCCGGAATGCGAAAATGGTATGCAGGGTCATCCCATGGCGTTTTGGGCGAAGCTTTGAGTGCGAAGGTAAAACCAATGGCTTGAGCTTGAACATCAGCTCTGGCCCAAGTGCACAACCAACGTGAGCGGGCATGGTCGGCAAGTCCATGATACGGTGTGACCTGGGTCCACGTTCGCCGAAATCCAAGCGAGTGAAGGAGTGCCTCAAGAATCTTAAAGTGAGGGTGCTCCGTGATTTCATCACTGCACTCCGCTGCTATTGTGATTGGCTGTACAATGGTGGCCAACTCAATGGCATGAATGAATGCCCAACCATTGCTGTCTTGCAATCCCATACGCTTCCCAGCCTTAGACCAACGCTGGCACGGTGGTGACATCGTGCAGCAGAGGTTCGTTTGGATGCGGCGCATGTTCGTCAATGACCAATCACATACAGACGTGAGGATGCCAACCTTTTGAGCTGGAGACCACTGTGTGTTATATGCAACTGGTCCACGGAAATGCGCAATGCCAGCTTGGGCACTCCATATCTGCGTTACTGTTTCATCACTGTCGACTGAAATCTCCTGTCCCAGCGAAAAGACTTTGTCCGCATGATGCAGAAAGGAGGCTGCTTGACTCCAGCCTCCAAACGATCCACTGAAAAGGTGGAGGAAATTACATGGCATCGCATCACTTATCTCGGGCCGGAAAGTCACCACGACCTTGTGGTCAATCTCATAACGATGCTCATCCCAGGAAATAGGCTTCCCTGCACAAACAACTTGAACACCTGGTGCCGTGTGGATAGAGCGCTCACCCAATCCAGGAATTCTCACATGAACCATCTTTTCATCACTTGGCACTGCTTCAAACCCTCGTGCAGGTGTGAAGGGGAAGATGGCCAACACCAGATCTTCCTGCAGAACGGATACGATCTCTCCACTCAATACAATACGATCAGCCAGAACCAAATGAGGGCCTCAGTCGATGCATTGTGGAGCAGGGAGCGCGTGGTGGACCTCAAAGGATCATGTAGAATGCCGTCGGCAATGGCCAAAGCAGCTTCCATGGCAGGACACTTGAACTTAGTGCGGACCACCGAGTCACAAGCCACGTGAACAACGGGGATGGGTGTTCGCACCCACCTTATGGACACGGACCTGCGACTTGGGGCCGCGCAACTCGCCCTGGGCGACCGCACGCCCGAGCCTTCGGGCCTTTGAGCCCCGCAGCTCCTTACAATGCCTTACAAGAACTGAAACTTTAAACAGTGCTTGGCTGAAGCCACAGGCCTTCAAGCAATGAAGGTGCACGACGAGACTTTTGTTTGGGCCTGAGAAGGGATTGTGCTGCAATCCTTTACATGGGATTGGGATCGTTAAAAACTTTGCCATATTTCCTGTCTTTCCCCTGAAGTAGTTGCTCCCTTTTTTGTTTGTTTCCGCTTTCTATCTTTCTACGAGTGGCTTTGAATGCCGTCTGCTTTGCATCGGGTGATCGTCCTTCCAGGTCAGTGCCACCATCGACCATCTTCTCAAAGCTGTGGACGCCTGCAGCACAACAGAGGAAATCAGGGATCATCCTGTTGAAAGGCTGCTCCGAGCTCAGAATCTAGGCTGATCGAAGGGTTTTTGATATCCGTGATACTTACTGCAAGCATTTGTGGAACCAGTTGGGCTTGCACGATTGGTCAGGCACTTTTGGCTCTTGAGATATGCTGGCCATGAGACAGAGATGTGGTTCCAACTGCTTTGTGCCTTGATGGCAGTTGAGCCCCGAAAAGAGTTTTTTAAGGTGGATGAAAACTTCTTTATACACCATAAATTATCATAAATTGAAACCGAAAGGTTCTACAATCATGTATATATATAATATTATACATATACAATTTCCAAAGGACTTTGATTGAAACTTGAAACTTGTTTAGACTGATCGATACACATTGCCGAAAGAGTCTGCTGGTAGTCGCACCTTTGCGGCCTGGAGGCCGAACACTTCTCAGTCCGGACTGCATCACGGACTTCAAGCGCTTTAATCCTTTTCTCACCGAGGAAGCAGAGTTTTTTCTTTTTGATTTCGATAGTTCTGTTTAGACACCTTTTCTCCAAAGGCCGTTAAGAAGCGTAGTAGAGGTCAGCAGTAGGCCACCAAGAACGCTAGTTTTTGGACCCTGGGACGCACGAAAAGCTCAGGGTTCTTCAAGGAAGTTTACCCCGGCTAAGGAAAATTGAGAGGCAAATGCTAAAGGGAATGTGTTGACTAAAAAACACATTGCACATTAAATGACATTTGTGTGCTCATGACTGTGCCCCAAAAATTCAAAGCACCGCTGCACTTAGCTTCACTTTGCACTTCTGTTCACAGGAGGACGTCCACGAGCTTGATCCTGAGTCGTCACGAGCATGAACATATAACGAGCATGAATGAATGACAATGTGTGCGAGAGCGGAAGAGTTCTTGAAAAACAATCAGCCGCATTCTTAAAGCAGGGAAAACAAGAAGGTATGACTATAGGGTGTCGTTTACACTAGTCAGGATAATAAGTTAATAAGGGTCCTTTCAAGGGGCCATAGTAAACAGGTCCTTACCTTCATTTTTTTAATTTTACTGTGCTATCTAGGACGCAGGTAGTCCAAGACCTAAAGCCCTCCGCTTTGGATCTTTTCCTTAGGCTGCTGGCAGCCTTGTCGCAGATGATGCTGGCCACATCAAGACGGCAGCAGGTTTGCAGGGTGTCTTCCTAAGTTTGAGTCAGTAGTTGTGATTGTAGCTTTCACAGGCCAAAAACTTCTGTATATAGTCTTTGGCAAGTCCGTCGGTAGACAACTGTGCAGCTTCTGCTTAAACAAGGCCATGGACCACTGCCGAAACTTGCTGAATTTACTGGAACGTGACAACGCCCCCATCCTAGCACAAGCTGTTTGTGTTTTGCTTTTACAGCAACACACACACACATAGAAAAAAGCAACTGAGGCTTAACCATGAATATGTATTCATATACAGTGTATAAATACTCAATTCAACTCATGCCTGTCCGGAAGTTGCATATGTTCATCAAACTTTCGGCAGACGTGAATGAGCTTTCGCCCAGGCTTCAAGCTCTGCATTGGCCCTGAAAGCTGGACTTACTGAAAAGTCTGGGCCTTGGGATGTCTTGGTTGTTTCCGCTTTTGGATCAAGTCACGGATAGATACAACTGGCAGGAGCTCTTTATTGTCGAGCACAATCGCTGCAGAACGTGATGTTCCCAAGCCACTGAAAGTGAGCACCTTGCTTTATACCACTGATGACTCATGACCCATTCCAGGCATCTACATCTCAGATGTGAATGGAGAGAGAGGTTCGGACACACACACACACAAAAGAGCACGCCCGATTTCTCCTTTGAGGGCATGCATTTCCAGACTCTACTGTAGCCAGGCTTCGACCCACGGTTCCTTCTTTTCGAGTTCATCTCTGGCTTTCTCCTGCGACCCAGACAGGTACATTGATTACTCTACCGATCTTTAACCACTGTAACCACTTTATCATCCTCTTCTATATTTAATTTATCACAGCAATCGAACTCTTCTATGTATATATGAGATTTCACAGGTAGAAATGGTTCGAGAGTTCCTTGACATCATCCACTCAGACAGCAGTGCTGTGGCCCGGCTGAAAGCTTGCTCCCGTGCATTTGGACCAGAGAGTCAGGAATCATCAGCTGTTGGTGTTAGCTAAGGTAAAGCAAATGATCATGGGTTATGGCCTTATGCTGTGAGGGAGACATGTTTCCAGAGCTGGGCTTGTCACCAAAGTGTGCCTGGTGAACTCTGAAGTTTAGAAGTACCAGGTCAGGGAAAGACCACTGTGGTTACGCCCCTTCTCTCCTTTGTACTCGCTGATGCAAAGCGGCTGGTTGTGATCGCCTGTTGCTCAGAGTTTGCAGCGTTCCACTTTGCGGCACAGTGCTCTGCTGTGGAGGTGGTGCCACACGCTCTACTTGAGTTCTCGAGATCCGTACTCCAGGGTACTTTTGCATCAGTGGTGCAGAAGCAGGCTGCACGGCAACTTAAATTTCTCCAGCAGGATCCAGCAGGAAGTTTCGGTTTTGTTGAACATGCAGGTGTCGACCTTCAAATGCGATCGTGCTGTGGACATCGACTTCAACTTTTCGCTTACCGTTGACTCAGCAGCTTGGGCTAACTTCAAAGCGTGCGACAGCACTGCTTCAGCCGCCCCGTGACACATGTTCGACGTTTTTTCCCCACATCTTAGTGTGGGGTTCTTCTTTTCTATGTCTCATCCCGCTTCTTCCGCTTCACTTCTTCCGCGCCTCCTGCTACGCGTTCTTCCACATACACAGAGATCACACACAGAGACCACACACACAGAGATCACAACACAGAGATCACACACACAGAGATCACACACACCGAGACTCACACACACCGAGACAACACATACCGAGACAACACACACAGAGATC
>CAXAMN010008002.1:896728-943431 GCA_963970005.1 Durusdinium trenchii | reverse complement strand
GCCGGCGACGCTGTCCCATTGTGAATCGCAGTAGATCTGGCTCCGTTGCTGTACGTGACGTTCCTCTCGCCGGCAACCTATGGTACCTGGGTGTATCGAGTCGAACTGCCACCTCGTCCTGAAGTCTCTGTTCGTGCCGCTGTTCCACGACACGTGGATTTCTATTTTGCCTCTTCTTACAAGCTGTATGGATCACATGTCCAGCGACTGAGTACGGAGCCGCGCGTTCCAATGTTTGAAGGTTTAGCATGCCGCCCTTGACGGTCGACAGCGAGAGGAACGCCATGTACAAGCAACTGCAGCGCAGGCCAGTTGCTGTACGTGACGTTCCTCTCGCTGACGAGGAGTTGGTCCTGGACGCCCTCGGCGACTTCTGCAGGCCCAAGCGGACACCGGTGGGTGATCCTTCACATGTTGCGGCAACGGCTTTCACCACGGCCTATTTGGAGTGGGTACACGACATGGAAGTTCAGGCCACAGAAGGCCGTAGACGTTTTGCTTGTCGTTGCGAGTACCCTTCGCTCTGGGAAACTTTGGAAGTGAGAGAACTTTTGGAAGAAAAGCTTCGCCAGGCCAACGCCTTGCAGCTCGAAGAGGGGGGCACTGGTGACCCCCTTGAGCTACCGTCACTATGTATTCGTCTTTGCTTGCGGAGAGGCGCATCGCCAATTTGGAAGGCCTTGCCCGTGCTCGCCAGACTCGCCCCAAGAAACGCCGGGATACTGATGCCTATTTGCAGGAAGAATTTGTTCAGCGAATCCGATGTCTCGGCGAGGGAGAAGATGGTGAAGTGGACGCTGAACATGTTAGTCACGATGATGACATGCGTGGTGCTGCCCAGACTTGCGCGGAAGTCTTTCAGCCGATCACCTATCGTGCTTCTACGGAAGAGTTGAAGAAGCTTTTGTTCTTTGAGTTCCAAGGTCGCAAAAATCAGTATACCAAAGAATTTTTGAAAGAGAGCTGGATGAAGAGAGATGTTCTTGGTTCAGAGCTTGCATCTTCCCCTGCGTGCGATCGAGTACCACTCCTACCCATGTGTCAGGAGGTTGGCAATTTGAGCAGCGAACTTGGTCTGTATAATATTGTCTTTTCTTCTTTGTTCTTTTTCTTTTCTTTGTTCTTTTTCTTTTCGGGGAATTTCTCAGTTTCAATGTCTCAAAGCTTGTGTCCGAAATGCATGTTTTTCGTGTAAGTGTTTGTGCGGGACATTGACTGAGGATCAGCGGGCTGATCTACTCGGTGGGATTCGTGCCTCGCAAGGCAAGCAAGATGACCCGAAGACGACAGAGGAAGAGACCAAGAGAGAAGACGTGGCTGCTGCCTTTGTGCGAAAGATTTTGCCTCGACTGCCGGCAGATTGTGTGCGGTTTCAAGATATGACAAGGAAACATGCCGTGCATGTGTCCTGTCTTGTTGGGATTAGTCATATTCAGAAAGCGAAAAGCTGCGTCTTGTTTGAGGTCACAACATTCATCGGCAGCTTGCAGCATGACCAACGGAACCTGTAACTCTTTAGCATCGAGAACAGCGCGATGCGACAACACGCGCGCCAAAGAACTCCAATAGATGGACATGCAAAATCCGTAGCGAAACTTGTCTTCAAAAAAGCGAGGGTCTGGGACACCAGGCTCGGCGTCTTTTGCATAACGGCCTTGGAATTTCCGCCAAAGAGGCGTTGGCAACTTCTTCCCCTGTCGCATGCACTGCAGTAGGTCGATCAAAGGATCGCCAGACTTGAACCTCATGGTCCCTCGCAGCTCGAAAACATCGGGGATGTTTGCAAACACTTCTTGCGCGTGCTGTACTTCAGGCGCCACTGCCTCGTACTTGAGCTCGCCATCGGCATTCTTTGCATCCAAGTCACCCAGCAAAGACAACTGTGCGGTAGGCCGAAGCTGAAAGTAGGAACGCGACCAAAAGCACAGCCGACTTTGGAGTATGTATGGGGATCGACATGCCAAGCCACACGACGACCCAACATAGCTCCAAAGTCTAGCATGTTGTACATCATAGCCGAAACCATGCTGATCTCCTCGATGATCAAGACTCGGATGCTGTTCCACAAAGTCTTCAAACGTTTCTCGGCAGTTCCTGCAGTCATGTTGCCGATTGAAAGACTTTGTACACGCATGCAACTGGCAGCATGCAGCGTCTTGGCAGCGACCTGATCAGTCGAAATGTTCTTTGCTTGTGCATTTTTTGGCGGCTACAACCATCATACTGTCTTCTTCTCCTTCTGCTGGCCAAATGAAATGCACAATGGGGAAGATCAAATTCTGCACAATATGCGTCTTCCCAGAACCACCCTGACCGAGTAACAGTATATGATAAACGCCTCTGTTTTCTGGCGGCTTGCGCTGCTCCTCGTCATAGACCTTGTCCAAAACATCAGCAAAACGCAACATGAATAAAGTCTGGTCTTCGTTCATTTGTCGATCAGTACGCAAAGCTGTCATCATTGCAAGAACCAAGTGAGAAGGTTTCTCATACAACTTCTAGCAAAGCTCGATGGTGATGCAGGTATGGTCCAAGATACCCAGGCTAAGATCATAGATTTTTAGTTTCACAGTCTTGACAGAGAAGCTTACCGCCAAACCGCCCCTGGTGAAATGTTTTATCCTCGCTTTCTACCTTCCGGTTTGCGGGTCTCTGTAAAAGGCTATTCAGGCTGTCCGGATTGGGAAGAACTTCAAGAGATGTGTCGTAAGCATGTTCAGACAGATGAAGAGGCTTGCAAGCTGGCGAAAAGTTTTTGGTTCTTACCCGCAGTTGAAGTGAAAGTTCTCTTTTCCAGCACGCAGAAGCACGAAGTTCGCCGTTGTGGTTTTCAAGTGACACACGCCCAGTGTTTGACCAGCACTGCTTCGCAAGGCTTGACCCTGCGCACAGGCACGATCGTTGATTGTGCGCGCTTGCCCGAGTTAGATGACGACAATTGGTGGCTCCACTTGTATGTCATGTTCTCCAGAGTCACATCTCTCGATGATCTACTTCTTTTGCGCCCACCTCCTCGCGAGATTTTGGAGCGGGGCCCTCCTGAGTCCATTGTCGCTCGCGTGGCAGAATTCCAAAAGAGAGCAGAACGATGCCGAGATGGCGCTCTGCGTCTACGCGAGCAATGGGATGTTCGTGTGGGGCGCACATGAGCGTCTTCCTGCAGTAATGATCCACGAGCACATTGACGGTACCGTGGAAAAGGGCAACGAAAAGACTCTTCAATGACAAGCCGACCACGTGGGTGCAGCGATACTTTCACTCGTTGATCCAAGAGCATAGAGTGGCGCTGAGCGCGTGGACCTTTCTGGGCGTTAGCGCTGTGAGGCAAGCGCTGTACTTGGGAGCTGCCAGGCCTGCGCGGCCTGTAGGTCGTGCGGTCGGTGCGGAGGAGTTGAGCCAGACTGCCGACCTTCGAAGTACTGCCAAGTACTGCAAGGCAGATGCCACTTCGCGCCGAAGCCCCGCGACGCAGAAGCGCATAGCATGTTCTTGCAGATACGATCCCATTTGGAAAGCACTGCAGGGCAGATGCCACTTCGCACCTACTTCTTGTTACAGATCTGTGACGCACATGCGCGTAGCATCTTCTTGCAGATACAATCCCATTTGGAAAGCATTGCAGGACAGATGCCACTTCGCACCTGTGACGCAGATGAGAGCATAGCATCCTCTTGCAGACACGATCCCATTTGGAAAGCATTGCAGGCCAGATGCCACTTCGCACCTGCATCTTACGATCCCATGACGGCGTTTTCTTACTGAAGATCATAGCGACTTGCATGAGGACACTCTTGTCACGAGGTTCAGCATTGACACACGCACTCCTCAAGACTGGATCCATCTCTAAATTTGGCAGAGACGCTGGTCTGCAAGAACACAATCTTGTGCATTGGAATGCGGTGGATCCCATTCATCAAATCCAGGGCAATTGTCCTTTCTTCGTCCACTGCTCGTGGCCCTTCGTCACATTGGTCAGCAGGGCCAGAGAGTATAGAGCATGTTCTTGCAGATACGATCCCACTTGGAAAGCTTTGCAGAGCAGATGCCATCCTCTTGCAGATACTAACCCTTTCGTCTGCGCGATGAAGAAAAGGAGTTTCGGTGTGCTTTCAATGTCAAAACCTAGAAACAAAAAGTGTCTGCTTTCCTACACTTCACTGTTTCTATGTGGAGTGCTGCTTTGCTTTTATCGAAGATCGGCCATGTGCAGGTACGGCAGTACATGAAGTTCTCCTGTCTTTCCAAGGCGCGAATGATGTGCTGACAGTGACAAACGAAGTTATCCAAAGTCTTTGGTCTTCACTTTTACAGCCCATTTTGTTCCTAGAATGATGTCTTTTGAATGTAGTGCTCATGCCATCGCCCAGGTTCACGAACACGACCTGATTTCATTTGCGCGATGAAAAAGAGTTTGACTATGGGGTTTTGCGTCGGCAGAGCGATGGGATTTTACTTTGGCTAGTTGTGGCTGCGCACACCTGTGTGCGCAATACCTCGTACATCCGTCGTGCACATCACTCTCTTACACCTTCTCTCCCACCCCTCTGTTGTCGGAAGCTGATATCACTTCCTGACAAGGCCGTGTTGTAGAAGCTATTGAGCCTCTGACTGCTTTGTGCTTTAGAACCTTCAGATTCGTAAAGATTCATATGTGGGGTTATCCGGTCCTTTAACTTTTTGGCTTTCATTCTCCGAAACAGCCGAATTGGGCTGATCTCTGGGATCGGGTCAAGGTGCGACAGCAAGGCGATCTCATTGTGACAACACCTGGAGATGCCAACTCCTCAGACCGTGACCACAACAGTGTGCCTTTAAAAAGCACCTGCAGACAAAAAGGGCTCGTGTCTCGTTATATACTGTAGAAGTCTTAAATGTACAGATTTTAAATAAGGCACCCTTGATTGCCTTCAAGAATTCTTTGCAAACAGTTGTTGTAGATGCTGAGGTGAAGTCTCTTTTGCTGAGATTCTTGGAGCAGCTTGAAGTATCCAGCGACAGGCTGAGCAGCTCATATTTTGGCACACCTTTGTTGTGCATTGGTAGTTTCTGAGAGCCTCCTCAGTGCACGCACCAAGTTGCAGGAGATCGAAGAAGAACACCCCACAGCTCCCTGGAGACATTACTTAAAGAGAACTGATTAGGCATTTTATGCATTTTGGGAGGGGTCTGAACGTTCAAGGCTTCGCAGGGAGACTCTAGAGATGGGCAAAGTGCTGCAGATGTTGCGCAAGCAGAGTGCGAGTCTGGCTCATTTCTTTCCGGGAATGACAAATATTTGCGGACTAGTGATGATGAGAAAGAATGGCAAGACGCACTGTACATGGATAGATTGGGTAAATACGCAAAATAGGCCTGACATGAGCTAGCTTGGCTCAGCCTCCCACATGGCAGCTTGGTGTCAGCTACTCTATCGAACCAGAACCATTTGAAGAGTTGAGCATGCAACCAACGAGAGCGGCAAAGCGGGGCTGGAGATAGCCAAGTCTAGCTTGTTCCCAGCGCTTTTTGCACCTTCTATATCGTGTATTCTGTTTTTGCTGGAAATTGAAGGAATTGTGAGCTTTGAAGATTTTGATTTTCATACATGGCAGGTTTGCATGCTTGACGAGGTTGACTTGATCCTGTACTTCCCCTGGTGTGAAGATCGTCATACAATATCCAGAAGTGTTGACTTTGAGGCATCCACTCAAGTCCGAGCTGAACTTTCCGACCGGACCAAAGAGCTGCCTTCTCAGATCAGGTTTGAGGGCTGGACTCAACTGTGAATAAATTGGTGCTGCTGTATATCTAATATTTTGAGTCATTTTGTATTTTTGGCCGGCTAGGGCGTGAAGTGGGGTAGGTAAGACAGCCAGGATTAGACATAGCACGTAGCACCTAGTAGCAGCTAAGCAATAGCATGCAATAGCTAGTAGCAAGGACGCAGCTAGTAGCAGCAAGTATATAGAACATAGAGGACCCTTCGCGCGGTTGAACCTGTTCCCGGATTTTTGGGCGACATTGAGTCAATTGAGCAGTTCAGGTCTGATCCATCATGCCCCGGAGCGATGGCGAGAACGCCTCAGACACATATGGGTAGGTTGCCTTTTTCTCTCTTGACAGGCACACATTTACATCATCAGTGAAGATGCGTGAGGCTTGCCACTTCATGTACTTGACGGATTCTTTGCTGCAGAAGATGCTGCTCGAACGCCGGCTGTGCTCTTAAAGACAATGCCACCTGACTGTGCGAACGACAACGCTGTTGACTTCTCAAAATTTGAGGATCCCTAGCTCTGTCTCTGTTTTTCTTTGACGGTGCAGCAGAACATGGAAAGCTGCCAAGGCGCAGCTCAAGGAATCTCATGCTGCACGGCAAATTCTACAGACACTCTCTGAGGTGCAGTTTTGAAGTATATCTAACACTGGTCAAACCTCAAACTCTTCTAGCGGAGCCCTTGGCACATTTTCTGTTGTGAGCGCAGGTCGTTCGCTGTGGGACGGAACGCAAGCAGTTGCAAAAGAATCCCCACTTGGCAGTGGGCTCAATTTGTGCAAACTTGTGAGTTTGGCAAGCCATGGCAAGCCTGGGTTTTGTTTAAAGGCTCGATGGCTCAGGTTCTTCTTTCTGATGACTTTTTCCATATTGAGATGAAGCCAATTTTGTGCCAATGGATGTGTCATAGTCTCAGAAAGTCTTTTCGTCAGAAGGGTTGTGCTTCATTGAGCTTTCTTGCAATTACTAATGCTTTGGACAAAAATCGCAAGTGCGATTCTGGGTGGACTATTGCAACAGGTCTGTGGTTGACCATCGAGCATGTCGGCGCATTCCTCAGTGACATGTACTGATGGAACACACAACCCATTTGTATGTGAACCTTTTCGGCCTTTTCAGCTGCACAGTCATCCGCCAGGTCGCGTCTTCGAGGAGGGTTTCAGCCCTAGCGACCGTGGACTTTCAGAGGAAGAGATCACTGCTTATTTGTCCAAGACTCAGAGCAAAAATGATTTGGGCTTCGGGCTCAAACCAGCCTCCTACATCCTCTTGTCTCCGAATCATTTGCAAGTGCCTACAACTATTCTGGGCTGCCAGATCCAAAGTAGCTAGTTTGGACACTACTTTTTCCACTGAAGCTACGAGTGCTAGAAGGCACTCAGACTTTACATTACTGTACATGGGCTGAACACATGCAACAGGCCGAACTGCCCTCCGTGCTGTGTTGCTTAGTTTTGGTCAACATGAAGTTAAGTTTCCCTAAGAATCTAGACACCAAATCATTAGTGCGAGCACTTCTTCAAAGAACCTCCCCCTCAGGTGTGGGGAGCTTCCTTGAAGAAGCGTTAGCTAGCCTGCATCCAGTTACTGGGAGCAAACCAATTTCTCTCAATCAAGTAGGGAGGGGGGGGTAACCCGGGGGAGCGGGCTAAAAGAAAACTCCTAGTAGCTTCTTGTTCCTAGTAGTAAGGCCAGGAGCTACTAATAGCGTCCTTGCTCCTAGTAGCGATGCCCTTTGCTCCTAGTATATAGCTTCAAAAAGGATCGATGTCCCCGAGAGTCGGATCGGCAAATGCCACAGACACAGATGCGTTGTGCAAGGATGACACGCACCAATCCTGTCGACGTCAAAATGACTGGACGCTTGGAGGAATGGAGCCAATGGGTGGGGAGCTTGGCTCCAATGTGGGCTTCTGCTTTGCCTACTTTCCAGTTCACTGTCTAAGTTACAGCATTCTTCTTTGTATTTGCATTGACTTCACTTTACTTTTCTTCCTTTCTTCCTTTCATTTGCGTGTCGCTGAGCACACCTCGACAGTGCTTTGTTTCAAGACTGATGCGCTATGTATCAATTCTCAAACATCCAATCTAGGAGGATGTACGATCCGCACACATGCCACCAAATTGACTAATTAGTCTACAAAACATGGTGAAATCTGTTGAACAAAGAAGCATCCGCCTCACTTATAAGCCGCTCTGAACAAAAGAAATGTATCTGGAATAAGATGGTATGTCATGAAATGCTCCGGTGCCAAACCCTGGACATTGCTGCAAAAACCAGACAGTGAGAAACAGAGACTCAAAACTTGCCCTTTAAGGATAGATGCGAAAACAGGGAACATCCAGCTGGCCTTGTATAGGAAAAGCCTGATTCAGTAATCATGAACAAACTTTGTACTCCGCGACGATGGAATGAAGGACCTGAGCGAAACCCATTTTGAAGGAATATGAAGCGATGTATTAAATGTAGAGTCCAGAAGTATGTGTTCACAATGTGATTCTAACCATTCCATTGAACCAATCATTATCTTGCATTTTGGGATGCTGAAGGCCATGGTCAACGGACCTAATTGGCACAAAATCCATGCATTTTCACGATACCCGAGAAGAGACTTGCAGACAAGGAGCCACGGTGAGACAGTGTTCACTTGACAGTTTTGGGTGGCGAGATCGTACACATTGTGGCCCTGTGAGCACAGTGTTCCAATTTGTTTGAGAACATCTATGCAATCTCTTCTGAGGCGTCCGAAACCAAGTGGCTGCAGGACCCTGAAGTGTCTGAAAGTAAAGTTTCTTGATTAGCAAACACAAGCTCTTCTGGCTCCCTGACAGAGCTTAAAGGACTTGCTTGCGGCTGGAAGTGGGACTGCGGAAGGCGACTTTAATCCACATATTGTCTGACACTCATTTCTTCTGCATCTAGCTTTTGCTTCCATGGCCGGACAACATAGAAGTGACGCAAATGAGAGACATGATATTATTACATGGGCAGGAAGTCCAGGGGTACATGGGTACCAGGTTATCACAATCCGTGCTCATAACCGTACTTCAGGCGCTTCCTGTCTCCACTTTTGATCATGCTGGCCAAACAGACAGAACATTGTTCTAAAGGAGCTAAGGTTTGCTAAGGGACATGTAGCATTTGGACCAGTTTGGCTCGGTTTCTTTGTTTCAATTTGGTTCCTTTGGCCATACTTTCTTTTCTGTTCAAAACATATTGTGCTTAGGTTGCTGACAACCAGCGGGGCATTGCTTTGCCATCTGAGTACAAGGACCTCAGTTTGTGAAGCGTGTGCATGCTTGATCGGAAGGGTTGGAACTCTTTTTCTGCTCTTGTCTTGTTTAGTACTGCACCAGGACTTTTCAACATTTGCATCCTGATGCTTTAAATTTGTACATCACACGGCTATGCATGAACAGCTTTGCAGCATTTGCAAGAACACAGAACCAAACAAGAAAGGTAAGCACACAGAACACAACAGGACACTAAGTGGACAGTCTTTCCTTTTTCCTGCTCAATTTCAGCTTGTGTCGCTTCCAGTCGCTTCCATTATTCTTCTCGAGGTGTCATTTGTGAGTAGCAGCGACGGCAGCAAGACGCTGAGATTCCGTGAGACGCCAGCGGCCCTGCAGAAGCGCCTGGAGCGCAAGGACCTCAACTGGATTCTTTGGGACACGAATTGCAGCAAAACACCAATGGGACACGTCATAAAGCGTCCGTGTGCAAGGAGGCCTTTTGCCCTAATATGCTGTCGGTTTGTGTCTGTCTCTGAAACAACTCTAGCCATCCTTCTGCGGATTCCTTTGGGTTGCTTTGTCAAAACAGACAGGGAAACATGGTACTACGAGAGGGTAACCTTGACAATGCCGGAATTGTTTTCCAGGCTCTCTTTGCCTGTCGGTGTTCTCCAATCCAATCTACGCATTGCCATTCCAATTTCAATTCATTGGCAGCAGTCCGGCTGACTATGCACAGAGTAGCCAAGAACACAGCCATACCTTCAAGAATTACCAGAATTCATCCTCAAAGCGCGCCAAAGAAGGTTGAAGCATCTGGAATATATGTGCATGCTTAATTTTGTAGCCGTTTGGACCATACCCTGCCAGACCTCAAGGTGTGGACAGGCTTCCGACCAAAGATATCCAGACACTCAACCTGGGTGGTGAATGGTTAGCAGCTCAGTTGCGGAGTTGTCAGGGAAGCAGACGATGTGATTGGTGTGAAGCAAGTCTATCAGAGTGGACGGCATATCCGAGTGATTGCTAGCAGACTCAAAGAATCTTTCAATTTAATGCTTTTGCCTCTCTCAGGCTTGCAACTTTCCTTCCACATTGTTGGATGCCCGGGCTTCCGAACAGACCCAAAGAATCGATCAAGCATCATAGGTTTGCAAGGAGGTAGTTGGTCCACGCACACTGAAGTTTCAATAGTTTTGAAAGGGCACCTTCACGGCCAAAGACTGCCACTGCAGCCTGGTGAAGGTCTGCAAAAGATCGATAGGGTCACGTTCGGCATCATGACTGATGAGCAAGTGCCAGTCTCGGACCGGACATACTTTGGCCCAATGGTTTGTTCGATCGATGATGTGGAACCACAGGTCAGGCATGCTTTGGCAGAGCAACCCCTGATGCCACTTACCAGATCCAAGCTGGCGATTCCCTTTGTGGGTGCTACTCTCGGACTGTCCAGACGAAGTACGCGCAGCTCTTGAGAAAACCACTTTGCAAAAGCTCTTCTAGATTCTAGTATCTTCCAGCTTATGTTGTTTCTAGATTCTGAATTTTGACCTTGATTCTTTTCGATGTTAGAACATGAAGGCATCAACTGCTTGTAGCTGCAATGGTTCTGCATCAAGGCAAAGACGTTCCGTCGCAGAGCTCTGAGTTTGCCCATCCTGACATTGTGTCAGGAACCAAGGGGCTCCAGGGCTCAAGCAAGATACGCTGTTAGCGGAACTTTGTACATTTGGAACCCATATCATGCTTAGGAGCAGTCCGCCTGCATGCCTTCGCGTGTTTGTGCACCCTCCATATCTACTTTCGATGCTGTCCAGTGTTAGAAAAGCCCCTGGCAAGATTGTATATAATATTAAGCACGTGTATGAACAGAGCAACAACTAGAAACTTATCCAGGACTGATTCGCAGACATTATCCATCCATTTCCTTCCTTTCTTCCTCCATCCTCCCATATATTGTATGATGCTTTCGTTCATCCATTCATACATTCATTCAAAATTGGTCCATCACTCCATCTACATTCAGAACAATGGATACCTGCATGGCCAATGTAAAGCCATTAAAGCAGCTGAGGCTCGGCCTCACATCCTTTGCCTACCGCTACGAAGGCTTGCGTCGGTCAGACTTTGACGAGGCTGGAGTGCGGTTCAAAGAAGATCAAAGCACCAAAGAGAGCAAGTCAGACTAAATAAGCTGATTGGAATGTATGATATGAGGATCACTTGCCCATCTTGCCTTGATGACCTGGATGCAAGCCAGCCCGCGTAAGCCAAGTATAATGATAAAGCCGCAGCCCCATTGTTGTTCATTGAGTTCTCGGAAACCACCGCAGGTGATGTCAGCGCTGGCAGATCGTTTGGAGAATGAGGGTGGTGGCTCGCAACTAGAACGACCAACTGCTTTGCGAAATGTCCTTAGCTGCGCAAACAAAACAACTACAATACTGAAACCTCGTTGTCAAACCATAGAAGAACACATGGAGAAGAAAAGCCCAAGCCCAATCATTGCTAAGGCTGGAAGGCTTGGGTGGAGGAAGCTGGCGCTGTCTTTTGTGTAAAGCAGCGAGAAATGGATGAGAGGCAGGCTGCAGAGGTTGGGAGCCTGGTTCTCCAGCTTTGAGCGAGAGACAAATGCAGTTGAGATTGCGACGATTGCTCCCTTCTGACCAAGACCATGCTCAAGCCAAGTAGAGGCTGCAGGCATACCAATTCAGACAATTAATATGAAACTGCAAGAAACCTTGGAAAAATAAGACCGTGTTCCACCTCACTTTCAGTTTTTGACCCTTCGCACACCATGATGAGAAAAGGAGAAGGTTTTGCCCTGGAAACGCATTTGCATTCGGCTGCTCGGGAAGGTCAGATTGAAAGGGTGAGGCGATTGCTGGATCAACGTGCCGATGTCAACAAGGTGGATGTGGATCTTTACACTCCTTTACACAGGGCTTGTGACAAGAAAGATGTCGAATGTACAGCACTTCTCCTGGAGGCCAAAGCTGACCCTGATGTGTCCCACCCAGGCTTAGATGGTTGGACTCCGCTGCATGTGGCAGCATGGAAGAATTCCCGAGAATGTGTTGAACTGCTGATTGCAGCGGGTGCTGATTGCAATGCCATCGATTGGTATGGGAAGACTCCCATAAGTCTGGCTGGCAAAGATGCAAAAGCTCTTATGGCGGCTTTGCAAAGACCACAGCCCGTTGACACCTGGAAAAATCTTCGTCAAGGATGCGTAATGCAGCCGTCGGCAGTTCACCTGGCCAACATTGAGCGCTGCACGAAGGCCGGCATTTTGTTTGTTTGCGGTCGTGCTTGCAGAGTCATACTGTGAGTGTCGTAGAACTTGTTTGTCAATGACACCTCTGCAAGGCTTCCGCAAATCATGGTGAGCAGCAAGGTGATTTTTGCTCTCAGTTTGACGCGAGCTGCAAGGGAGCCTGAATGGCTCTCGTTGATCGATTGCTTGCGCAATGCCACGATGCCAAGCTCTTGGACTATTCATCTAATAGCGATGGCCTCCACCTAATAGCGATGGCTACAGTCTGGAATTGATGTACAAATGAAACTCTCATGACTCATGGCCATTACCCATTGTATATAACTCATGATTTTCGGCGGCCTTTTCTGCGACCTGCATGCCCAATGCATTTCAACAAAAGGGCGATTGCTGACAGCGGATACTAGACAATGCCAAAGCACGACTTGCTGAATGATATACCGTATTTATCCGTGCTTATTGATGTATTTATTTCTATCTCTTTTTAATATATATATATGGATATCTATATATTTGTTGTTTGGTTTATTTCCCTCCGCCCAAGGAGACAGGCGAGGATCCTCGTGCAGACAAGCGCCCCCGTGCAACGAGCTGAGCATGAAGCTGGAGTTGGTACACACATTCCGCAGAAACAGTTACGAAAGCCAGCCTTCGTAGAAGGCGCCAGCTGAGTTGTGCTTGGCAAACGAAGTGAGTAGTTAGGGGGTTTGGGGGGGGTGGCCCGCAAAAGGTACACGTAAACTCGGCACATGCTGGGGGAGGAGGGTGGACGGATGGAAGGTTTTTTGAGGTTGTGTTGGAGGTGATTTTTGAGGGGTGGTGATGCAAGAAATGCAATTTGCATCATTTGCATCATCTGAATGGTAAGGTGTAGTTGGCACCTTGCCAGATATAGATACCCAGGGTAGCTGTAGTGCAGATACCAGGTTTCGTACTTCAAGTTCCCTTTCCATCAACCGCTCGATAACCTTTACACACGCACAGCAGTCCGCAGCTTTGAAGTCTCATGCGCGCGATACCTGGGAACAGAATTGTAGCTACCCTGGGTCTGTAAAAATGCTATGTTGCTATACCTCTTACACACCTATATAAGTTCAAAGCACGAATGAGACTTCAAAGCTGTGGTTTGCTGTGCATGTGTAAAGGTTATCGAGCGGTTGACGGAAAGGGAACTTGAAGTACTATACCTGGCAACTGAATTGTAGTTACCCTGGGTATCTATACCTGGCAAGGCGCCAGCTGAGTAAGAAGGGGGGTTCGGGGGGGTGGCCTGAGAAAGCACACTCGAAAGTAAAAACGCTTGCTTTCGATTGGCGTTTTCTCAGGTGTGGTTGTTAAATTTACAGCATGCAGCTTCTTCTGCACTTTATATTTGCCCCAAAAGAGAAGCCAGATTCTTGAGGTCCTTCCCCTTCACTTGCTGGAGAAAACAAATGCTCCACAGACGCTTGGAAGCAGTTGGCCGTATTTCCGTCTCAGCATTTCTTCCGACTTTAACTTGAACCGAGCAAGAGAACGATGAGAAAGATTTAAAGTGGTAAAGTTCACACTTGCGGACTTGAAGACTGCCACTTGAGGATGCAGCGCCTTTTCGAGCTGTTTCGGAGGCCCTGGAGTCCGGGAGTTTGCTTATTTCCTTTGCACATGCAGCACTTTGTACAGAGGCTGCCCTCTGCCATCCACTTCTACCTGGAGACCAACATTTTCCCCAATTTCATGCGCTTTCAAGAGCAGAAGCCAGCTTCTAAAGTTACATCGTTTCACTGAGGTTTGTTTGCCATGTAGTCTGGCCAAGGTTCTCTGCCTCTGGTCAAGAAATGGGTGGTTCGATCCTGTTCAAGCAAAGGCCACTCATTGAAGCACGTGAATGTTGAGATTGACACCATAGCAACATAGGGTGTGACATAGTATCTCAAAGACATCCATAGCGGTATAGCGGACATAATCCGTTCAGAACTGAAGTCAGTCATGCTAGACTGTCAATGCCCAATGCTCGCTGTGTAAACGTGGTCAAATGGTCCCACCGAACATGCATTAAGCTCTATTCAAGCCACTGGAAGCCCAAGAACGACCACAGCAGAAAGCCTGCAACAAGCTTATACCGTATACCAGCTTAATCACTCTGCGGGTGTAGCCCCCACATTGGCAGAATCAAGCATGCGTGCAAGTCCCGCGATCCAGGGGCCTCTGATTTGGATATACAACATGCGCCGAGTGATAATTGATTGCCCTGTTTAGGCTCATTAAATTGTATTTTACAGGTACAGATTATAGAGCGGTGATCAGACCCATCCCTCATGTCCAGCCCCCTCTGCCACTACCGCAAACTTTGCAAGGCTTTTCAGATGCCCTCCCTGGTCATGCGCACATACAGACACACTGTGGAAGAGTCAATTCGGAAAAAGGAAGTCAGAGGCCGTCCGAGGAAACACCAAATTCAAGATCCAAGTCAGACTCATTTCTAAGTTCCCACACTCTGAAGCCCAGAGTTCTACATCCAGGTGCAAAAACCAAGTATGTTTTTCAACCTGAGCCCACTGTATAACAGCCTCTAGGACATGATGCAATCATGATTTCTCAGTGCAACAAGCAGAACTGGAAGGTGGATCCAGCGTCGCAGATTTGTGCACCAACCCACAAAAAAGTTTTTGTTGGTGCAAGACTGGATTGGTTGCTTGCACCCCCTGCTAAGATTCGTTGGAAAACCACATAAGTAAAAGGTGTACCGGCTTGCCCAGTTCATGTCACTCAATTATATGCAATTGTATACCCGCAGCTCCAGGTCGAGACACACTTAGATGGTTGCTCGCAAGAGCTAGGATCAGTATGAAGTCCCACTGTACACGCATTAGCCCTTGACTCGATCGAACCAAAAAATGCAGAACGGAAAGGTGAAAAGTCGGGAGACTTGAAAATGTTTGAACAGTTTTTGCTCACAACAGTTGCGACTCGGCAGTGGACAGCTTAAAAATTGAGAGATGCAGGTACGTTCCCGAGGCGTCCCTCAGGAATATCACAACACGATGGAAGGGTCTTCGTTGGGCAATGCCTTCCAAAGTGTTCATTGCCCCCTGCCTCTTTTTCCGCGCTGTGTTTTGATTTGAAAAAACTGCACGCTAATAGTGATACCAGGAGCCCTTAGTAGCGAAACCAGGGGCCCCTAGTAGCTTAATTTGTGGCTCAAAACCTTACGCACAGGTGTGGACACACACACAAAGCCGTACTCGGCGCGCTCTCCCCTGCTTGCAAACTAGTGGCGAGGCCAGGAGCCCCTAGTAGTGTCCTTACTCCCCGTAGAACGGCCAGAGAACGGCCAGAGGGAAAAACCTACATCACCGTAATCGGTGCGCTCTTTGCACACATAGCGCCAATATTGGCGCTGCGGAAAATTACTAGCCACCTAAAAAGCCTTAGAAAGACAGACAAAGCAAACAAAACAAAAGCAAGCTAAGAGGGCAAGAAAGAAAGATAGGTGTAGTTACGAGGCCCACTCAGTTAAACGAAAGTAGTTAGCGAGCGGGACTTTGGTCCTATACTGCCCGGGTAGCTAGAGGTAGGACAGGAGAAATAGAAGGAAAGGCACCAACACACGAGTGTGTTGAGTGCGACTTCCTTCTGTAACCCTAGATAGCGGGTGGGATAGCAACGGAGGCCTGGCGCAGGGAGGGGTGGTCCAAGGGCTGTCATCATTGACGTGTCAAGCCGATTATGGGGACGGCGGACCCATTGTTGACAAGCGTCTGAAACCTAAAGAAACCTAAAGAAAGGCCTCCAGAAAAAGAAAAGCAACAGCAAGAAAGAAAAAACCAAACGGACCAAGAAAACCCACTCTCTCGTTTCGCGCTCTCGTCCGGCCTATGAATACTTGGCAGCGTGACATGGACATGTGAATACTTAGCCATGTGCAAGCACTCCAAACTGGAGTTGATCACAGTAAGCCCTGCGGCATAGTATCAGTGGTATCATGCAGCGCCGCGGATCAAGGGGAATCAAGAGAAGTCCAGGAGTGCAAACGGAACATTCAAGGTGAGTCCCCCAGGATCTGGGTCTGTGCACATGCAGCGCCCCTTGACGGGGATCACACCACAGCCCTCAGTGGGACTCTGTGGCGATACACACTTAGGTGGTTGCTCGCAAGAGCTAGGATCAGTATGAAGTCCCACTGTACACGCATTAGCCCTTGACTCGACGGAACCGAAAAATGCAGAACGGAAAGGTGAAAAGTCGGGAGACTTGAAAATGTTTGAACAGTTTTTGCTCACAACAGTTGCGACTCGGCAGTGGACAGCTTAAAAATTGAGAGATGCAGGTACGTTCCCGAGGCGTCCCTCAGGAATATCACAACACGATGGAAGGGTCTTCGTTGTGCAATGCCTTCCAAAGTGTTCATTGCCCCCCTGCCTCTTTTTCCGCGCGGTGTTTTGTTTTGAAAAAACTGCACGTTAATAGTGATACCAGGAGCCCTTAGTAGCGAAACCAGGAGCCCCTAGTAGCTTCCTTTGTGGCTCAAAACCTTAGGCACAGGTGTGGACACGCACACACACACACACTCAAGATAGAAGTATGTACGGTCGGAATGCCACATGCCCTGAAGAAACCTTGCACAATGGGAGCCGAAGTAGGCATGCAGCGAGGTCCAATCATCCTAAGAGTCTGGATTCCTAGTTCTAAAGGTCCATGCTCCAAGAGGCAATGCGTGACTGCGGAATGCAAACGATTGGATGGCTGGCCGAATTTTTCTAGTGAGATCCTCCAGTTGTCGCTTGCAGACCCAGGAGTGATCAACGCAGGCGCGTTTGCACGACGACATAGATGGGTCTTCGTTTTCGAACCCCGTGCTGTGTAACTAGAATCGGCCTTCAAATGTAAGTCAAACGACTGCGTGCCTGCACACAACTGCGCGCGCGCACGTCAGTAAGGAGATGTGCTCTTGCCATATTTGTCTCTATATTTATACATGTATAAAATTGTATGTCGATATAAACCTATCAATGCTCGTAAAGAGCGATGCTTGAAGATCAGCAGGTTTGAAATTGCAAGAACTATTTTCAAAAAAAAACTGTTCGAAGATGCCACTTGCTCATCCAACTCTTCTGGCAGACTTGGCTTTTCCGGCACTCCCAGCGAACTGATGCCACGAGAGCTCGGACAGTGTGAGTACGAACCTGGCAGCGAGGGTGAGGCCAAGGGGCCTTCTCTGTGCAGTTGCAGTTGCAGCGACTCGATGTAACGTGTTTGTAGGAACGGTTCCCGGATTTAGCAGGAACATCAGCTTCTACTTAAGTATTTGCAAAGAGCAATAACCTACTGCAGCAACATGGTGTTCCCCACTGTCATGCCGGATTTAAAAAACATGTTTCCAGCTTGAAAGGGATTGGTGTGAATTGCTGCAAAGGCAAGTTCTCTGGTCTCTCCATTGTTTGTATATGTTTGTATTGTATATAGGATGTTCTGAGTGTTTGGTGGTGCCTCTGATCGTGTCGGTGTTTGCGGTGCAGTATTGGATAGTACCAGCCACTCCACGAGCTATCTCAAGTTGAACCGCATTAGCAAGATTCCCAGGGGTGGCCGAGGTCGTATCCCTTGATAATCAGCTACAGTAAGCTCATTTTGCTCGTTTTGCATCATCTCAACTCACTCATGCACCTACTGCGTTACTGCATCAACTCGCCATTATGCCTTTCGTTCTTCTACCCTACATCCCTTCTGTTAACTCAACTCATTTTGGCAATCGGCCACATGGCGAGCCACCTGCCTTGGCCACCGAGCCACTACGGGTCCAGCCAGCAGTTGTGGGAATATTTTACCAAGTGTTCCAAAGTTCGGACATTCAGAACAATTCACAACCTGAGAGCGATGGCCTCCAACTCTAGTTTGCCTTTCTCGCTTTTGTGGTCGGTCCCCATGTTAAAGAGCAGGATATGTGTGCACAAAGCTGTACAGGACTCTGTGCGTCAATAGTTTTCTTGACGCAGGAACATTGCCGATTCTTGCTCGCGCGTTTGGGCTACAGAGTGATGAGTCGTCTGTCGTCAGCTTTCTTGTGGCAGTGCTGGGTGTACATTAGTGTAGGTCGGGGGGTTGGTGCCAGAGAACAAGTTGTGGAAAGGCTATAGAGATGAGCATGCTTTAAAAGGCAGCCAACTCGTACTATAGCTTTTGCTCTTGAGTTTGTTGCTTGCCCTTGAGCAGTAGGACTTGATGTTTCTCACGCGCCAGCAGGCCGTTTGGTTGCAACAGAGCTACTGTAGTCCAGCTGAATGGGTGCTATAGTAACGGTAGTCATGTGGTAGAGTGACGCCCATTCACCGCTTGTACACTAACAAAAGCTGGTCTAGTAAAAGTAGCCTTTACCATCCTTTACCTTTGTGGGCCACCGTAGAGTGCCGGTGGAGCACTGCAGAGGCTTCATACCCGTACCTTCAACACAGTTGTGACACCTGTGCATGTGCGATGTTTGCACATGTCTGTGAAGATTCCATAAGATTCCATGTGGAGTTGAGCTGCTTGCAGTAGCAGCGGCTTTTAGATCAAAAGTACAGGCCAGCTTCTACCAGATTTTTACCAGTTAATACAGCTACAGCTAATTACAGTATCTAAAATTATCCAACAATACAATTATATAGCAAAATAACTCGCTAAAATCACACATGGCTCATTCCTACACCAAACATCTAAAGGTAACATGGTGCTATTCATTCAACAGTAGGGTTTCATTTTCATGCGTGGCCGAGCACCATAGACCTTGCATAGGTTCTGCAACAGAAACGTGGCCGAACCACAGCCGAGCAAAAAAGCTGTCCTGGCTGTCCCTCATTTCCTTTGATAGGGCTTGCATTTGTCACCATCTTATATTTACCCATGCTTTATGTCGGCTCAGTTCATTCGATCTCAGCTCAGCTCACCATGGGTCGGGTCAGATCACCTCACCTCCGCGCATCACCTTATCATCATTTTTCATCACTCTTCACCACACTAACATGCACACACTCCCCCGCCCTCACGTTTTGTTATCCCGCATGTGTTTGAGCCGCCTTGGGTTTGGCGATCCTTTGCTCCCTTCCAAATTTTCCCCTTAGGGAAAAAAGACACTGGCCGTGCCCCTGAAAACCTGGGCCCGCTGGCGAACGCTGCGTCCTCCTTTTGTCCTCCTTCAGGAATAAAGTTCAAAGAAAGGGCCTTGTCCAGGTCCTGCTTGGCCGCGCCGGGGGCCCTGTCTTCTCCACCTTTTTGGCACCTTTGTCCAGGCTTTGTTCAGGCCTTCGTGTCTTGCTTCAGGCCTTGTCTGGGTCTGTGTCATCATTGTTGGCCCTTTTTATGCCTTGTCTGGGCCTTGTCCCCTGCTTGGCCGCGCAGTTTTCCTGTTCTCCACCGCCTTGCCCGGGTGGGTTTTCTTGTGGCTATGAATGCAACAGTGATGCAGCTTTTCAAGTTCGATATCGTCCTCCGATTTCTCCAACATTGGAATTCAATGGCATTGACGCCAAACAAAGCTTGCTGAAACTGTTTGGGGTCTAAGCTGGCACTGTATATTTTTTCTTGGTGTCCCCTCAAGGATGCCACGGGTTTGAGTCCCTTTGTTGCATCCCTGCGGAGGTGGTAAGCACCCTCACTTCGCCCTCCATTGTGTCCTTTAAGACATTGAGCTCTGACTGGACTGTGGAGGCAAGTGAGGAGATGGACGGTGAAATTCATCGGCTTGTCAGCAACTATTATATATAGAATTGATCAGGGTGTGTGACTATCATAATATATCACATATCCTTGTTCCGACTTTTGAACGTGTTTCGGAGTGCTCACGGGCATAGAGACTGGAGGCGCTTTTGGATGCTGTTGCGGAAGCAGCTTGTCGAGGGGAATGCCAAGCGCTCATAGACACAGGTGTCAGAAGCTGAGGAAAGCAGAGGTCTTGGCCACAGGTCTTGAACCTGAAGTAGAAAGACCCTGTGAAAAACAATCAAATTCATGCAAGGCAATTGCGCTGCTCTACTTACTCTAACTGCCCACTTTCTACATTTCTATATCAGAGACTGGTGGCGGCCAGCATGCTGCAATGCCTCCGCTTCCCAACAAGGCTCTGGTGACAGGCTTGACCAACAAAGAGGTGGCAGAGCACCTCCTCGGCCTGAAGAAGCGTGCCTTCTCCAAAGCCGCCCAAAAACAAAGCCGCTAAGGCTAAGGAGGTCGTATTGAATTGCATTAGATTCACATCTGAATGGCCCGCATAATATTTGTTTCAATTGCTTTCAAATTCAATTTTGAAACAACAGCAACCCACCATCAGGTGCTGATGGCACAATGCCACTAACACTCCCTGACTGGATCGAGGGTGTGGTGTTCATAGAAGAAGATGGTGCCAAGCGTATTTTGCCCATTCCTCAATTTGTCATTTGTTGATGTTGGTCAACAGTCAACTACTTGAGAAAAACATGGCAGATTGGTATACATTGGGTCTGTCCTATTACCTGTAACAGTCAGCAAACAATTGTCACTATTTTTGAGAAAGGCCTTTACTAACCATCATGATCCACTGCTGCTGGTAACGGGATAGACCCAAGGTATATAGTATACACTAGATTTGGAAGACAAGATCAAGAATGTCCATGTGACGCCATCAAGGAATCGCCAGTCCCGAGAAGTGGGTAAACTCGCAGCTGGAAGCCCAACGGATCGACAGAACGGGGGCACCAGAAGTCCAACAGACCACTGTCGGACTTTGATTTTGGACTAAGGACAGCGGGGTGCCGATCTCCGCCAGATTCTGCTTCTACGATCAGATTCACACCACAGGACCACATCTTTTGAATGTTAAGCGCGGCTCACTAGTGTACATACACAGTCACAGTAAAGAGCAGGCTGCCTTGCAGGCCCATTGCAATCACCCCTGTGCCTACTAGCTAAGTTTCCCTAAAAAGTCTAGGAACCAAATCATTAGTGCGAGCTATCCTGCGTCCTGTGGTTAGTAGCTTAAGTAAGCTACTAGCTACCCCTAGCGACCTCCTAGCGGCCTACCCCCCCAGGCTTTAAAAATTCCTTATGAATGGTGGATAATTATTTTTTTCAGTCTTTTTGTCAACTTGCTTTTGGTATGTTAGCGTCTTTCTGCACTTTGCAAAACAGTGGATGACGTTTTTCATTATGCTTAGCAGGCTTTGCATATAAGATTTTCACATTTAACACCAATGATCAACAAGCCCAAGGGCCAAAAAAGAAAAACACATGGTGGGGATGCTTGACCAGAAAACACCTTGTGATGACTCTATTTCTATGCACGGGAAACTGACTTCCTGAGGTGACTTGTTGAGCTTAGCTTGCACCTAACCAGAAGATACCAAGCTGGTTGAATTGAATTCTGTGTGGGAGTCAAGTTTTTGGTTGATTTTACAGTTTGCCCGAATCAACCAGTGAATGCATGTTTGGTGGATACTGTTGGTCCGTCTTTGGGAGTTGGTTGGGAGACATTTCACCACTACAGTATCAGTTCGCTTCCGCCTGTTTGGATCAAGTATTGCAGGGTGTGGTTTTGGATCATGTCCTATGATGTCCTATGTGTGTTGTTCCTGCTGAATGTGCTTGGATGGTTCTTCGACAACTTGGATGTTGGAGACCCTGTTCTGTCAATGTGGCTGGTGGCTGCGTAGTCTTGTCCCCTTTGGTGATCGATAGTCTATGAAAGAAAGATCCAAAAGGAAAATAAGGCCCCCTTCCAAAAGCCTCCTTTGCAGGGGCCTTATCTTCTTTTTTCTTTCCACCGACACTGAGCGAGTTGGAGACCTTATCTTCTGTCGGTCGTTGTTTGCAATATAAAGTTTGGCTGCCCCATCCTGTTTTGACTATTCCTGGAATCGCAAGTGACATAGACACCGACCACCACTCAGTTTGGCCAGTGGCTGCTTTTCTAAGCCTGAGAGGAATGGACATACAGCATCGTTTGGATGCTGTCGCAGCCCTGACTCTGGGTGGGAAGCCAAGCAAGTCCTGCAAGCACACTTTCCAGGGTCAAAGCTGTCACGTGTAGAGAGGGTCAGCGAGCCCTGAGGCAAAGACATGGTGTGGCGCTTGCGGCTCAGACCTTGCAATACACCATAGGTGCATGATGATCCAACCTGAGGTGACTTTGCTCAGGGCGCATACAGGTCCTGCAGATTTTTGCCGTCTCTGAGAGAAGTCAAAAAAAACACATATATATATATATATATTATAGCTCAAGCATGCTGAAATTTGTTTGATGACCTTGATGCATGGTAGCTGCTTTTTGAGCAGCAGGATGCGTGGAATTGGCCGTGGCCAGAGCATTTGCCTATATATCATTCCGGAGTTTCTGCCTCAGCCCTTTTGCTTTCATCAATGGCAAACCATTTTCACCGGTGGATACAGAACATACAAAACCACATGTGAGCCGGGAATGGGCTCACAAGTCTTCAATGACGAATGGTATGGAAGCTTGTCTCTTTTTGAAGACCCTTTTGCAAGGAGATGGCTCCCAAGATCATTGCCTGTGATTCAAAGCATATATATAATTAAGATGTTGTTTGTCAATTCCATATAACTGCAGGTGAGATTGGTGTTATTGTTGCCGCCATATGGTTGCCACATATTGATAGGAATACTGTACACAAAGTGCATAACAAAGAAACTAGCTGACTAGACTAGCAAGACGTATCCCGAATTTTCAACTTCGCACCATATGTGACACTGTTAGGCTCGGGGGGTGCCAATCCCTGCATCAACTCGAGGATCGAAGAACTGATCTCTCGTGATTTGGGACTTGCTCACCTGCCACAACTGCATGGGGCTCAGCTGTGGCAAGATTGCAGGGCCTAGCTGACAGTGTAAAAAACGAATAAAACGCTTGATGGGTGCCGTTTGCTCCAACAAGGCCACGCTTTTCCACACTTGGCGATCGTCACAAGGCATTTTGGTCAAGCCAGATGAGTTGCATGTTGCACTCATTTGCACTCCTAACTGAACAAACTTCCTGCTTCCAGGGCGTTCTTGATGCCGTGGCCTGTTGGTTGCTGTGCCAGATCCGTCCTCAGTGCACCCTCGTGGACTCGAACCTCTTTCCCACACAATATTTTGCATGTTGAAACCAAGGTCCATGAGAACAGAGAAAGTGCAATATGCCATGCTACAGCTGCAAAATTTGGCAAACATTTGGAGAAGGACCAAAATTGCTGCATGATGTGCTCATTTGTTTTGGAGGCCTTTAAACTTCAAAGCTTGATGTGTTGCGGGTACCGTGTGCCAAGCTGTTTGATTTTGTTCAAGTGATTGTTCTCTCGCGTCAGCAGTTTAGCGGAATCTGTGGGAAGGGCCTCTTGAGTGGCTGAAAACGGGAACAACATGAACAACATGTCTGTATTTCTTGAAAGGATTTGTGCATGTGATCATTACTGTATATATATATATATAACTAGTTTGTTGTATGTTGCATGAAGTCAGTGAGGTTGCCAGCAAAGTATTTTTTTCTTATAATGGGCAATGGAAACATTTTGGTGCCATCACAGCTCAGTTTTTGACGCGCAACGAAAGTCACCTTTCCTCCCTCACCTTTTTGTTGCAGACATCACTTTCACAACAGGATCATTTTGTTTTAAAAGTCTAACCTAGCCACTACTTGTCGCATTCGAGCCTTGTCTTGACAAACTTGTTGTCTTTGCAGCCGAATGTACACCTTCAATGGTTGCCTCTGCATAGCTAGCGTGTCATCTTCTTGGTAGCATAGCATTTGTCGGATTCAGTTCTTTTGCTGAATATGCTGCTTGCTGAGTCGGAACACTGCAGCAACAACCAACTAGACCTTTAGCAAATCAACAATGCCGATTTGTTCCTCCACCCACTTCATATTTACTCCGTTTTTTGTGCATCCGGCATTCTTTTTATACCTTGATTATTTCCAGTACAGTTTAGCATAGTTTAGCAACATGCCAGTTAGGAGCTCTTTGGCCGTGGTCATGGAAGACTATGAGGCGTGAAGACTGACATAGCCTGCAACAATTTGGCTTTTTTCTAGCAGTGGGGAAAAGCTGGTCATTGTGCTGTTTCTGATCGAAGACAATCATCATAGCTTCTCGGCTTCTTGCATGATAACGGAACAGAACGAAGGTTGTTGCATTGTTGCTTCTATTGACTGCTTCTCAAGGCAATGGCTGGAATGAAGCCAGATACGCTTGCAAGGGTTCAAGTCTACAAAGAGCCCATTGACTTCAAGGCGTGACCGGCTCTTCAAGTGCGCAGAGGTCCTGAAGAAATACTGTATGTCCAGCTCAAGATTCAACCATGGTATATAATAGATTAATAATCACCTGTCACCAGTGTTGTTCAACATGTTTTAGCAGGTGCCCTCGAAAGTTCCGTCAGAACCTCAACATAGAGACATGATGTGAAGGGTTGTGATCTCATGTGATGATGTGATATTATAATGTGAATAAAACTTGAAGATTCTCGCTGATGTTTTTCCTGTGTAGAAGCCTCTCTTGTGTGGCGGCTGGCTTCGTGGTGGCATGGTACGCTGGTGCCGAGGCACATGGATACCATCGGTGCTGCAGCTGAGCGAAGGATTTTCGCTTTTGCTTGCTTGCACCCTCTTTTGCATTGAACACTCAAGGTTTACACGCCAAACCAAACGCTGCGCCGAGTCAATGTTTGTGCGGCCCTTTGGAACATGTGCACAACGAGCAGATGCTAGCCGAACAGGATTGCTGATGCTGAACGCTTCGTTCGAGATGACGACAGGAGACTCTGAAGATTTTCTGCAAAACTGCACTGCACAAGATATGAACACTTTATCGGAACAAAGTATCGGAAAAAGAAGACGCTACTAGGGGCTCCTGGCCGTACTACTAGGAGCAAGAAGCTACTAGGGGCTCCTGGCCTTACTACTAGGAACAATGTTTGCTATTAGAAACAAGAAATACATAGAATTAGAATTTAATTAGAGTATCGGAAGGGTTCTTGAAGGAAGCTTCTCCCGCAGTTCGGGAGATGTTTCGAAGAACCCGAGCCCTTCGACTTACCTGGAACGACTCTTTGTTTGACCGCCCCAGCTTGCCCGAAGAAACTCTTCTTCCCAATTCCAAAAGGCCAGAACTGGAAGAGATCCGTGGAAACATGCTGCGGCTTGCTGAGGCCGCTGATTAACTTTAGGTCTTTTGAGCTTGCTGTGGTTCATTGTTCACGCTCACTATCCCCACTTCCAAAGGAGACCATACTATCAATAGTCCGCTCAGCTTTGACCATCATTATTCTGCATTCATTGTCAGCTGATGTCAACGGATGTCAACGGTATCAAGGAAAGCACGCGCTTACTGTAAGAGAACTGAACCTGCATTGAAACACCATGAAAACAGGTGGTAAGGTGAGTTCTCATGCTTATGAACGTGCAAGAGTGTATGTCTCTTGAGTGAGGCCGGTGGCGAAACTCAAGAAACTGAAGGAGAGCCTGGTTCCTAAGCCATTTAACGATATTGGACGATGCTGCAATGGTGAAAAGCTGAAGCTGCGTCAAAGTCAAAGGCATGTTATATGCATGATTATGTAGATGTATATATACAATATAATTATACATAATATATACATGTATATAACTGCTTTCGCTGCAAGAAGAAGATTGGTGATGATTCATTGGTGCCAGAACATGTCCTCGTGACATTCTGGGTGGAACTGAGGCGCGGCTTGGAAACTGAGCAGCAGCGGGAACAGGAACAAGAGAGGCAGCAAGAGGCGTGATGCCCAGTGCTCCATTTTGCGCGTGGTGCCAACTGATTGCGCGATCCAAAGCTGATGCTTTTGCAGGGACTGAGCACATACCGCCACAAAAGGGGATGGCTTGCAGGATACTAGCAGGAGGAATCCACAGAACGCACCAGCATACATTCAACAGGTGTGAAGAATTGAACAGTTCCTCAAATTGTGGGCTGCTTCGGAAAATTCTAGATCAATGTCAATCAATTTCACTTGCAACAACAAAATCGAGTGGAAAGGCCGAGATGGGAAGGGAGGAAGGGAGGGAGAGAGAGAGTGTAAGTGGGTGTGTGTAGCAGGCTGCAGAGTCCTACTGTTTTTTTTTTCGGCTTTTACCACGATTTGTCTCCTTGACCATGAACGCGTTTGCCAATTTAGTTGCGCTTAGCAGGAGGATCAGGGTTGATACACGCACCTGACGCAACGAAGCACAGAAGGGTGGAGACCGATCATTCACCTGTAGCCGTTTTGAAGATGACATGGTTGCAGTTACATCTCAATTTAGCTTTACAGGCTGATCAAGCTTGAATTGCAATATATAACTATTTGGCAGGCATGTGATCAATGACTTCAGTCAACTTGAAGTCACAACTGCTCCAAGTGTACAGTTTCCCTAAACATCTAGGAACCAAATCATTAGTGCGAGCGCTTCTTCAAGGAAGCTCCCCCCGCCCTCAGCCGGGGGAAGCTTCCTTGAAGAAGCGTGAGCTATCCTGTGCCCATATTGTAGAAGCTAACTTAGCCTAGCTTACTCCCTGAATTGAGTAGACGCCTACTTACATAATTAAGACTACTAATTAAGTAGGCAGGGGGGTGGTCAGCAAAAAACAGGGTTGCCTGACCTTCAAAGCGGACTGAGGAGCTGATCGGTTTACCCCAAGCTACGATCTTCCTTTTCTATCCTTTTCCTGTTTCACACTTATGCAGTGTGTGAGACCGAGCCCTTTGAACTGAACTATTGTCACCACTATAAATTGTAAATTTGATTAAGGGTGTTTAAGGATAAGTCATGGAGAAACTCAGCAACCAAAGATTCCCTGATTTTTCCGGCAAAGTAGTAGATCATGGCCATCCCATCATCTGGGTGGTTTTTACTTGTGCATTAGAGTTCTTTTTGAGTTCTGTTTGGTTGTGGCACGTTTTCTGGATTTGAGGTGCCTAGCCCTCACTCTTGCAAATGAGGTCGAAGAAGAGAACCAGCGGGAGCAAGAAATTCAGATTGAGAAATTTGTTGACTTAATGTGCGCGCCCTTGTTTGTAGTCAGACCTGATTTTGCACAGTGACAGTTTTTTGCATTGAGTGTATGTACATTTCGCATGTTCTTTGCATCTATTCTTGTGCAGAATAATGTACAATCAGGCATTGCAGAGACCATGAGGAGCCTGTGCCATGGGATGTAGTGCACTTAACACGCATATGTCAGTTCTCTACAAGTGTGCCCTCCAAGTCCTACAGCAGCACCCCAGTCTGTGCATTCTGTATTCCGTTCTTCTGAGGCTGATACCCTTGCTGTGCCAGAGGAGGAAACACTGCCAACGCAATTCTACGAGGACGGATTTTGGACATTCGATTCTTTATTTACGGGAATGACTTGCAGGCAAGGGACTTTTGCTTGTGGAAAAGGCAACCGTTGAAATCTCTCCCGTGCGAAGCCTCAGCTATTGTAAGTTGAGACTGGATCTGATGTCGAGCTTGACGTCCTGACAACCTTATTGATCTTTTTGCTCAGGGAAGAATGCCTCCTGTCACGAAACTGGAGCTAACCTCAGGTCATTATCAAATTTCAGTGACAGAGCTGTTTGTTGGATTAGCAATCTTCATTCTGCAAAAAAGGGAACCTATTCTGACTCTAGGTTTGATCCGCAATGGAGTGGTTTCCGCCGAGTGAAAAATGTCTACATGCAACTGGAGTGGGCCACTTCCTCACATAGAGAGCGAGAGAGAGAGAGAGAGTCACTTTACCTCACCAGTGAAGGTCCACCAGTCAAGGTCGCTTTTCTTTTGTGGAATGCTGCATGTGCTCAGTGGTCGGCCTAAGGTTTCAGATAAGTCTCGCCTTCAACGAGCCAAGAACGAGCTTCCATTGACTCGTGCAGAAGAGCATGAGATGCATCGCAAGATGCACCTGGTGCGCCACTCCCGCCCGACATCATTTTATTTTAAACGCAGAGAGAAGAGCCCCTAGTAGCTTCTTGTTACTAGTAGCGATGCAAGGAGCCCCTGTAGCGTCCTTGCTCCTAGTAGTAAGGCCAGGAGCCCCTAGTAGCGTCCTTGCTCCTAGTATATAGAAGGTTTATTATTTGTGTTATATGTGCTTTTTGCACGTTCCATTGGGTTCAATTCCGCACGCAACATGCAGCAACCTTTCCTGCAACTTCACAAGCCAAAGCTGTTCTTAGTTTAATTGGAGCAGTCTGACTTCCGGTTTGTCTATGTTTTGCCAAATTGCGCATCATTGGCTCTTGAATTGAAGTTGCGAATGGGGAGTAGCCAAGCGTGTTGCAATCGTGCACAGCACAACAGCATGCCTAGGGAACAAATACGTCCCTGCACATGATCTCAAAGATTTAATTATGCACAGAAAGCATAGATAGATATAAATTGTGCAATATACTTGTCTATTTTGTATGTAGTTTGATCGGCAGTTCTCGAGCTGATTAGAGCTTTAGTGAAGCATGCGCTCAGTCACTCGTGCGAGCTCATTGGACCCTGTTTTGAACTGGGCTTGTGATGCTTGTGAGGAAAGCACTGACTGCTTCTATTCCAGCAGCTCAGACGACTCCACGAGTTGGCTGAACCACGTCCAGCGAAGACAGAGGGGGCGCCCACCACCAAGCTGCTTCATTCATCCAGATGTTGAGGCTAAGGCAAATCAAAAAGCTCGACAGCTGAAATACCGTGAAATTGCTCCGCCAGCCACCAAGTTGCTTTATTCAACAGCCTTGATGTCTGTTCTTGGACCAACAACAATCTTCGTCCTTGCCTACATGAACTCCTCATGTGAACATGGGATGGACTCTCCAGTCCCGCTTTGGATTTGGCTTTGTGCAGCACCTTTTGTTCTGTGCCATTTCATCATTGAGGTTCGAATCTTTCGCTACACGACTATTCCATACTTTCAGGTAGTCGGACGATTCCAGATGCTGGCGGTACACTTGGGGTTCCACTTGTGGTTCCTTATCAGCACATGCAAATCCTTGGCGTTCCAGGGTGCAGTATTTTCCAACGCAGTGTTTGCTGCAAGGACTTTCGCAACGGCTCGGTGTACCGTTACCTACTCGGGTGAGTATGGATACGAGCGAGAGACAAGCTTCAACGAGATTTGGCAGATTACTTTGCGACAGTCAACCTTTGCTTTTTGGATGCGTGAGATACCACTGTCTGGTCAGGTATTGATTTGTTGGCTCTTATCCTTCTCCCCTATCATCCATGCATTGCTGGAGTCAATACCGGAGGATCAATGGCCCTGGGAAATTGACTACTCATTAGACACAGACAATACGGGTGAGTATACAAATTTTCTGGGCGGCCGCTTCACTCAAGGTGACTCGGTGATGCTGCTTGGCAGCGGCATGGGAATGTATCTCATAGATGAACAAAGTCCCTCATACCCAAGAGAAAAAACCTTTCATATTTTGGAAGGTCTCATGGCTTCACTTCAAGAGGGCATCCACCACCATTCTGTCCATTCACCGGGCGGAGATGGCAAGCTCGTCGAGCAGTCCAGAAGGGCATTACGTCAAATGCACGAGCCGCTGGAAATCTACACAAGAAATGCATTGACTCGATGCTTCCTGAAGGTGATTACTCTCGGGCTTTTCAATACCGCTCTGCAAATTCATGTTCAGATTTCAGTGTATGGAATGTTTCGGGTCACTAGCAAGAACAAAGAAGTGGATTTCCAGCGCCTGGTGTCGATTTCACTCAGCATCGCAAGTGCTTTCTTCTTGCTGATTCATGTTCAGAAGGTACTTTTGTATGCCGGGCAAGCACTTTCAAAAGTTGAGCATGTCATGGAGCACATCAATGAAACAGATGAGCCAGTTACTTGGAGGGACTTGAAGAATTACTTTGTATGGCGAGCAGCAGAAGCAAGGGTCATCCGCTACCGAGAGTATGTGAGATGGTCCACAGCTGCCTTTGTCCTGGCTGTTTCGATGGCAATCCTGAAGCTTTGCATGGCTTTCAGATGTCCGGATTCTCTCTGGAACATTGGCTCTGTGCACTCTTGCGTTGACCTTCGCTCTGCTTTTCTTGCTTCTGACGACTGACGATACCTAATTTTCAGACGTTGCTTCGCTTGCATGAAAGGAAAACAGCACTCAAGGTGAACTGTATCAATCATAGCCACAGCAGAACCTTCAGCCACAGCATGCCACGGCTCTTTCATTCCACTGCCAGATTTGGGATTTGCTGAACAGAAAAGATGCTGGAGATTTTGTTGGCATCTCAGCTGTCAGGAAGGTGAAAGATAGGATTCCTCAAGACCCTCCTTAAGGCCCTCAAAGCCATCAAGCAGCTAGTTGACACTTGGGACCCGCTCAACACTCCAAGGAGATCGCGCCAAAGTGGAGATACCGTGGTGGAAGCGGAGAGGAAGCCCAAGGTTCTCCTAAGTCTTGCTCTAAGGGTGAATTGTTCACAGACGTAAGGAGGACAGATGATTGTGCAAGGAGAGACGAGAAACAAGAGATTCAATGGCCCAAAATGGTACAAGAGTCACAACAAAATTGAAAAACAAAGACTGAGATAAGCATTCCAAGAATGAACAATCGCTAGTAGTAACAGGTGCATCGCTTCTAGTAACAAGTGCCTTACTAGTAGTAACAAGAAGCTAATAGGAACAAGTGCATCGCTTCTAGTAACAAGAACTCAGAGGAGCTGACTGTCTTGGAGCATTTTTAGGTCACCCTCAAGGTCACCAACGCAAGGACATGTGGATTTTGAGCCGTTGGGTGCCAAGCCAACCGACCTTTTGTTAGCAATTAGCTATTAATTCTACGGTTATATATAAGTTATATACACATATATATTCACACTTGCATGTAGCTTGCGGGTGCAAGTTTTATGTTCACTGAAGTTCACAAAATGTCCCACCGGGACATTTTGGCTCAAGTTGGTGGCAATCGCCTACAGGATTGCACCTGAATTCTGGAGAAAACTCTCTAGTACATCGGTTTTTGTCGAACACGACGCAATGGCGCACCCGATGGAAGAGGAGTATGTGATGATCGAAACTTTCAGAGACGCCCAACCAGATGATGGGGATTCGGCTACGGTCAGTAGCCTGAGCCTGGCGAGCCTGGACCAGGCAGATGAGGAGGCGAAGAAATTGGCCATGCTGCTTTGGGCCCTGAAGGTACATCGTGGCGAACTTCGAATGTTTGGTGGAGTCTGGCGCCGGGTTCCTGAGTTTAGTCCGCCCCTCCCGGACTGGGCGCAGCCCAAACCTGGTGCACTATCAGCCAAGGTACCGGGCATTGGAGAGACGGACTCACCCAAGTTCCTTCGGCTCGGACATGGTGGAGCCCTTCCATTACACAGACCAGGAGGTGGAAGAACAGAGGCGCGAGGGCACTCGGCCACCACTGGGGTCCATTCTGTCCATTTGGTGGGCTCACGACACCGCCAAAGATGAGAAGTGGCGCAGGGAGAGCCGCACGTGGGACTTGAAGTCCCTCATCCACATTTACTCGATGCGTTACACCTTCAAGTACATCTACAGCTTGTGGTGCAGTCTTCCCCTGGCTATCGAGTCCAAACAGCGGGGCAAAGACGCTCCGGGCTCCGCCACCAAGACCCGGAACTTGAAGCGCACCGAGGCACGCAAGGAGGCCAGTTCCTTTCTAGCCGTTCTGGGCTTGGACAAGCCGGCGGACAAGGATGAATGGCGCCGGGTGCTCCGCGAGATGGGCTCCTTCCTGGCCACCAAGACCTTCCTGACCAACTGCCCCACGCCAGTGATGGAGATGCCGGTGGCCCCAGTGCACGACAGCAAAGAGGCAATGCGCTTCAGGGCAATCTGCGACGAGCGGATCACCATCCCGCTGGATGCACTGAAGCAGTTCCCGGAAGTGCACTCGAAGCTGGTGGGCCAACTCCCACAGTCGGCGATGGTGGATGTCAAGGTCAACTGGCGGTGCAATGTCAGGAGGTGCCGGCCTCGGAGGCCTATCCCCTCCATGCCAAGCTGCACTACTCCCACGAGACCATCCTGGCACTGGGGTGCACCCCACCCCCAGGTGCCTCTGGCCCTGAGGGGGGCTCTGCGCCCATCAAGGGCGACAATCCGAGGGAGCGGGTCGCGAACAACATGGATGTAGGCATCCAGCAGCTGGACCAGGGCAGCGAGGTACTGCCCCCTCCGGCGGCCCCGCCCAATGTTGCTCCTCGCTACCCACGCCTCACGGCCAGCAATGTGACCTCCATCGTGGGCAAGGACTGGCGGAAGAAGCACTACCCGGGCGCCCACAAGGACCGCCACTTCTTCTTGGTGGAGGCGGAGGGCGGCTTGATCCTTCCCAGTATCTCGGCCTGGGAGGTGGTCACCAAGGGAGCGACCAAGGGGGGCTACATGTGGTATTGCCAGGGCTTTTGGAAGGCCTCCCGGGGAGGCAGCCGGTTTCTGCAGATCACCGGTGAGCACCCCTCCAGCTGGTGCTGGATGAGCCACCGGAGGCGCTCTACAACAAGTGGATCAAGGAGCGCATGGAGTTCTACAAGCGGGTGGAGCCCTGCGCGGCCCCCAGGGATGAGCGCCTTGAGCTGGCGGGCAAGATGAACCACCGCTTGCGGTTCAGCACCAGCAACAACCTTGGGGCAATGTCAGACTCCATCTGGCAGGTCATCCTGAGCAATGAGGAGATGAAGGGCATCAGGGCGATCCAGCAGGTGGCACAGAAGGTCACCGCAGCGGCCTGAGCGGCTGACCAGTGAGCGAGGATGCCGCGGGTGGCTCGGCGTAGTCCGTTTCAGACTCACCCCTTTTTGCATCCATTTTGAGCTTTTCGCACCTCCGTGCTTGGACGCCGTAAGTGTCCTCCCCCAGGTCCAGGTGCCCATTGGCCCTGAACAGGGGGGGACCCGGCGGTGGCCATGGTACGGCGCCTAGACGACCTGACTCGTTGCGCAAAAGAGGACCGACATTGCGCTTTGCTTTCTCACGCATGTGGGGGCATGTTGGGGGGTTGTGCTTTGCTTCGATTTAGGGTTCATTGGATTTCCTTCTCCCCCTCTCTTTTCCCTCCCCCCAACTGATTGGATTCTGCTTGCTTGTATCGGTGAATTTAGGCTTCGTTGGAAAGCTTTCTTGTTTTGGCGGTTTCTTGACGCCATGAATTTCACTAGTGAGGCTTTCTTGAATCGCACACCTTACTGTCGCGCTTGGGACTCGCTGCCCCGCCATATTTTTGATACCCTGGTGGATGAGGGATTTTCCCCCCGCCAAACTGATGGAGAACTACTGGCGGTGGGTTGCCTGCGGGTGGGCAACCCGGACGAGTCCCTTGAACTTGGGGGCCAACCAGCGGCGGTCTTCAGCCCCCTGGTTTGGGGCTACGACCCGAACGACCCGGATATCCACATGGTCCCTGAGGACTACTTGATGGCGCTGGTCGCGGCGGCCGCAGCTCGCCTCCCTCAACCGGTGGACCGGGAAGATTTGGAACAGATCAGGTCCACCCTGTGGGACCTGCTGATCAAGGTCACTCAGGGCCCCATGTCCACGACCTACGGCCCACTCCAGTACACCTACGACCGGCGAGACATGCAGACGTGGCACAATCGCAAGAGCCCTCCTCCTTTGCTCCAACCGGAGCTCCTCAAGTGGAGGCACTGGCGCCCAGGACAAGTTGCCACGCTGGAACCTACTACCCAACGGTCTCTGGAACTCCATCTGCGCAGTCGATGGGCGGAACGCCTCACCGCTCACTTTGCACCCTATGCTGAACACCTCCCAAACCTGGAGGCAGTCACGCGGGACTCCGACTTCCGCGTGGAGTTGAAGCATGTCCTGGGAGATGCCAGGTTCCGATCGATCAGGCAACACTGCTTGGTCTAAAGCGGGGATTTGTGGCTATCCCCTGGAGGGAATCGGATGTGCGGGCCCTGCTGAATAGGTTGCAGGCGGATGAGATCTCGCCATACAAACTTGAGCAGATCTGGCAGACTCTGAACTGGCTGTCCAAGATCTTTGGCCTACTGAAGGTGGACGAACACCAGCGTCTTGTCACCAAGAAGAAGGCCCTGGAGGAGGAACTCGCTCCGATGGTGGTTCGTCCCCAAAAGAAAGCTGCAGTCCCTTTGCGGGAAGTGATTTGGGCACTGGAGGAAGGAGCGGCGCTCGGGGGACCCTGCGGCCCCTGGCCGGGAGCGCCATGAGCAGCTGGACGCCTTCATCTTAGGCTTTGCCCGCTTCCAGGCGGGTTGCAGTGCTCGCTTCGATGACCTACAGCATGTCCGACCTGAGGAACTCCGGACTACCTCCAACACTTGAGCTTCAGGCATGGCAGACTAAGGTGGCCCGCGCAGCCCGCATCCGCACGAAGCCAGTGGGCGAATCCTACTGCCTGACACACCCTTGTCCCCCTGGCGAAGCCCAGGCCTTTTGAAACTGACCAAAAGATACAGGGTCTGGGGAGGACCCCAGCATCAATCAAAGCGCATTTGGAAGAAGCCTGCATGCAGCTTTTTGCGCTCTTGGGATCTTTTTGACTTCTGGGTACATATTCACACTTGCATGTAGCTTGCGGGTGCAAGTTTTATGTTCACTGAAGTTCACAAAATGTCCCACCGGGACATTTTGGCTCAAGTTGGTGGCAATCGCCTACAGGATTGCGCCTGAATTCTGGAGAAAACCCACCCAACCCGCCCTTGATGGCAGCAGCACCTGGTGGTGCTGGCGGTGGGGGGGGGCTGGCGGTGCCCCCCCAGCTGAACCAGTGAAATCCCCAACGGAAGCACCGGATGCCCTCCGACCATTTCTTGATCTCCTGACGAAACTGCTTGCTCTCATCTTGGTAGCCAAACAAATCCCCTGGGTGGTGCAGGCGAAATTGGCCCAGGAGGGCTCTTGGCCGACCCCCCCCGTCGGAGCGAGTACTCCAGTTTGCGGAGCGCAATGCCTGGCGCAAGATTCATGACCTGGTCCACTCAGGCACCCCACTCACTGAGGCCCTATCCAAGCTCCGTCACGACCACCTCTTCTCGAGGTCTATGAATACTGCAACAGTGCCCCACGAACCACCTCCAAGGGCTGGGCAAGAACAGGGGCAAGCCCTGGACCCAGGTCTGGCAAACCCAGTGGGACAAACCTGCCAAAGGCGGCAAAGACCGAGGCCGCAAAGGGACGAGGCCCAGGCCCCAAAGGGCAAAGGCAAGGGCCAGTGGCCAGACGCATGGGCCTTCAAGGACCCCAAGGGGAAAGCCTTTTGCCGGGACTACCCCACAACTGTCCGGTCCGCCAAGGGGGCTGGGTGTGCAACGCGTCCCCGGACAAGCGCACCCCGGATGAATGCCCACATGCCCCCAAGTGACGCCAGGTTGGTCCAGGTGCCCGTCGCCCTGCTCCACCTGCGTCCTCAGCTGAACCGCACGTCGAACACCACACAAAGGACGGAAATCATCCACCTGCCTCGGGCCCTGTACCATCCACACCACCCTCCGATGAACCGAGGCCTCGACTATAAGGGCCCTTGGCCCGGATCCGCCCCACCAGCCGCACCAAGCAGCGGCGCCCAAATCCGGGCGTCGACCAAGGACACCTGCCCACACTGAGGCCACTCCATCGACCGCCGGGAACCCAGCAACCTGCCCAGGGACGGATGGGAACTTGCCCTGGACACAGGCACACACTCCCCAGGTGGAACCGCCCTTCACTTGGATGACTGACATCCCGGACAGACTGCGACGGCGTCTTCACTGGACGCAGGTCCCACTCCCACTGCAGAGGCCAAACCAACCATTCTTCTGCTCCATGCAGGCAAGGATGATGCGGGCTCCTTGGACTCCTATATTCACTCTACGTGTCCAGATCTCTCGCCTTTGATCTGCGCGGTTGACATTCGACGTGACAAGGGGGCCCTCGGCCAGGACACGCTGCACCCTCCTTCCTGGAACACCCCCACGACCCCATGGAGGTCAGTGCCAGCCCCCAAGCGCACAAGCGCTCCTCGTTGTGGGTGACCCGGGCTGACATCAAGTGGGCCAACCAGCTGCACCACCATCGCATTAAGTTTGACCAGTGCAGATTGGGCCAGTTGGTTGTCAAGGCAACCACCCTGTCGACTGACCTCCCGTTGCACCACTGGCAGGACCTTCGATGCAACCACTCTGGGCACCAACCCCTGGGGGACCTCCAATCCAGTGACCTCAGCCGTTACCCTGACCACATGATGATAGGCTTGGCTCAGGCCATCGCCAGGGTCCTCCAGGTCCCACCCAAGCCCAGCCCCCAGAATACCGCGGACCTCCTTCCAAAAGGTCCTGAGAGGAGGGCCCTCGTGGCACGAATCCATCCCGGGCAAGCAAAGCAGCCAAGGCCATTGCAGGCCTCACACAGGGCAGCACTGCCGCCAGGGCGGCCACTCCCCCTGCCACTGTAGAGGATACGCGGCGTACCAGTACGGTGTGGTCAGACTGCCCCACGATCACATGCGGGGCTAAGCAACACCGGTTCCCAGACCCACTGCTGGAGGACATCAGACAGGTCCTCCATCCCGGCCACCAGCACACCACACCAGACGGGCAGCCCTTCTACCTGGAGTTGATCTCGCAGCTAGCAAACACAGCAGGGGACCCAGACTGGCAATACCCTCAGATCCTTGCCGCGGGCGTTCCCCTCAGGGTCGATTCCCACCCCCCCCTCCCCGGGAGTGTGGCCCCTCAAGAGCGAACTCGCTGGGGGAAGACCCAGTGGAAGCACCATGAAGCACCCCTGGATGACCCCAAAGGACATCACAATTACCCTCTCCGGCGGATTTCTCCAAAGAGATCAGGGCCACCTTTGCAGAGGAGGTACCACTGGGCATGACGATTGGCCCACTGTCTCGGCAGCAAGCGGCCGAACTCTGTGATTGTGACCCGACAGAGCTCTGCCCAGGCCCCCTGGCGGGAATCGATGAAGGGGACAAGGTCCGTACCGTCTATGATGGATCGGTCGGGGGGAGCCAATGCCAAGATCCAGCAAAACACTAAGGAACGGACCACAGCACCTACTGTCCTGGATTGTGTCCATGCCATCCATTGGCTTCACCCAAC
Organism: Durusdinium trenchii; assembly: GCA_963970005.1. Classification (NCBI taxonomy): domain Eukaryota; class Dinophyceae; order Suessiales; family Symbiodiniaceae; genus Durusdinium; species Durusdinium trenchii. The sequence goes on along the minus strand of CAXAMN010008002.1, from coordinate 906,159 downwards.
CAGACATACGAATCAAGGTCCTGCCCCAAGACTGGCGTTTCCAGGTAGCACAGTTGAATGGTGGGTGAACAAAGTGGGTACCTAGTGGCATTGGGTACTCCTCTCAGCTGGAAGAAGACTCACTTGGCAGAAATCAATACGTGGCTCGGGTTCGCGATCCACCCGACCATACCCCGAGTCCAGATCGCGGCTCCAAAGCACATCAAGGTCATGGAACTATTGGAGGAACTGGCCAATGGATCCCCTATGTCAGCAAAGGCCATCGAAAAGGCCATGGGACGGATCCAATGGGCAACAGCGTGCTGCCCCCTGACCAAGTCCATGCTCCAGCCTGTCTGGGCCTGGAAGATGGCGGTCAGGACCATGGGCCACCCACCCAAGGTGGTCCGTATGCTGGCCTCTTTGCTGAAGGAGCTCTTCACGCCTCCCTTCGAACAATACTCACCCTTCCTGCCGAAGTCCCCTTGGTGGGGATGCAGCGACGCCAGTGCATCGCGGACTGGCGAAGCTTATGTTGGGGGCTGGTGCTCGGCCTCCCCGAACCCCACCAAGGACACTGTCCTATGGTTTCATTATGCCATTACAGCGGACGCACACCCTTGGGCATTCAAGGATGGCAACCCACAGAATAAGAAGCGCATAGCGGCTTTGGAACTCCTGGGCACCCTACTTCTCTCCAAGCACCTGGTGGCCCAACAGGGCCAGCTTCCGGGACGAGTTCGGCTCCCGGTTGGCAGCGACAACTCGGGCAACATCTTTAGCCTGCTCAACCTCTCGGCCAAGAAACCCTACTCGGCTGCGCTGCTGATGGAACTGGTTCTTTTCCTTCATTGTGAGGGCTGTAGCATTGCCCCGAATCACGTCCCCAGGGAATACAATACCTGGGCTGATGAATTGATTCATCCGGACTTTGAAGGGTTCTCCTTAGATTGCCGGCTACCGGCCCCGGAGACCCTCTTTGTTTTTCCTTTTGCCACAAGACTTTTGTCTTCGACTGGATTTTCTTAGGTGCCCACCCAAGATCCCGTGACCGGATCCGGTGGGCTGTCCTCCCGACCCTGTCCCCTGGCACCTTGACAGGTGCCCATTGGCCCTGGGAGGACCAGGGGACACTCGGGTGTTCGGCAGCAGTGGGCGAATCCTACTGCCTGACACACCCTTGTCCCCCTGGCGAAGCCCAGGGCATTTTGAAACTGACCAAAAGATACCCCCAGCATCAATCAAAGCGCATTTGGAAAAAGCCTGCATGCAGCTTTTGGCGCTCTTGGGATCTTTTTGACTTCTGGGTACATATATATATGTATACAATGTTATAAAGATCTACAAAGAGCTGCCAACCCGCGGTAGACTTCATCACTTTGCCGTGCTTTGCATTGCTTGGCCCTATGTTTTGACGTCCTCCAGGCCAGAAGGTGCGATCGCTCACATGGAGATCCTCAGGCTTTTGCAGGCGTCACTAGTAGTTGTGGTTCACTCAAACATGCTATCTAGCTGCTAGAGTGTAGCTCGTCCTTGTGCCTACCATCATTAAGGCCTCATTTGACTGGGTCCCTGCCTCACCTGTGCAAGTTTGATTGGCTGTAGTTGATCAGAAGCCGTGACACAATGAGTTCATTGTTTCCGTTAGCGGCTTGAGGACACAGCTTTTCATTCTGTGTCAGCTGCAATGGCAGTGCTACAGAGCACAGGAGATGCGGAGGCGCATCACACCCAGAATGTGTTGTTTGAGTCTAGCAACTTGTTTCGCTGCTTCATTTGTATCCGATCCGCAGGCGGAGGCTGCTTCAGCAAAGGCTGGGGCGGATACAGAATCCAGCGCTGACCTGAGACTCATTGCACTTAGTGCGCTTATGGCCTGCTGAATAACGTGAGGTCTTGGCTACGTTGATGCTTGTCGCTTGCTTCGCTAGGGCCTAAAGTCTTAGTAGACATGGTTTTTTCTTTGCGTGGCCGCTCCAGTGCAGCGCAGACAGCACAGAGGAGCTGCATACTTTCGACCCCGTGACGAAGGGCGTGGTTTCATTGTTCTCTCACTGGCAGAAGCGTGTGACTCAGCAATGCTCAGCTTCTACAAAAAAATATTCATTCATTTGCATTCTGCTCTTCCAAGCTCTACTGAGGCTGAAACACTCCGGCGCATCATGCATTGCAGCGGCAACCTTGGTGCCAGCTCTACTAGAGCAGCTGGTTGCTACATTTCAATGCATTTCATACTCACTGGTGTTCTTTTGGAGCTCAATCTTTGGTGTTCTTTTGCCCTTTTTGCTCTGGAGTGGTGTGTTGTTGAGGGTGTGGGCATGGTGGGGTTGAAAGCGGGGCAAGAGAGCCAAGGAGTTGGCAAGCCCTTGTTGGCACAGCATCCAGAAACGAGTGTTGCATTGAGGGTGCCTCAGGAACTTAAAAGTTGCAGAGAAGACACTGTGAGTATCACTGTGCCTTGGTTTTTCAGCGCAGCAACAAGAAACGGTGTGCACCAATGTGAACTGTCATAGGGATGAAGAAATTGCAACGATCGACACACGGTGCCTGACTTCCAGGATAACTTCTCTAAGTTACGGAGCATTCTTGATTCTTGAGATTTTATGAACAAGGCGATGCGTTATGTCCAACCACATGATGTTCGATGAGCCTGGCTCTGATGCGCGTGATGCGCAGCATTTAAATCATGCATGTGAGCTGACTTGTCAAGCTGCCTGAGTCAAGCTGCCTGAGAGTTTTGTCAAGCTGCCGCCCTAGGTCTTTGGGCTTTGCAGCCGGGCCAAGATTTCAAACCGCAACAATGTGGGAAGCTCGTGAGGTCCAAACAATAGGGAAGCATGTCGCCACTGTCCTGAGGCAGCAAGTGGCGCGTTTCTTGGATTGTCAAACCTTCTACCGGGAACCCGAGCTTTCGGTGCTCCTTCGTGCCGAGATCTCAGTTCTTGTTTCAGTGGGGAGACTGAAGTTTCAGGTCTTGAGGCCGTCCCCAGGTTGGAGGAAATTGCCAGTAGGTTGGATACCATCGCTATTAGGTTGGAGGCCATCGCTAGTAGGTTGGAGGCTGTCCCCAGGTTGATGTTCCAAGGCACTCCAGCATGACCAGCCCTTCGGACGACGTCGTTTCTTGGAGAGCCTGGATCCCAATTCAAGAAATGTATACTGTATTAGTTATATATATATATATGGAGGACTACACGTGTACTGTATGTACATTTAGTAATAGTTTAGTTAAGTGTACATATACAATCGACAGTCAATGCATCATACATAATTATGTATATATATATATATATATCGTGACACACACACACCGAACCAAGTTGTCAAACAAGCGTGGAATGAAACATGAATCTTTGAACCAATTGACGCAAAACTGCTTGGAGTTGGCCTAGGCTTGGGCAGCTGTAGGCGAAGAGCCTTGGCCAACTGGCAGGTGCTCCCGTCCAAGAGATAATAAGAAGTAAGTTTTTGATGGTCGAGCCAGGAACAGCCAATTGCTGCGGTCTTGCAGAAGAACTGGCTTGAGCTATGCCCATAGAGTCCAAAAGCACACCACTTTTCTGTAGAGCTCGCCCGTTGTCAATCAGACATCACCAGAGCTCAGGTTCGATCAAACTTTGTCACGCTTGCGTGCTGTTCGCCTCAGAGATGCCATTGAGGGTCAGGGCTTGTCTGTTGAGGCTGGAATTTCAGGATATTCCTGACGCTTCGCGTCAACCGCCGCCCACACCTTTTTTTTTCGGTCGTCTGGGGAAAGACTGCTGGAGTGGACAGGGGAGGTCGGGAGTGGTGTCCAAAGAGATGGCTTGTTTGCCGCAGCGTCTATGGCCATGTTGCGGCTGAGTTACGCACAAGTTCGCTCGTTTGGTGGCCATGTTAAAAGCCAATTCAGGCTCCAAGTTCGACCGTTTTGTGGCCTTGCCCCCGCTTGGCTAGTCCACATTACATCATGTCAAGGCTAGCTTGATCGTTTGGTGACCCTGTGTTGAGGCTACGTTTGTTTTGTTGCAATAATGCTGGTTATGCGTTGCTGGTCAGGAGGGTTTTTCAGCATCGTGGGTGTCCGTTTTTTGGCTTGTTTGGGTTCTTGCAGAAATAGTCCAAAAATGTACCTCCAATGGTTATGCGTTGCTGGTCAGGAGGGCTTTTCAGCATCGTGGGTGTCCGTTTTTTGGCTTGGGCTCTTGCAGAAATAGTCCAAAAATGTACCTCCAAAACGCTCTCCCCCATGGCCCTCGAGGCGTAAGACGTTTTTCCGCGAAGCCAAAAAAACCCCCCCTAGCAGAGCTATGAACTGATTACGATGTGATGATTGACTGACGATGATTCCAGCTTGACCCGCCCCTAACACGCCCTGCACCGCAAGCGGTGTGGGCGGATTTCATGTTTTTTCATTGTCTAATTAGAACAATGACTTGATAAACTGCTCCAGGAATAATGGCATGTGAAGTTGCAATAGGAGTGCATGACAATGTACATTCAAACTAAACCCAGTGGGCTTCTTGGATTTCGCAGGCTGCTTTCCAAAAGTATGATGTGGACAACTCTGGTTTGTTGGAGCCGATGGAGTTTTGTCGCGCTCTTCATGTCCTTTGCCAAGAATCCGAAGCTCTTCAGGCTGTGCTATTGGAGAACAGTATTGAGAGTACCCGAGGATTTGGGATTTGCCTTCACGGCAGAAGAGGTCGCAAACTGGGTTGGGTCCTCAGCCACTAGCTTCTTGATATTGTTTCTGATTCTTTCTACTCCTTCTGCAGAGATGGTGAGGTTGAAGCGATCGATGAGAATGGCGACTACTGTGTGGACAATCAAGAGCTGCTCTGCTACATGTGGCGGTCTCTCAAGAAGAGTTGGTCTCACAAGACTAACAAGATGGCAGCACATATCCCCACATCCCAAGGGGAAAAACACAACTAATCAAAGCAGGTCATGACAATGCATTTGTACAAGAGTAGGGAGTCGGAGCAGTTGAGCATGCGAGTCGGCATGGCTTGCCAGTAGCTGACTCAGGTTTTTGGCATTTGTAAAGACGCAAGTCAACAATTTGCTGACGAGTGGCATCTCAGGCCATTGCTCATGTTGTTGAATCGGCTATGTCAACAAACTTGCATTGCTGTGCCCCTAAGCAAAGCTAGATTGAGACAAAGCAGGCAACAGCAAGCAACCTTGCCTTCCTCTCTCATCAGTTTCATTTCATTGCGCTATTTACCAGCCGGCTTCGACCCGCTTCCATTTGCTGTTTTTTTTTGCTTCCATTTGTTTGGCAGGACACAGCTCACTACCCGAATCCATTGGCCCTGCCAAGAAACCACGAGTACAGCCTGTTCAAGACATCTCCAGCCAGAAGTAACCTAGCCGCAAGAATAGAGCAAATGACGCTACTAGGAGCAAAGGGCATCGCTACTAGGAGCAAAGGACGCTACTAGGCAAACTCTTAGCTCCAAACTCTTGGCTTCACTCCTCGCATCGCATGAAGCTTCTTATTCTCTCACTCAGGAAGCTCCTGCTCCTGCCTTAGCTTGCAGTAGTTTCTTTGTCACCACATAGGCAAAGCAAAACAGGACATACTCATGCCTCAAAAGGAAACACATTTTGACACTGATAAAGAATCCAATATTCTTTGTCCTTTGCTCACTGTTTTGCCACAGATCGCTGAGGAAAAGACAAACCAGCGATGTCGTCACAGCAGCTGAGGCATGGTGGTCTTTGCAGCCGAAAGCACGGTTCTATTTTTTGTTTTTACAGCCTTTTTGTTTTTGTTGCGACAGGGGTAGTCTAAGGCCAGGTAACTCAGGTGGTACTGTCAGGTAGCCAAGAGCATATAATACCAAACATGCTCCGGCTCTTCTCCACAGGTGGAGCAGGAGGTGCACTTGCGAAAAGCACAGCAAAGAAAGGCATTTGAGAAGTGCCGAATATTGCAGACAGTGCTTCGGACTGTTCTACAGACTTGATTGTGAAAAACCAGAATGCTAGGCAGAGGCGGATGAAGAGAGATTGAAGGCAGAGGAAGAAGAAGGCATTGAGGCTTGGCGAGGATATTTGAGCATACTGCCAATAAAGTCCCGCCGGCTGAAACACGCGGACATCCCAGAGGTGCTGATCGAAGAAGAGCTTGGACAAAACCCAGAGAGCGGTGAAGGGTGGACGGAGTACAACTTTCAGGCTTCAACTGCAAGTCTGAACTAGCCGCACAGAATAGTTGATTCGAATGCATTGTTGAGGCAGCGCGACTCCCCAAGGAGACTTATGCCCTTGGAATTGTGGAGCTTGCTTGTCTCCCAGTGATTGATCTGCAAGGGTTTTGTTGATGTCCACATGTCTACTGCACACAATTCCACGCATGTATGAAAGATATGATATGATCATGACGTAGGTTGGGTTTGTGTTCGGTTTGTGTTTGATGTCCAGTCAAGTTTAGTTCGCTCTCAGGTACCAGAGTTGTACAGCTCTGGGAAGAGTTTTTGCCTGCTGGAGCCTGGTGCAGGCCAGATTTAATGACCCTACTTGCCGGATAGTAAAGTGAGCGCCCAAGTTGTTGGCTTGTGCTTGCTGAAGCTGCTAAGCTGCTAAGGCTTGGTTGTTTGAGCCTCAGAAATATTTGATGCTTTTCTAGCTTTCTTTGCTTTCTCGCTTTGAAAAGGGCTCTTGCTACATCCTGTTCTCACGAAAGCGAGCTCCGTTTGCCAGGTGTTATTACGGAAATGATATATCACTGCAACGAATCATTTGAGATGAAGAACATACAAATAATTCAACACTTGGCCACAGTTCTGTCATCAAGGGAATCAAGGGGCTGGGACAGCTGAGCTGGCAGTTCTGGTATTGCGGGTAGTAAGGGGCAACATGAGCGTAGCATTGCAATCAAACCGAGTTTCAAGCTTCCTTAAAGAACCAACTAAAAAGAGGAGAAGGGCGGCGAAAGTGACGAAAGGTCTAAGTTTGCTTGAAGAACCCGAGTATATACTCCATCCGTGCTACGAAACTTCCATCTTTCCACTGGCCGCTTCCTCTCTAAGAGGCAAGATAACAAAAGAACAAACTAGTAGCAAGAAGCTACACAAGTGCAATACTAGTAGCAAACAAACAGCAATATTCTTTATTTATCTCATATTTCTCTCTCTCTCTCCTTAAACTGCGAGTTCTCGGCTTCGAGGTGAAAGAGTTGCAACTTCGCAGCGCTGCTGGAGGACGTTTGAACTGCTTCTCGTTGACCTTGCCTTGGGCTTAGGCTCTCAGACTCTGTGTGACTCTGGAAAGAGAAACAGACTCCAGAGCTCTATGAAACAAGCACCCAGACAGAGCATGAAGTGAACCCTATATCTAAACCATATGGGTTTGTATTTGTATCATACGTCCAGTGTGTATATATATATATATAGAGCTTTTGATTTTGATGTAAGACTTAGGAGAAGCATACCGCCCCAAAGCATGCCCAAAGCATACCCTCTGAAAACGCGTCTGCTTTATATAGTCTTCACACTGCGCGAAGCATACCTCCGAACCGTCCCCCGTAGTCAAACATCCCGGCCTGGCAGCATGCAAGACATACACACCCATAAGCTAAGCATTGCTAAACCGTCGCACCAGGAGTTCCCTATTCCAATCCACCCCAGTACTATGGCAATGAACGGTCTGATTTCAGAACTTGTTGATCATCATTCTATGACTGAGGACGATATTTGAGACGTCTTTCTTCAGTTGGATCGATGCTCTCGTTGGCCGGATGCGCGAGCCAGGTGGTTCAGAGTCCCCAACTTGCCTTTGAAAGCTGATCGCCTGATTTTCTTGGACTTTCCAAGGCAACAACACGCACGCACATACGACGGCAAGCTTTGGTATCCTTGAATCAGTCAGTCTAAACGGGCCCTTGCTGCCCTTGCTCATCACCGCAGGCAAAGCAATGATCCTCAACAGTTTGACACCCCTGAAGAGGAGTGATGCCCAGAGCAATTGCCCAGAGTGCTGCCCACAAGGGAAGCGTGCAAACGAAGGAGCAAAACACCGGCAAGCTCTTCATTTGGAAGAACGGAATCATTGCTCCCGAAGGCTGGATGGAATTTGATAGTCGCTTTTTTGTGTAAGTCTCCAGACCAGCCAGGCTGCCATGAGCCGCGCATTCTGTCCAAGAAAAAGAGAAGGAACCAAGCTGAAGACTGAGGAAGCTTTTGCTTTTGCTTGGCCCCTCAATGAGTTTCCAATCCCCAAGGCTTCGCGTGGCACGCCTGCAGCGCTGGCAACAGGGGAGTGGCAGCTGCGCTTCTCGATCCAGGCATGAGACTGCTATTTATGATTATTTTAGATTATGTATATAATGTACATAATATATACTTAGCCTAAGCATCCAATAAAACCGAGGTTGAAAAAAGAATGTAAGGGCCCCTTCACCAAGGTCCGCTTTAATGGGCCTTCTTAAAGGGGTGCTTACCTTCGTCGGATATACTAGCAGAGGCTCATGGCAAAGCTCCAGCTAGTCTGCTCCGGCCCTCATCTGCAGGGCACTTTTGAAGTCGGCATAGCCAAACAACTGTTGAAGTCTTTGCTTCCAGAAGAACTGAGGCTGAGATTGAGGCAGAGGCACAGGATGGTCAAGTGCGAGACGGTCAAGCAACAGCACAGGGAGCAGCTGCGAACGCTGAGAACTTGATCTGAAATCATAATGTGTTGAGAAGTAGCTTCGTTTCTATCATGGCAACAGCTGGTGTGATGTGCAAGATGTGTTCCAAGGCAGCTCGTGTTCTAACAACTGAACCATCTCAAGGCTTGGAACATGGGATTTTCTTTTTCTTTTAGGTTGGAGGCCATTGCTATTAGGAGCAAGGACGCTACTAGTTGCTCCTGGCCTTACTACTAGGAGCAAGAAGCTAGGAACAAAGGGCATCGCTACTAGGAGCAAGGATACTAGGTTGGAGGCCATCGCTAAGGGAAGACCTGTCGCATCTCAGGACTTGTGGCCTACACTGTTCAAATAACGTGTGATGCGAACAGCGGGGTGTGGCGCTGAGACTGAACGCATACACTGTGTGCTAGTGAAGTCCTGGCTGGCATCGCACCAGCACTACCAGCTACCGATGTGTGTTGAAGCTCCAACAAAGTCACACCAAGCGTCCAGGCTTTGCACTTGGACGTTCAAGTAGAGTGTCAATGACTGAGCACCTACACTCAAGTGTGTTTGGCTCAAGGTGCTTCTGACTATTCCAAGAACTCCTGGGTTCATCACTTGACCTGGCATGAAGCTGACCCTGCCTTTTGTGGTGGCACTGACAGCCCTTGGTTTAGTACATGGCAATGAAAAGCCAGATGGAAAAGAACCTGCAGTTGGTGACCATGGAGCGGGATTCATCTCGAAGGAGCCTGTTGAGAATACAAAGGGCGCCAAGGCGGAAAAATACGGCGGCCCAAACTCACCTCCAAAGCCAGGATGCCGTGGTTGGGTTGAGTGCATAGATGGC
>CAXAMN010008002.1:864701-896718 GCA_963970005.1 Durusdinium trenchii | reverse complement strand
GATGGCTGGTATTGCAGAGGAGGCTGGGAGGGTGATGACAACAAGGCTTTGGCAATTTTGCCCTGACAAAAGGGCAGAGTGGTTGCTTTCAGGCCGCACAAGTCGGTCCTGTCAAGGCAGGCCTATGGGTTTTGTATCGACCCAGGGCAACAGTGCCGTCGAACTATGGCGTTGCATGAGCTTTGACTTGCTCGAGTCCATAATCTGATGGATGTGTTGTGAAGCTTCCTGGTGGTTGAGATTTGTTATCTCACCAACTTTCCAAACAACGCATCATGATCCATTGTGTTTTTAGTCGCAAGCTTGGAAAAACACTCAGCGGCTGGTCTTACTCAACAACTGGCCGCTTCCAAGCTGCCAATCTCCAATCTGACACCCAGCATGCACTTGTTCTCTATTTGTTGACTGTTCCTCTTCTGCGCCTTCATGACTTACAATCAGATGATGTCAGGCGTCATCTCGTAGGCATGGTTGGCCAACAGCTAGGTAGGTAGGTGGACAAATTTGGTCGCGCTGGATCACAATGATACCATGGACTCGTCCACAGACAGATCACTTGATAGATTAGATTGCCCCGATTTCCCTTTCCTGTGGTAGTATTAAGGGTGTTTAAGTGCAAGAAGAATGCAAAGAGAATAAAGAGGCAACGACAGCAACCACAAAAGACAAGTCCTCCCAGCGAACAACGCAAGAGTGAACAGGCTAGCGGCTAGACTACTTGGGGATGTTAATCTATGAGCGTCCTGGATCTCACACGTGCAACGAGTTTGGCGCTTTCTAACCTATGCGTCGCTTGCCCTCCAGGCAAATACTGTACGTTAGGAGTAGAAAAGTCAGTTTGTCAACTAAAGCAGAAAGGAGGGAATATCCTCTGAATTGATGTGCGGAGATGAACCAGAGTTTTGGTATATATAATGAGGCACTGCGCGTTCGGCCAGCTCGTGGAAATCGCCTTGCAAGTGGAGGATCAGGCAGCGAGCTTCGAATCCAAGTTCGTTCATGTTGACATTCAAGGCTTTGGATTAACCTCAAGAGCTTTCTCGGTGCAGTGTTTGTGCAATTTTCTGCCTCTCTCCCTCTCTCTCTCCCTTAGCGCGCGCAGCTGCTTTCCTAATTCCAGGTGAAGAAATCTTTACCGTCATCGTACGTGGTGTCCTTGTTGTCTAGCTTTCGACATTTTAGTTGGTAAGAAAACCATTCAAGTTTGTTTGATGTCCAAGGCCTTACGGATGAACGGCGGCGTTTGATCAAGGATGAGATGGGTGGCAGAGAAGGTTGGAACATGTTAGCATTGACAGCCGAATTATGCTGACCTCGTTTGCAGGTGATGACAACTTCATTTCTAAGCGGCTGTGGAAGAAACACCTCAAATCTTTGGCCTGGCTGTCAGAGGAGATGCCTTTAGATCTCAAGCCAGTTGGGTTTAATTTCCAAGGTCAGCGGTTTGGGCCGATCTTTCGAAGCCTTAGGGTTTCCTGGTGGAAAACGTCATTTCAAGGCGGGTTGAATGTGGAAGTTCCCTAGCCCTAGCCCATTGCAAGATTAGATCTGCAAGGCAACACTCTACCGCAAGCTGAAGGAGACTGGCGATGAAGCGATAGTGCCCCAGCCAGCAATTCCTTTCTGAATGGGTTCAACATGTCAAAGTGAGTGGGTCTTTGACAATGCAAGACTGCTATGCGACTCAATTCTGAACCCCGTGAGGTCTCGGATTCGCCCACTCAGGTTGCTGTGAGACAAACAGAGGATGCTGCGGCTGCCATTGCAGACCAATTGCGATCAACAGGTGACTGGTGCTTAGATCGGCAAGCGCTAGCGACAAACACTGCAGCTCCATGAATAACACTTTGAATGAGGCATTAGCACAGGAGCCTGAAGCCATGGAAGACAGAACCTTTGCTGGCGTGTGAGTCTCCCAGGGCAAGGGCTGGAATATGGAATTCTTGCATTTGTCATCTGCCTTCAAGCCACAAGTTGCCAATATATAATACTAAATACTATATAAACACATATATCATAATATGTATATATATATACCCACACACACACTATTGTTCAAAACATGCTTTGTTCGCTTGCCAAGTCCCAAGCCATTCGACACGGTGATGCTTTGCCCTGATGCCAACGACAACTGGGGGCCCTTGAGAAACGGAGTGCAGCACTCAGCTTACACTTTTGAAGTCATGCCTTACAGGGCTCTGATGATTTCGGGCATGCGATAAGAGTCTCCTTTTTGTTATGCAGAGGTTCGGCAGACACTCATATGGAGATCATATGTCGCGTATATTGATGCACGACTTCCACATATTGCTCGCACAAGCGTGCAACCACCCCGATCAAGTCACTCGGCCCTCTGAACTTATTGGGGGGTGCTGTGCACTTGTTTCCGCATCTGTTTGTGTTCCGTGTGGTGTCCCGCACATTCTTTAATTTGTAGACATGCATGTGCTTGAATTATGCATCTACTTGACTACTGCTAATTTGAGTCCAAAAAGACAACAGTCTCAATCTTGGACCGCACTACATCGGAGAAGCATGCATGGAACAATACAATTAATCCATCCAAACTGAAAAACAGAAGCTGCCTATACGATGCTCTATCAGGAAGGGAGAAAGGTTCAGTTTTGGCTGGGATTTGGGAATCCACCACCTTGGCACCCTGTGGTGCAAAGATTAGGTTATCCAGATCATGGATACAAGTTCTCTGATTGATTTTGTTGGAGTCCGTTTTGCTCAATGAAACTATGGTGGGATTGCTGTCAACACGACTCAATCACCGGAAAGCACACACCCTGTGAAACGATTTCTAGACTCTGTGTGCTTAAATATGTTGAACGATACAGACCATCATGACTCATGACTATGAATGCACCATACATATTGCATATTGTCTTGAAAGCCTTGAGCGTGATGTGTTTGTTTGGTTTATGCCATACCTGAATTGTTTTGGCATATTGTTCCACCAGGCCACAGGGGAAATTGGGACGATTGACAACTACGGCGCATATCTCAAGAGATGTCCATCTTCACCCCTTTTGGCCTTTGGGTTGGGCCCTCCGCTCAGGAGAAGCGTTGGTCTACGTTCCAAGCCGAGCCGAGGACGGTGAACTTGTATGAATTACTTTACTTGAATGATATTAAATGCAGATCACAGATGCTCGCAGCTTCACCAATATGCATGCTCTTCATGCATAGCTTTTCTATCGGCCTTGAACACTGCAGACAAACTATGTCCACTGGTACTGTTTGCGGGACATCATGTTGGCTACGAAGGGTGGCAAAGAGGCTGAACACCCGACTATCTCGTGCGAAGACACGAATGCACAATGCCTTTGTGCAATTGTGTCACTGCGTGTGTGGTCAGTTCCTGCTCTCACAAGTCCACAGGCCTTGATGACCTTGGAGGCGGTGAGAAATACTAGTGATTTGGAGCGCACTTCCCGATGAAATCTTGCATTTATTGGAGGAGTGGCAACAGATGCCATCAGTCCGTGGAAGCCTCAGCTAGACGTTTCCCGTGTTCTCAAGCTGGTAGCATATAAAACAGAACTCGTCCAGATGTGACAGCATCTTACAACATAGGGGCTCTTCTCTGAATCAATAGCGAGGTGCCAATTATGTCTCGCTTGAGCCGCAAGCTGCTGAGCAAGACGCTATTGATGCCTTGTGCAATTTGTACAACATATCGCCTCACGAAGCATTGCGAAAAGCAATAATTCATGAGACTGCAGCATGCACAAGAACCAAGAGTGCTACTAAGTAGCTGCCACTGAGTATGCCTTGCTGTGCTCCCCTTGGGGCTTTTGCTTTCGTCAAGGCCTGGACCACCTCCCAGTCCAATTGTCCCAGGGAATCAATGGGCGGCTCGAGGGCGTTTGGAGCATAGACCCGAAAAGACATGAAAAGACCGTTTCTTTTTTCCACAAAACGCAGAAACATAATAAACCAGACTAAGATGAATTTTGCCAGCGTCACTTGCCTTGACACCACCCTGTTCACTCTAAGGTCTTGATGCTCGCAATCTGCAGCTAGACTTGGAGGGTGAAGGCACGCTTTGCGCGGCTTTAAGCAAGTGACATGAGAGACATTGACGTGCAGAGAGGATCAAAGCAAACCATTCGGGAATAGAACATAAAGAGCGTCTTTGTGACTGCAAGGTGGGCGATCAGTGGCCTACGCAGACGCAAGCCTGGTCATCGAGGAGGGTCAGGCTGACCTTTGAATGATTTCGCTTGCATCTCTGGGACCTTTGCTCTACATACACATTTGGGTTTGTATTTTTTTTGGCGTGATGTAGTGGTTGGAAGTTCGACTTGAGCGATTCATACCCTCGAATCATACCACCTATTCAAGCTTCCCGGCTCGACTACGGTAAAAATTACACACCCATTTCTCGGGCCGTACAGCGGCCATGAAGTGCTCGCTTCTAATAAAAGTGAGAACAGAACAGATCATTTACAGTATATATATATAGAGAGATGAGTTTATTTGTTATTTTTTCATACATTTCCAAGGTTTGCCAGTCATTTTTCCAAGTTTGTGATTCGTCGGATAGCTAGCAGGTGCCTGAACTACAAGGCACCTGGCGTGCAGAGGATGGCTCCTACGGCACCTTTGAAGGGCTGAAGGCCACGCATGAAATGCGTGTGCTGAAGTATTTATCTAGGGTGTGTCCATGTGCGCCCCATTACCGGTGACAGTCGGTAAAAGTCTCTCCCTATTCTGGGACGAGGTCTTTACTAAGACTAAGCATCATCCGGTAATGGTCCAATAGAGTCTACTGGTTCTTTTTCTATTGTGTCTCTCGCCAATCCCCTGACCCTTCAGGTATGCCGCGAGTCACGCATTGGCGGAGTTTGGAGACTCGAGATCCAGGCAGACAACCTTTTCTAAGATTTTTTGTTTCTTTTATTGTCTCTATTTTGTCTTGTAAAACTATTAAATCCCGCTCCCACCCATGAGCCTGCTTTCTGAGCCAGAGGCAGGAGGAGATCCCATCGAGCATGCTTGGAATGCATGGCTCACAGCACACCCAGCATTGCCCTTATTGCAAATCTTTGTTTCAGTGAGGCAGTCAGTCCGAAACTGCGCATTCTGAATAGTGCTATGCCTTTTTTGCAGTTTGCCGCTGCTTTGCTTGAAAGGCCGATAGCGAAGGAGACGCTCGAGCATCTCACTTGTTAAGAATCACTGGGGCTGCGCTTGCGCAGCACTTAGTCCCAACAGCAGATTCGTGCATCCACCAAGACTGCCCAGCGCAAGCGCCACTCTTCTGGTTTAAGACGTCCAGGCTGGACCATTCTTGAGCGAAAAGGAAACTGTTCTGAGCTTAGAGCTATTTAGAGGTTGATTGGCACAATAATGTGAACACCTACAGCTCACACCTCAATTCAATATTGAAGCTTGATGTGCAAGAACACCAAGGTTGAGCGTCATCCGACACTCATGGGAGAATTCAACTCGTTGACCAGGCGAGCCCTAGGTCCTGAGAGCATGCACCTTTTGATTTAAATGAAGGAGTCATGAGAGTTGAATGCATGCGCACCCTCCCATGTTCAGTGAAGTATTAAAGAATTGACATGTGCACCCAACAAGCCTCACAATTCTGCAGGTCACTTCATGTGGAAATGTCTTCTGAAGGCCAGTCAGAGCGAATCACTGAGTCTCTACATGACCTGCCACTTCTGACGAAAGGTGAGAAGTGGGATGGACTGATTTTGGATGCAGAACTAGGCCACAGAATTGCCGGGCTGTAGAAGCAAGGAAGCTACTAGTAGCTCCTGGCCTTACTACTAGGAACAAGGACGCTACTAGGGACTCCTGGCCTTTCTACTAGGAGCAAAGGACGCTACTAGTAAGGATACAGTGTTGAGGTTCACAATCTGCCATCCGCAGGAACAGATGGCGCTCTACGCGGAGCCTGGCAGAGAGGAGAGCAGCCGCTCTTCTCAACACTTCAATATTAACGAACGGTTTTCTTGGTGTGCGTGCCTCTCCCTCTCTCTCTCTCTCTCTTTTTCTCTCTTGCTCGTTCTAGTCATTAAGTTTCCCTAAAAATCTAGGAACCAAATGACCAAGCGCGAGCTATCCTGCGTCCATGCTACTAGCTACTTGTCAGCTACTAACTAGCTACCTCTTCTACTCTAGCTACTTCCCTACCTCCAACCGAAACCCAAGTTTCTACGATTGCAAAAAACAGAGATATGTTTTCCGAGGTCTGGACGCTGGATTGCACGGCACATTGGCAAAAAGAACACGCAAGGAACCTTCAAGAGGGGGGCTCAGTGACTTGCTTTTTGCAAGCAAAGACACTTGGATTTTGACGGCAAGCAGACGGCAAGCCACCTTGAAGAACTCTCACTGTAAGGAACGGTTTCTAGATGTTTCTAGGCTTGAAGGGACATTCGATGTTATGCTTCTTGCATCTTACACTTTGAGACATTTATGAAAGCATTGGGAGGGGTCCCCCAGCCCCAGGCAAACACTTATAGTGTGATATAATGTGCATTACGCGTTTCTTACGACAAAGGCTTTGCACTTGCACTTGCTTTATGCTTGCTGCTTGCTTGACTTGTACCTACCACTTGCTTTTGTGTTCAACTTGTGACGCTGACTTGGCACACCGTGTGGACGGCGTGCAAACAATGCATGCAAGCCAGGGCAAGCGGATGGAGGGTACAGAAGCACGGAAGGCAGCCGGCAGAAGGCATTACATAGTACTTCCACGAAGCTGAAGCAAGAAATCCCTTTTGATATCGTGTTGCGGCGTTGCGCTTCTATTTTGTGCTCAGGACTCAGGACTTGGGAAAGCACGGTTACAGGGTCTTCGAGAAGCGAACTTTTGAACTTGCGCTTGCTCTGTCCACTTGCACCTGCTTTAGGCTTGCTCAACACGTGCTTGATTCGTTTAAGCTTGCTTTCCTTGTGGGCCCCTACTACAGGGGCCCACCAGGCTAACGAAAGCTCCGTTGCTCGACTCGGTGTTGTATCCAGTTTGTTTGCTGGCCATGTTTGTGTGGTATGCGGCATGCTGCTGATGGTGTGTTGTGAGAAACACGCAGCACTGAATTGATGCTTGCATGGTTGTGGGGCATGGTTTTGCTCAAGTGCTGCATTTCGCTGCTTATGTCAAGCGCTAGAGCGAGGTGTTCAAAGCGATTTCTGCGTTGCTCTTAGAAAACGGCTGTGGCAGTCTTCCCAAGGTGCCCGTCAGGCTCGTTAGGCCCGTTGAATCCGTGGAGCCGCACTGTGGAGCCCATCATCTAACAGCCCAACACTGCTCGTCGGGCCAGTCGAGCACATAGGGCCCGTTGATTGGTTTCTAGAGCTCCTCCGACTCTACTATGCAAATACTAGGAGCAAGGACGCTACTAGTAATTAGCTCCACCGACTCTACCCGGACCTACCCACCTCTCGGGGCACCAGAAGGATCGCACTTCACTGTTGCCAGCGCCGGTTCCAAATCGGCGCACCGATTCACCAATATCTCCCATCCCCGAAATATCGGCGTTGCACGGATATCCCCCCCTCACGGAATGTCGGCGGGCAACGATACTACTAATTATTGACCTTTTTTGATATACAATGATATATATATATACTTAAATACTATACTACTGGGATGGCGGCTACTACTGCCACTACCTACTACTACCTTCCTACCCATATCCTTTTCCTTCCACATCCTGACTGTCTTACTGCGCAGGCAGTACTTTTTGGTGGACCAAGATGCGCGTGGCATATCTTCGTGTCTATACGCTGTGGTCCCGTCATCTCCATTAAACGGAGCACGTCAGTTGGAGCCTTTGAGTCGCGTTGGTCCCGTCCAGTCGGCCCGTCAGGTCCGGCCCATTGATCTCGTTCGAGCGAAAAGGAACATTTATCCTTCTTCCATCTTCTTCCTTTACTGTTTTTCTTTGTTTCTAGCAATGGCCTCCAACAAGGTTCGGCTCTGGCTCGCACTGGGAAGTGTCCCCTCACAGTGCGGGTTAGGTTTAGCCGGTAGCCTTAGGGCCGCGGCGGCTTTATGGTCACTGCGGTTCGACACTACATCCTTGTCTCTGTCCTGTTTGTCCTTGCTAACTTCTACGTCTATCAGACTTTCAAAGATCAAGGAACCTACTTGGCACCGCAGGAAGCGCCTTCGACGTGCTACTGCGAGAACAGTTCTGAAGAGTTGGGCAAAAGGACAACAAGTGCCAACACATCGCTTGAACAGTGCTATTCACAGGATAGCACAACACCACGGCAGTTCATTGCCGGGCCAGATATCCACAATGCCTCTCAGGTGGATTTGCCAGTGTGGTCAGAAGAATGCCCCCAAAGCTCTCTATTGTCTCTACTGCGGAGAGCATTATACGGCAGTAGATTGGAAGCGAGATCGATCGAAGTCTCAAAAGCGGAAAGAACAAGATCCTTTTACGCCTCCACCCAGGAAGGAAGCCAAGAGCAAGGGGAGATCACAGATCACACCAGCATTACCACCCTCGCCGAGACTACCGCCACCGCCAGCTCCTCCAGGAAGCTACCGCCACAGTGGATATCCAGCAACACCTGGCAGCTATCAGAAGCTATTATGGGACTGCAGCGACTTCGAGTTTAGCAGAGGAGATCCAAACCCTGGAGCAGAGAGGAGAATCGAGTCCTCGCCTGACACATGGGCATCTTTCCAAACTTGGAAAAGCAGGTGGAGCTGTGCAAACAGGAAGTGCAAAAAGTCGACAAAGACTGGCAGGCCTTTGCGTTAAAAGCGAAGAACAGCATGGAAGAGCGATGGGCAGTTTATCAACGGGACAGAGAGAAGGCCAAAGCTGCACTTGTCGAGGCAACAGAGAATTTGAGTTTGCTGAGGACGCAGGTGAAGCATGTAGCTTCTGCACTAAGGACAAATATCAGTGTGGAAGAAGAGGGGGAAGCAATTCCCACTCTCGAGGAGATGCAGAGGATGCTTGGCAAAATCGAGGAAACGGAGCTTATCGACGACAACGAAATGCAAGAAGACATGGAAGAAGAGCTGGTCGCAGACAAAGCTGCAGAACCAGTAGTTGCTTTGAGGGCATTTCGAAGAGCCATTCCTCGGTCGGGCAAAGCTGCAAGTGCTGCATCACCTCCAAAGGGAGTCAAACAGACTCACTTGAAGCAAGCTGTGGAGAAAAAGGAAAAGGGGGAAAAGCCAGATGGAGACCCAGCAGAAACCAAGTGACGCTCAGCCATGATGAATGGGGATGCTCTCATGTTGCTGAACGTTGTCAGAATGGTCCTTTGGCGCCGTTTTTGAAGGCACGCCTTTGGACGGATAGCTATAGCTGCTGGAGTGAAGGCTCATTTTGCCGTCCTTTTCTTCGAACAACCAGAGAAATTGATAATAGAGAAGTACAAAGATGGGAAGGCCTTATAGGCACTTCCAGGCTTCCTGTGCTACTTCGTGCCTATGATTTTCCACAATGCCTGGCCAGACGTGAAATGCCAATGAGTAGTTCTTTCGAGACGCACTCAAGGGTCAAGATGGGAGCAGTGTCATGTTGACGATTTCGCGGA
This sequence comes from Durusdinium trenchii, assembly GCA_963970005.1. Taxonomy (NCBI): domain Eukaryota; class Dinophyceae; order Suessiales; family Symbiodiniaceae; genus Durusdinium; species Durusdinium trenchii. Next base: position 887,181 of record CAXAMN010008002.1, on the reverse strand, counting down.
TGAAGTAGTCGCACAAGCAGTGCTCTTTTGCTGTCTTGAGTTGATCGCTATACTTGGGTCTGGACTATACGCATGTTGGGAAACTTGGTGTCAGTTTAGGGTAGACAGAAGAAAGCCAATTCAAATTCGATCGCACAGATATCATAGAATAACCAGAAGGCAAATGAAAGCAATAGTCTTGATCTTCCTCTGCTTGGACTTCGTAGGTGTTAGAGCCAGGATCCATGCCGAGACTTATGCGATGTCTTCTGCTATCCAACCAACTAAGAGAACGGATAGTACAGCTCACTTCGAAGCAGAACATGACGTCACGTCATTTATGGAAAGGCCAGATTTGAGTGATTTGGCACCACTACAAGCAAGCGAAATTGGATCCCAAGGTTCTCAAATGCATCGTGCAGCTGTGCATGGAGCAGTGGTTATAGGACGTGAAGCCGAGATTGGTGACTTACTGAGAGCGTTTTTGACCGAATCTGCGGTCCCATTGCCAGCGGTGGACCCTCTGGTGGCGGACACATATTTCGTTTCCAAGATGCATCGAATTAATAAGACACCAAGGCAAATAAGGTTCTATCAAGCTTTGAGCTGGCAGAACGCACTCCTGGCTGCATGGCTTCCGAGTGGAGATAGCAGCTTCATCACTGTTTTGTTTTCATTGCGTCAAATGCAGCATTCGAATGTGCCAGAAGGTCCGGAATTGCTTATTATCCCTAGGGAAGACGATCTGATGCATGCTAGACCTCTCTTAGTTGATGTAATGGCGCATGTCATAGTGCGATGTGGAGTTTGGGTTGAACACAATGCCAAGGTGCGTGACATCTTCTTAGGTACGGAGTTTGACCCTTTCTGCAACCAGCATTGCCAAATGTCCTGTTGGAATGGGAACGATTTTGTGAAGTTCGATTGGGAAGATACTGTTGAAGCGCGGGCGGGTGCTCATTGTAGGCTAAGCCGTGCTCCTTCTTGTGCAGATGTATCCAGAAAGCGGAAGGCAATTTCGCTTGGCATGACACTGCTGCAGAACGGTACGAAGATGCACGCAGGAGAACAGAGCCTCTTTCAGATCGACCTCACAATACACAGCTTGTTCCTAGAACAATTTAATGCCGTCTTTGAGACACGAAGGTTCTTGAGATTTATCCGTCACGGGAGAGACTCCATTGAAAGGAGATTACTTTCCCGTCAGGTACCTGTCTCAGAGAGAAATCGTGCTTACTGGAGAGTTTTCACGAGAAGAATAATACCAATCACAACCTGTAATGCACAGGCCAATTTCAGAGATGAAGTTCATTTCCTGTTGCAGCGCAGACATAGGAGTGCGTACTTGCATGTGCACATTCCCACTGACGGTCACCAACCACACACAGCGGGTCTTGTCTGGGACAACACGTGGAATCAGGAACAATTAGTGCCTTGGGTTCGACTTCAAATGGCGGATAGTTTCCCACTCGCGGACACTGCTAAGCTATGGTGGGTCGAACCTCAACCCGCGCCACATCAACAACATGGATTGGATGATGTCCATATGATTCTGTTTGTGCCAGTAGAGGGCCATTTTGCTGTACTAGTTTGTGTTGATTGGTCACATATAGAGCCAAACAAGTACACCCTTATAGCAGGCATTTTTGCATCGCCTGTCACACGGAAAGATGTAATCAAATCAGATGGTTACGCCTTTATGAGGATTGTAGCCGACTGACGTGCCAGTTCTTGTTAGGAGGCATGCAAATTGATGATGAGATCCTGCCGATCAATGCTGATGGCTACCGATTGGACTTGGTGTTGCAGGATCACTCTTGTGACCATTCCTCTGACCACGGTCGTTGGACTCAGTCACTGGAGACCGCAGAGACGGTAGATGAAACAAGACTTATATGCAGACTGCAACAGATCTGTTGATCCGTGATCTGTCGGCAGACCTAGATACAATTCTGCGTGTTTTACGCAAATCTTTTCACGCATTGCAACCTGGACAGACATTTACTGTCCAGGTAGTGTCAGGAGATGGGTTTGTCATTAGGGACGTGCTAGCCAGATGTGAGATGAACTTCATATCAGATGAGCGTGAGTTCAGACACTGGTTAGAGCCTCTACTTTCGCCAAGTTTGAGGGGTCCCAGAAGAAGTTTTCTCGGACGAGTGAACTTGGTGCCGGAAGCCCCTCTCTTGATAGTTGCAAGGCAAGGCCAGCCTCGACAAATTCCATACCTGGTAAAATATCGTCCTGAAGGCCTCTCCACTTTGACGCAAATCGTTCTGGTGACGCAGGCCAAGCAGGTGACAGACTTTGTGGCAGAATTCGACAGACAGAGTTACCTTGCGTGGGCCGGGGAAGATTGTGCATATGAGGTAGACGGACAATGGGTGGAGCCCTCATTTCAAGTTGAATGGATCCCTGCGACAGTGATCAAGATGTTCCAGTCTAGGCAGAGAATCCAGGAGCTTGATTGTGGGCCGCATATGGAGCTGAATGCTTATGATCCTTACATCCAAGCAGAAGAAGCGGCCAGACGCATCGTCCCCGACTCTTCAAGTCATTCTGAGTCGGACTCTTCCAGCAGCGAAGATACAAGTTGTTTACAACTTCTTCCTCGACAACGGGTGGAACACGCTGAAGGGGAAAACACTGCAACCCCAAATATGGTGGCACAAAGTCACGGCAGCTATAGGAGCAATTTCAGTTCTGACAATGTGACGCATCAGAACTGGGTGCAGAGTTTGCGGCCTGGAGTCTGCTTTGGGGAAAACACTGCAACCCCAGAGGCTCTCTCGCAGGAGACAGAGGAGGGCGATCATGGTGCTTTGATGCAAACGATCAGAAATCTAGATCAGTTACAAACTTATCTGGCGCAAATTGCCCTGGAACGAGGGATGAGCTTTGATTTTTGGTTCCATAGCAAGGCTTTTCCATTGGATTTTCGCAATGAGAAGTATTCATTGGAATTCAGGCTGGGACAGAGTGTGGAACTACGGATCAAGAGACATCTGGGCATACGTGACCGAATCTCCGTATATCCTGTGTGGCCGCATTTGAATGAGTTCGTTCCGACAGCAACCTTCCTGGTTACTGACTCGTCCAATGTCCCGCGAGTTCTGGTTTTGGCAGAAGTGCAAGGCATTGCTAGACGAGAACGAGGAACGTTCCTCTTGCATACACCGCAAGGTAATATGGGAGTCAGCGATGTGTTTAGGCAATTGTGTCCACAAAATGAGTGCGAGTGGACTGCCACATGTTCAGTCATGATAGGGTCCACGCAGTTTACATGGGAGCAGGTCTTTCCTGTCAGACAAGGATTATACCTGCGTCTCTTGGAGATAAGACAACAGTCTTGCTCGAGTACTGAACAATATTCTAATGGTACTGACTCCTCACGTACTGATGTCTCCCATGAATGGCAGAGCGCTTTGGAGGAAGAAGATAGTGTAATGATGCACCAAATCTCGCTTCGAAATTGCTCTGAGATTGACAATACCAGTGATACTCTTCTTCCCACAGGACCCGTCCAAGATGGACATTGGGTAGATGATGGCCCGGTTATGCGTTTCGAAAGAATGGACTTTGAAGACGAAGTGTTCCTGGAGACGTTGAATGGGCCGATGGAAGGGGATAAGGTATTCCCATCGTATGGGCTTTATCATCGACATGTAGACATAAGAGATGTGCGAATTCGTAGGGGAGAGCTGATTCCGTATAAGGTTCGAGAAGTCTGGCCTGATTTCGATCGAGTCAATATTGCAATATATCAGGTCATACCGCCGCCCAATGATCAACCAGCTTTGTTGATTGTCGCTGATCCGACATATATGCCGTTCGAAGCAGCCGTGCCAGTGGTAAGGTGCACAGATAGTGGTGTTTCGATCACATGTGTCGCTGCTTTTCATCGACAGAGAGGAAACTTGTTTCATCATGCTCAACACGCTGGGCTAATACAAGATTGCCTCGAAGATAGATGTCTGTGTTGGGTTGGAACGGAGCTCTCGACAGAGACTTTGCAGCCTGCTTTTTCGGAAGGGACACTCATACGCATTGTTGTGTCCACTCCGCATGAGGATTTGGTATCATTCATGCATGCTCCTGATACACAACTTCCAGAAATAAGCAGCTACCCTACAACCTTGGAGACTAGATCGGCTGAGATTTCTTCTTTGAGTGGAGGTCCGCCGTTGATTCCAGGGTATATGAGACATGATCTCACATCTAGAGACGCATTCGATAATGTTAGAAGGTACCTCGTCGAATACTGGCAGACCAGACCATGGCATGCGACCGAAGATGCATTGTTGGTAAACAGCTTGATCAATTTTGATGACTCCACCAGATCTATCATCGAGCACTGCACTGTGGAAACTCTTTCTTCTGCAGATATATCTGCAGGGAGGTGCACATGTGGTGTGCCGGTATAGTGGCAGCACTGGCGCAACCCTACAACAATGTGCCAACTATCCTGATAGTCGAAGATCTACAAGGAACTGTCGCTCCAGCAATTGTGCAGACAGTAAGCTGGGATGAGCCTGTGTTCTTGACATACCTACAGACACAGACAGTTCGAATGATGGAGATCTGGATCTGGACAAGAGACCGACTTTTGATCGAACATGATATTGAGATTGAACTCAATGGCAGACTAGTGAGGTACGACGAAGAGGTACCGCCGTTAGCTGGCAACTTCATTCGCATCACAATACTGCCGGAAGGTTGGAGAGAACATGTTGGAGCACCAACTGTTGACAGCGGAAGCCTGTACCTCGGTGGATTTGATGCAAATGAACTGCATTTCACAGGACTATGGCAATCACAGCTGCAACTGGACGATTCGTCTGGGGAGATCGGGGAAATAGACTACCCTCAACCAGACAGTCCAGTCCTAACGAAAGGCATTGGGGAGATCGGGGATATATACTACCCTCAACCAATGCCGGAGTTAGATGAAGTGTCTCAGATGCAAACTTCTGCAGCTAATAAAATATATCAAGATGTCCGAACAAGCCAACCTAGATTTGCTGTCTTGTATAGGAAGAGCCAGATTGAGAGAAGAAGTGCTGATCCTGTGCGACAGTTTTTCAAGAGCAACTGTTTTAGTGCCAGGTTCAGTCGTTTCCTCGTTTGGGATTTTCCAGAAACACGAGACATTGTATTGGGACCAGTCACAATGAGCTTCGAGTTTGATCAAAGATGGTCCCATGAACTTGATAAGCATATCAGGTTAGAAATGGATGTTGATTCATATGTCATTGTCCATGTGACGGAGCAGCCAGAAGATTACTGGGTCTTGCCGGGATATCACGTGTTGGCACTCAGGCAAGAAGACCTTAGGGACGAATACTGTCACCTTCTGGTTCAGATACTCACGCCACACGTGACTATGTACCATGCGGTCAGGCTTGCCAATCCTGTCACTGTCTTGCAAATAGTTGATCTTTTGGCACTAATACCCTTAGTTGGTGCTGAAACCACTTGGGTTTTGAGTCATAAAAGACACGGTCGCATTGAAACATTCAAGGATGAGGACATCATACGAGTCCCGTCTGGTACTTATGTAAGTTTAAGAGGACAGGCGGCTCATCAGATGCAGTGCCAGACCATGGCAACAACTACGGATTCTGACCATAGTGAGCACACTATATTGCGAGAGCTATTCTCTGAGACGACAGGAGCTGCCTCTAGTCTAGAGATAGCTGGCAATCAAATTCCGCAAGAGGAAATTGTTGATAGTCTCGGTCTATGGCAGAATTTTATCGTGCTCATGCCAGGTGTCACTGATGTTCTGGGAGTGCGCAACCTTAGGGACCCACCTTCGGGTCGTACTGAGGCTATAGCGCAAGGAGGTAGAGATCCGATTTTGGATGCCCTCCAACTAGTCTGGGATGAGGAAGACCTCAATAATGCTGACAGAATCCACTTCTTCAGGCCCAAGTTCAGACACCAAAGCTTTGATGTCGAGACGTCCTATAGCTGGCTGGACAGGAATGCAATTTCGATCAGCGATGTTCTGGCAGATGTATGGCCGGACTTAGACAGGATAGATTTTCGATTTGAAAGAATTATTCACGAAGAATCAGTATATTGTGCTGATGATGATGCGGTATTCATGATATTGGAACCACGAGCACCTTGGTGGCCACAAGGATGGCATGCGGCGCTCATTGAAAAGACGCAGGTTCTAGGTGACTACGTGCACACAATCATGGTGCCTGTCATGCTCCCAAAAAGAACAAGCCAACTCGAACTCTGTGTCCTTATGTTCGGCCCGGAGAGGGGTGTCTTTTGCGAAGTTCGGAGGTATGGGGCGTCTTTGCAACCAGATCAAATTTGCTGGAATTATGTTGGGACTCTTGTTCACCTGATTCAGCGACATGACGACGTTGCATTGATCCGACCACCTCACAACCCAAGGTGGAACTTTGGAACGGTCTTTGCAGTAGGCTTGCCATTTTTCACGGAAATGCCAGATCTGCGGATCGTAGACATCTTGAAAAGAGAATTTCAAGATATGCAAACGATGGAGATATTTCGGCCGCCGACAAGGTTCGTCTCCCAATCGATGGTGGTTACCTTACAGGCATGGTATACCTGGGGAATCATAGATGGGAAACTCAAGGCACGTTGGCCGGAGCTTCAAGACAGTAGTTGGGTCCGTCCCGCAGTCGACGAAGCTTGGAAAGAAAGTCATCAACTCAGGCACCGACAGCATGTCCATGTCCTGATAGAGCCAGCTTTCATAATGTTGTGGTCCTGCTTGCCATGACAGATGAAGAAGAAGAGTGGGTCAAAGCAGTGTTCATGCTTGGACGACTCACGGTGCGTGATTTGCTTCGCAATTATGGCAAACTGGACAAGTGCCAACAGGAAGGACGTAGTTGTGTTGTGCGGCACAACGGAGACTGGAAGAATCTAGAAGACCCAACCCCGACCACCCTTCGCACGCGAAAAGCACGACCGTCTGTCTTTCGCCGCCTACGACGCCAAAACGGCAGGCACGACTGCAAATTGCCAGCCAGCCCTTTGATGACCTAAGAGGGCACATTATAAACAAAATTGTCCCGGCAAGGGTGTCCCACAAAAGTTGCTTTCCCGCTCAGAATTTTGCACCCCTGGCCCAGAGCAAGTGTCATCACCCCATTCGGATCGTTTGAACCTCGTGCTCCCAGTGTTGGCCACGGCCATCACATCCCGGCCATGTAAGGAGGTGAAAGGCACGACGCCGCATACCGCAGGCAAAGGGCGGGGAAAGGCGCCAGGCATGCCAGGGAGAAACATAAAGAGCAAAGAAAGGAGAGACAACAAACAAGCACTAGAAAGAAATCATAAAGGACAGGAAGAGGATGGCGGAGGAAAGAAAAATATGAGCCAAAATGAGAATGGACCAGGGGGGATTCGAACCACCCAATCTTTGGACCCATGCGGAGGGGAAGAGGTTCCTGGTCCCAGCCGCATGGGTCCAACGCCTTAACCATTAGGCCACTGGCCCACTGTGTTGAGACTTTTGTTTGTCGCTTTCGTCAATCCTGTCCCTATCTGGTTCTTCCAATTGTCCGTTTCGCGATCGCTCGTAACTCTGGGTTAGTTGATGCTCCGGATTAGTTGATGCTCCGTGCTCTCCCGTTTTGCTGCTGGCTGTGATCCTGCATGGTACCTCAGCCTCAAGATGCAGAAAAATTCAGGGACAGCTGGAGCTTGCATGTTTGTTTAAGTTGTTTTTTGTGTACTCCGTGTTTGATGTCACAGGGGTGTTTGCTGTCGCAGGGGCCAAATGTGTGCAGAGAGGGCCTTGCTTTCACCAAGTCTTTTTGCTGTTTTTTCAATGCAGGGACAGCTGAAGCTTACATGTTTGTTTAAGTTGTTTTTTTGTGTACTCCGTGTTTGATGTCACAGGGGTGTTTGCTGTCGCAGGGGCCAAATGTTTGCAGAGTTTTTTGCGTGTTGTTTGCAAGTGTGTATAAACACTGATCATGCAAGTGTGCAGTGAGAACACATCACGCATGCACAGATATGTGTATATGTAGTGTAAAACTACACGTATGTAACTATGTCATGAAAGTTCACAAAAACAAGAAAATCACAGCAACCACACTCCCTTTTTTGATAAGGCCAGACTTGACCGTTAACGTTAACAGATCCCCTTTTGGGATCAAATTTCAATCAACTCTTCAGTTGAATGCCATGTTGGCCAAGATTTGTCCAACCGGCTGCACTAGCAAAAATTGCCAGATTCCAGCGTGGAATCTTCCGAGCCTGGCTTGCAACAGCGACGTAGGCCAAAAGCTGCTGCAAACACTGTAGGCCAAAAACTGGCCATGGTGTTGGAGATTGCTGCAAGTCCGTAGGGCACATCAGCAATAAATGCCATCCGATTTGGCTTTCCAGTGATCCTCGTTTGATCCGATAACAAAAATGTCCAAAGTCAATTTTTTGTACGAAAACACATCAACGTGTATTAACACTGTTCTTTTGATCATGGTCCATGTTCTATGCAAGCGGCTGCCAAGATGTGTCCAACCTGCTGCAAGCACCATAGGCCAGAAAATGCACAGCGAAGCCCTTTTTTGACAAGGACAAAATGTCCTGGATCCGGATCCCCTTTTGGGATCAAATTTCAATCAACTTTTCAGTTGAACACCACGTTGGCCAAGATGTGTCCAACCTGCATGGTGCCAGCACCGTAGGCCAGAAAACGTTGCGTAGGCCAAAACCTGGCGCAAATGCTGTAGGCCCAATGGTCATGGAGATTGCTTCAAGTCCGTTGGGCACATCAGCAATCAATTCCTGAGGCCAAGATTTGCCCCCAACCTGCTGCTGCAAAACTGTACGTAGGCCAAGAACTGGCCATGGTGTTGGACATTGCTTCAAGTCCGTTGGGCACGTCAGCAATGAATTCCTGAGGCCAAGATCTGCCCCCAACCTGCTGCAAACAGTAGGCCAAGAACTGGCTATGGTGTTGGAGATTGCTGCATGTCCATGGAGCACGTCAGCAATGAACTCCTGACTGAGGCCAGAATCTGCCCCCAACCTGCTGCAAACAGTAGGCCAAGAACTGGCCTGGTGTTGGAGATTGCTGCAAGTCCGTCGGGCACGTCAGCAATAAATTCCAGCTGATCTGGCAGCTTTTCAGTGATCCTCGATTGATCCCACAACAAAAATGTCCAAAGTCAAATTTTGTATGAAAACACATCAAATTGTATTAACACTGTGCTTTTCCATGGAGTGATCATGGTCTATGGGTCTATGTTCTATGCAAGCGGCTCATCACTGTCGAAGCAATCCTGGCAACCTCACCCACCATCCAGACTCGTCAGGGCCGAGCCAGAGCAGGTCATCGTACACCACCAATTGTGGAACATGGGGCCTGAGATCCAGCTGAACAAAATGAAACAACATTCAACAACCACCAACCATCAAGTCCAATCCAGCAACCCAGCTGAACAAAAACACCACAAGTGTATACAGCAAAATTTACTAAATTGTTCTGGGAGTGGCTCAAGCTGCCTGCGCTCAATTTCATGAAGTTCTTGGTTGATGAAGGCCAGGAGGCCGACAGTCAAGGCCACCCTGTGATCCGCCTGAAGCCGTACGCCATCACCAAACGCCCTCTGCAAGCTGTTGAGGAGTCGAAGAAACGGCCTCATATCATCCATCGTGGTGAACAGGACCTCTTGCCTGGAAATTGCCACCAAAAATGCTTTACAAGCATTCCACAACACTCTGTGGTTGCTGCATTGGGTCTCCACAAAGCTCCTCAACAGGATCCTGCGCATGATTTGGACGTGAAAGTGCGCCACGCCCGGCACAAATCCAATCCGACCAACATCAGCACGGCGACAATAGTCTGTGATGGTGTTGTTGGAGACAGTCACCTTCCAATTGATCCAGGCAGTCTCAATTGCAAAAGCGGATCGAGTGGCTTCGCTGCACCTTTCAAGAACTTCCGTCCACTGGGCACTCCTGGCTGGAGCAGCCACCGCTTGAAAAGGCACTATTGCCATGGTTGCAGTGGCAAAAATTGCTAGACGATGCTGAAAAAGGAAGTAAATTCTCATGAAACGAAGTGGCATGACAGTGCTTTATTTTTCCTAAAGTGTTTGCTAAACGGAGGATTGCCGAAGTGTTGCATGAGTTTCGTTTTCACTTGATCTCAGACATTAAACTGCTAGTAGTGGTAGTAGTGGCAGTATAGTAGTAGAGTGATGTGTTCGTGCACTGTCTAGCTACTCCACCTCTGGAGCACAAAATCTATATATCAAAGCAAATCAAATATGCAGACCAATCATTGCAATTCTACCAAAACAACTGCGAATTCTCTGAAAAACTCAAAGGGCACTCGGCTCCCCAAGTCAAGATCTTTTTGTTCCAGGCTCAAAAAGTCTCCAAGCACCGGACAACGAGGACAGGGCCATGCTGGGGCACCATGCCTTGAAAGAGCTGGCCAAGCCTCTGAGAGACCTTTATTCAGGCATGTTCTATACAATGCTCGACTAGATCCGGATGGTTGGCCTCCCAGCAGCTCGGGGTCAGCTTGGAAAAAGCCCGGCTACGAAGGTGTCAAAGGCGAGGTGCAGGCCGATCCGCAGGCCCTTGAGCCTCCTCAGGCAGTCCAGGCCCAAGATCCGGCTCCAGAGGCCACTCCTCAGGCGTGCCAGGTGCGGATCCTTCGAGTCTCCTCAGGCGTGCCAGGTGCAGGATCCGCAGGCCTTGGAGTCTCCTCAGGCATGCCAGGTGCAGGATCCGCAGGCCTTCGAGTCTCCTCAGGCGTGCCAGGTGCAGGCCAGCCGTGTCAGGTGCAGGCCTAGGATCCGCAGGCCTTTGAGTCTCCTCAGCCGTTCCAGGCCCAGGATCAACAGGCATTTCAGTCTTGTCAGAACAGCACGGTGCAGGATTGGCAACCCTTCTAGGTGGAATCACTGGTGGTGCTTTTACCGGTGGCACTACTGGGACCGGTGGCGGCGGTGGTGGAAATTGTGGCTGCGATGGTCCTGCACCACGATCCCGACTCCTGCTTCGAATTCTACTCCTACTCGAGCTGTGGCGAAAAGCATCCGCCTGCTGCATCAGCCGACCTTGAACTCTTCGGTTGATCCAATATGGAGGATCATCTGGCCGATTTTGAGCGTCCCAATTGTGCCAGGCGCGACAAATGGGTGTGGCCCGTGCTCCAACATTCAGGGACTGGCACAAAACATTCACGTGGCCCTGCATCTCTTCAGACAGCTGACCTTCCATAGATTGCAAATTTTCCACAAACATCAATAGTGCGTTCAGAAAAAAGTGCAGTGCCCGAAGTGATAAACGGGTCTCGGTCTCCATGGCCCACGTGAAATCCTTGATCTCAAAAAATCTCAAGGTAAATAGGTAAATCGAATGCAATTGCAAATCAATTGCACCAAATCACAAACTCAAAGGGCAGTCAGTGCACCCTTATTTCAGAATCCGCTCCATCATGCAGTGTCAGCGTTGACCCCACGCACAGAGGCTTAATGAGTGGTGCAGTGGAACACTTTGGCTGCGCACTTGACAAATTGCAAAAGTTGATAAAATCCAATACTTTCAAGTTCAGGGATCAACGCTGCCCTCAACCCGCGTCAGAATTGCTCAGCCAACATGGCCAGTGGACGTCCTTAGATTGCTCCACAATTGTTTCAGGGATACTCTGCGTAAGGGAATCACTCCACACCCCAATTCTGAATTTATTGCACCATCCCAGGTGAAAAAGTTCTGTTATGGTTTCTGGTTTATGTTGCGTTTTGGAAAATTTCAAACTGCAATGTTCATTCAGCAGATTTACAGATTTCAAGCCCAGGGTCTTCTTCGACTCTTCTCGCTTAAAGTGGATGATCTTCTTGCCACTGTGTTTCAAGCGCAACAAAGATCGCGCCAGGATTCCTCTCTGCAACCTAAAACGGTGGCATGAAATTGCTAGTCCTCAGATGCATGTTTGTTTTGTGCAAAGGCCACAAAAAGCTTCTGGGGTGCAAAAACGGATGTTTTTCCTTTTTTGCTTTGTATTTCAGGTTTGTTCATTTGATTTGTTACCTGGCCTGTTCAAGAATCATAGTTGGCCTTCAGTAAACAAATCTATCCAAGCAGCGCTTGCTGTACTTCATCATGTCCTCATCAGCCATCGTGTGTTCGAATCTGGGATTGTATCCTCGGATTGGATGGTGTAAAAACATATACATATATATATGTATGGAGTCCGGGCAAAAGTCTATAATCAAACAAAATAGATAAAGGGGCCAAAAGTAGCAAAGTAGCTTATGATATTGTTGTTTCAATTAGATTATGTAGAGGGCCCCCAGCTAGATCCGCGCTAGCAAACATTGCCAGATTCCAGCGTGGACCCTTCCAAGGCTGACTTGCAACATGTCTTTTGTTTCAAGCATGGCTTGAAGCTCGGAGATCAGCTAAAAACAGTGCAGCGTTAGGGACGCCTCTTACAATTTGGCACCAATACTTGGTTGGTCAATGAGTTTGAACTCATGATAAACTTTCTGACAGGTTGCTGCGGGTCACTAGCTCATTGAGTTGATGCTGCAATGCCTTGGAACTAGTGGCTCAACACACAGATTAACCGTTTTGACACTGCTCAATTGGAAAGTGCACAGCGCAAGACAAAATGTGTTCACATCACAGCTGATCACATGTGCCAAACACAGTGTGTATACATAGGTACGTTTTAGGATGCATGCGAAATATGTACATGCATGTGTGCCAATACGTGGGTATTGAACAATGCTCAATGCGCAACACAATCACAGCAAATAAAACGTTTGAGTCGTTTGAGTTCAACTTCACTTGCAAGCCAAATCACATGTGCTTTGGGGATTTGACACCAACGCAATTGGTTCTTCCTGCCGGACAGTGGGCTATTCAGGATTCAATATAGCAGGCAATCGTTTACATTACACACACCGAATAGTTCCCGACCTCAAAGCTTCTCCAGCCAGAACTTTCATGTAGTGCAAATATTTGTAGCCCGTATTGCGAATGTCCACAGCTTCAGATCGTGACCTAAAGGTATTGATAGTCTTGGCTGATATTTGTGGTTCAGAAAGTAATCATACTGCAATCATGATTGCCATTTCATAAGTATTGAGGCCAAGTCACAAATATCGACCAGCGCATTCGACTTTTGTTTGCATCTGACTTGCAGCGCACCTGAGCTCATGGATCCGCTGCGGACCCGTGATTGGGAGAGTTCGGCTCTTGGTTCAAAAGTTTCAAAAGTTTCTCAAGATCTCAGGTCGTGACATGCAATCAGCCAGTAGTAGCTCTCTGGTGTAGGATCTCTTCTTGCAAGCTTCACAGCGCAATGCGCTAGCCAAGCGCGCACAACTCTGCCATTGTATGCCTTCAACTTCCAGAGTGCATCCTGTTTGTCAAACACCTTGTGGGACTTGAAGGATGGCTGCGAACAACTAATGTGGTTGCATTTCAACCAGTACTTGAACTCACCCCAGGCGGTCTTCACAGCCTTGTCAAAAGAGATCCTCGAAGGGTCTCCCCAATATCCGCCATCGTAGAGATCCAGCCTCAGGTGACAGGGCTGCCCAGTACACCAAGAGAAGTTGGACGAGGACAGGAACCTGGAGTGCTGGGAACTGTACACTGCAATGCATATATCAATGCACTTAGTACATATGCATATATATGTACTCACCATATTGGACATATTGTGCCAAATGGCGCTCATTCACAAATGCTTTTACACAATGCTCTGACACAAAGCATGTGATGAGAACCGCTTGTTTTGGAAATTTAAAGCAAAGCTAAGTGTCATTGCGGAGGCATTGGACCTCTGGTATAGGCCAAGGTGAACAACGTGTGACCAACAGAACCTGACCATAGAGCAATGAAAACCGATGAGGCCAAACAAAGGACCTGAGCTGATTTAGACATAGATAATTCATGAGTGTGTTAAGTTTAACTTGAAAGGAAAATAGGAAAACACATTTCCAGAACACAGTTTAAATGAAGTACCAGTTGCAAAGTCGGCCTGGTTTCAGGCAGTTGTTGGAGAAACCCACGTTGGAGAAGTCATGCAGCTCACCAAAATTTGTGTATTGGTATGGCCCAGGTATGGATGTAGCTGGGCACTTAAAACACATTGAATGTGAGTTCCACCGACGACTGAGCGCCATAGAATCTGCGTGGAACGCCCAGTCACCCCTAAACTCGCACACAGCAAAGCGGACAGAACCTTGAGGTCCAGGAATTCCACTATGAAAGAGCTGGTTCAATTCCTGCATGATGTAGGAGTAAATAGGCCATATTGTAGTTGCAAAGTCGACCATTAAACTTTCCCTGATGGAGAAAAGGAGATACCGGGATGATCTGACAGACTTGGGCGAATACAAAGGCAGAGAGAGTGTAATGCAAAGAAGTTTTTCTGCATACCCTGCTGAATTTGTGTACCGGGCGGAGTCTCCATAAAGGCCCAGTGGAACATGTGTGCCCCTTCCAGGGTGCGCTGGCCCCCATTCGAAGTGTTCTGTTGCGTGTGACCAGAACTGGTGCAATGCTTTCTCGGAGATATGCACGCCAAAGTTCTGACTGAACAAAAACACCAGCAGTGAACGAATGTTGAGTACAGAAACTGGGCGATCGCAAACTCCAAGACCTTCTTCTGTGAGGTCAACGCGTGTGTTCACAGTGCAAATATCCTGATTGACTTGCTCCATTATGTGTTCAAACCTGTCTATCCATGAGAGTTACTCAGAACTCACACCAAAACAATAAACACGTTCTGTCTATTTCACGTGCGCAGGTTGACTGCCATGTTAAACAATCATTTACCAGACAAGGATTCAACATTGCCACATTGCACAACAAGATTCAACAGGAAGCTGAGCAAATCGCCAGAAATCCCGGGAAGGATGACATCCTTGCCCGATCTTGGCCAGCTTTGCAGTGCGGGAACTCATTGCTGTCTCGCTTCCAAACATGGTTGACTCCTACAGCCAAAAAGATGTTTCCGGAGTGAGTGCATCATCATGTACACTTATCAGCGAATAATCTTCAATCTAAGGGTACGTGTATACTGCTGAGAACTTCTTTTGTACACGGTCCTGGTGTGCATTTAAAGCTGCTGCTGTAGCTTTTTCAACACTTTCCTGACTATGGACGACTATGGAACAACACACATCAAGCGCTTGGGCTTCACTGACGGCAAAGCTGAAGGTTTGACAGACAAGCGGCTCCATCACCCACCCGTGCTTCGAGGTGATCAAGAAGTGGTTGGTCAGCGCCTGCCCATGGATGCGCATGGCTTGCCCAGGGCTGAATTTCTTATCAACTTCCGAAACTTCCGCCACGAGAAAGGAACAATCCAAGTAAAGGTAGGAGAGAGGAAAACACGAAGAGGGTACAAGGATTCTAGATTACTTAAAACGCATTGTTATGTTCAACACTCCTTTTCCTTAAAGACACATTCACAAGACAGCTTCACATAGAAAGTCTCAAATGCACAGAAGCAAATCTCAGATCGCTCTGTTTTCAGGTTATCATCCGGCACACACTCGAAAGGCCTCTGAAGGCTCAAGCACTTTCTTAGATGTTTCTCTTTCGCCCCCCACACAACCCGGTCGGGTTAGGCTTTTCAAGTGTCAAGGCAAAGTTTGGCTAGTGGCTTGGAAAATGATGCGAAAGTGCAATCGATGGATCTGAAGATGCAGGCGATGCTGCAAGGCCAAAATATGTGCACGAATTTGCATCAAATCACGTGCGTCCCAGTGGATGTCACGAAGGCTATCATCTTCTTCATCCAAAGCAAGGAGGAGTTCACTCAAGACAAAGTGAGTGCGCCAATGAAGGCGTAGTTGTTCGAACAATACAGAAAGAGGTGCGTTCATGCTTAGAAGAAGAACAAGGGCACCTCTCCCTAGAGCCGATATTACAAAGGAAGATTCTTCACATCCACATCTATCGAAGCGCAAAGCTGAACATGAAAAAGCATAAACCGTTTAGGTGTCAAGATATTTGTTTTTTGGGCGCACACTCCAGAACCTACAATTTTGCAAATTTTTGTCGTAGATAAGGCTTCATCACTTTCAGTGAGTTCCTCCAACCGGTTCTGCATTTCACCAGTACGTACACAGCCAGGTTCTTTTCCCATCATCACTCATGTTGAAGCGTTTTGGATTGAGGTTTACCCCAATCAGCATTCAAGCTGCATCCCATCAGACGTTTCACAATTTTGGGGTGAATGTTGATATGCACACAGCCATGAATGCTTGTTTCCAAAATATTTGCTGACTTGGGAAATTCAAGTCAAGCACACAGCCCCAATGACCAGCTGCATCAGCCCTACACACTGACAAGACCACCGAATTTCCACGATGTTTGGCTGTTAAAGTTTTTGACTCATCACATAGATGAAGACCTCTAGATAGACAGATCTAGATACAGATCATGTAGATGAAGACTAACTTTGAAATTCCCTTATTCACAACAGACCTCTAGAGCTAGATCTAAATGTAGAGAAGTGATCTTGTCAGATCTATTGATAAATCCTACGGTCCTACAGTGGCCACTCTGATCGATCCTCAGGCCCTCATTTCTCGTTCTTCTCGCTCTTGTCGGTCTTGGGCTTCAACTCAGCACGCAGGCCAGAGTATTTGGCAGATATACCAATAGTTTTCATCTCACATGAAGGTTTGCACTCATATTATGTTTCTGCAATGTTTACAAAGAGAACTAAGGAACCACATAAAATAGCCCAGATACAATATTCTTCTTGGCAGTAAGGGCAGCATTCTTGTGCTGCTCAATAGCCGTCTTGACCTTGTCCAGGCATGCTCTCACCTGCAGCGTTGAACTCAGGTTCAAGTTGAAGAAGGCATTTTACCGAATCTGGAATGAAGTCATGGATAGCTTGTTGCACTAAACCCTAAATGTTCTGCGCTTGCCTGTTCTTCCGAGGTTGCAGTCTCCAGAATGTCTCGCTGCTCTTTCAGCAAATTGCAGGACGCTTCCAGGTCTGCCATCAACGCTTGCAAGAAGTTTGCGTTCCTGGATGTGCGATTGAATCAAAAGGGGAACATAGAAAGCTGGCATTACAACTGATCATGATCAGTTGACTGAGAAACTGACACTCCACTCTCGATCAGTTGTTTCTCAATCTCTGGCTTCTCGCCGCATGCACTGGCAATGCTTGCGAATGCCTCTGTGCAGGCTTGTTTCTGAATGCGCCCTTTACTTGGGAAGGCGCCGCGTTTACAGCTAGCACTGAAAGGACACAGTTTGGACCAATGACATGAGAATGGAACCTGACACTCCCTTTCTTTTAGGTCCTGACCTGCTTTTTGCGTTCATCCTGTTCATCCTGCATTGAAGTGGACACTGGCATCAATTCATTGACCGGGAATTGCCAGGCAATGATCGGGAAAAACCAAGCAATGATCGGGAAAACCAGGCATTGACCGGGAAAAACCACCAATGATCGGGATTTGGCTGCTTCAATGTTAATCTTGCAAATGCACATCAGTCCTCACTGCTGCTGTTGGATGATGATGATGATGAGCTTGAGGAGGAGGATGAACTTGACTTGGACACTGCAGCCTTGGCCTTGGCCTCAACTGCAAGCACCTCCAGAGCACAATAGCTGGGGAAATCAAGGGGGACATCAAAAGAACCTCCTCCGACTTCTCTGCAGTGGTGGTCTTGTCAGCTGGCTTGGAGGCAGCTGAATTCAAATGCACCTCCAAACACGATAGCTTGGCAAATCAAATTAATGGGAATACCACAAAGAACCTTCTCCTCTGCGCTGGTCATCTTGCCAGCTGGCTTTGAGGGAGCTGATTCTGAGGGCACCTCCAGAGCACAATAGCTGAGTAATCACATTAAAGGGAACACCAAAAACAGACCTTCTCTTCTGCACTGGTCAACATCATCTGGTCAGCTGGCTCCGAGGCAACTGGATTCGAAGGCACCTCCAGAGCCCGTGGCATTTGATATTCTATCGAATCCGTATTCATTGAATGCCAAAATAAACTCCCAAATGGAAATGACAATGGTGGAACAGGCGTGAACGAAGAACCTGCTCTTCTGCCTTGGTTGCCTTCTCGGCTGGTTCTGGTGAAGTGACCACCTGCAGAGCACCAAAGCTGGACATTTGCAAAACAAGGTGCACCAAACGAACCTTGTCCGACTTCTCTCCAGCAGAGGTGAGGCTGTCTGTTGATCTTGCCTGACAACATGCAATGAAGACACAGTGCCAATTGCAAAGAAAGAAAACCCCCTAGGCCTTTTTCTCTCTGGGACCGCTCTTCTCCCTGATTGTCCTCTTGAGGTCTGCAATCTTGAGGTCTCCATCCCTGCCAGTGGTTTCCCAGGAACAACTAACAGTGGATAAGAACAGCCAAATTGCACATTGCACCAGAACAACAAACAAATTGAGATGCCTTGATCCTGCGCTCCGGCGTTCCAGAGTGAGAACATCAGAGACCAGCGCTCGCCAGTCTATCGCACACTTGTTCGCTTCAGTCTGGCGTGTTGGGTGCAATATGGTGTGCAACTTGGAAAGCTAAGCTAGTGATCATGAGGGCCCTGCCTTCAGATCTTTGATGGTGGGCCCAGCAAGAACCTTCACCAAGAGTTTGCAAGGGACCCTCCGATATTGGATTGCAGCAAACCGGAAGACTAGGACGATACCAAAAGCGTACTAAATGGCATGAAAGGTAAAGTGGCCTTCATTGACTCGTTCAACTCTAAAATGGCAATCTTGATCTCGTTCACAGTCGGACTTGCCCGTCCAAAGCATTCGAACCACGGCTTAAGAAAGCCGTGGTTCAGATTGGCCTCCAGAAGGCTGGTTTCAAACCAGTACAAAAGTACCAAAACAATCACCTGCTCAACCACTGAGACTGCATTGTCGGGGTCGTCCATTCTCAAGGTAAAGTAGAACTCTTCACCTTTGGCCTGGACCCAGGTTAGCCCAAGCAATAGGATGCAAACTCAAAAAGCAAACACAGCTTTTGCGGAGAACTGTAGATTTTCAAAAATTCACATGAAAAAGTGTTTGGCCTTCTTTTTCCTCACAGAGTCATGGAAGGTCTTCAAAAAGGCCGGAGTGCACACCTCATGCAGGAAGTCCTGGCGTCCAGAGCTTGTTTGGAGTGCAGGGGAGCTCAATTTCACTGCTTTCACTAGTAACTAGTAGGTTGGCCATCGCTCATAGAAGGCATCACCATATGCGCAATGGTCGTGAAAGTCAATTTGGCCAGGAGTACTAGAATGTTTTGAACAATTTCTTGGTTGCAGCGCCGCTCCATCCATCTGAGGCGTTTGCCCTCTTCATCATCCATGGCAAGCTCATGCAGGAGCCAGTGCACAACCCAGAAACTGTGGTTTGTTGATCGACTGTGAAATTAATCCTTACTGAATCTTACTGACTCCAATCAACATGGACCGTGGACATGGGCTCCACTTCGCTTACAATGCAAATTAGATTGAAAGAGGCATCACCTGTTTGAACTGCCTTTCCTGTTTGAATCGTGAGCCCAACACCTGTTCAGAGTTCGATTCATGCAAGGATAACGTTCAGGCCTGTTTCCTGTGTGAGTCTCTCTGAGGCACCTTGTCTTGCTTGATGCTGTCGTCGACCTGAGAGGGGTGCTGAGCTGTGCAAGGGCAAGTGAACATGGTGTTTTTTCCCTGCGTTGCGTTTTGAAGCACGGTTTTTCATGCGTAGTTTTCCACGCACTGTTTTCCATGTTCTGTCCATACATGATACATTTGATTAGGGCCCTGGCGTCGAAACCGCGCGCGCTCCATGCATGAAGTGCCCCGCGGCCAGTAGGTGAAATGTAAACAAAAGGACCATGTGTTTCCCAATAGATCGGTTTTTGGACTTGAAACTTCTGATGAAAGCTGTGATCAGTGCACTTTCTCCTATTGTTGCGCGTTGGCTGCACGGCCGTCTCACCGTCACCCTGCAAGGGATCTATAGTGCATAAAGTTTTGTTGGTTCGCGACTCTGTGTGTGCGCAATGCCTATATATATATATGGGTGAAACTGCTGCGCAGGTGAGTCATTTGCTGGTTTGTGCAATCAGTCAAAAACTCAATTGAATTTCTCATTCATTAACAGCAAAGGCGATTTTTTGCACAGTGTCCTCACAGCCCAATTTCGAAACCATGTCTCAGTTGAGGCACGGTTGCAACTGTGCCGGGGCAAGGTGTTGGTCAGTCCTCCTCATGATCACTCGTCTCATGCCAATAGCTCCAAAACTCTTCATCCGACACCTCGGAACGACTTGACATAATGTAGCGGCGAACTCGAGCTGGTGTTGTTTCCCCATCATGATCATCATGACCACCACTATCATAAGCACTGCTGCTCACACCTCCGTCTCGACCAGGTACACGGCCAGGATCAAAATACCCGTCATCTTCGGTCAGATTGTCATCCGATGTTGCCTCCCTGGCTATATCGTGGGCCATATCTGGATCAACTGTACTGGTGCTGTCAGGAGTAAGGTCCAACATCCGCTTGTTGCACAAATGAACCTTCGCTCGCTCATCCTCATCATTGCAACCCAGCACATGACACAAACGGTTCTCAAGCACCATCCTTCTTGTGAGATACTTTTCTCTTTCCTCCTGGGTAATTGTTTCTCTTCTTTTCATCATCCGATTGTTGATCCTCTGGATCATCCAGTTTGTGAACCATTCTGGACTCCAACGCTCCCACTTAGCTGGACATTCCTCAGGCAATGGTGGAAACTTCGGCCCTACAGGAAGAATTGGACGATCCCTGGAGCGACCTGCAGGAAGAGCTAATGCCTGCTCCATTTCAACCACACGCCGTCGATCATGTAGGCGCCTTCTTTTGCAGCAAACCCATTGCAGCACCATTGTACAGGTCACAGGTAGTACCGTGTTTGGACGGTGTTTGGACTGTGTTTGGACCATTGTTGGACCCTTATTTGACCATGTTTGGACCATTGTTGGACCATTGTTCGACCATGTTTGGACCATGTTTGGACTTGAAATGTCAAATTCAAAACTAAATCTTGGGACTCAACCTGCGGTGGATTCCCTGGCCGTCTTGGTGAAACTGCTGCGCACGGCCCGCCCCCCCAAAAAAGCACACAGCACAAGAAACAGATTGAGCAATATGCCATAAACCTCTATGCAGGAGTTTATATTAGGTAGAACTTAAGATTATGAATCTTTGCGATTTGAACAACTGCAGGGTGGCAAATTAAAGCTTGCGGTTTGGAGAAATGCTCTGCATTTTTGATGAATGGATTATATTGCGAAAGGCTTGGCGAAAGAGTTTTTGATGAATGGGACTTGAAGGATAGCTGTGAACAACGCAACTGATGCGGTTGCATTTCAACCAGTGTTTGAACTCACCCCAGGCAGTCTTCGCAGCCTTATCAAAAGAGATCCTTGAAGGGTCTGAGTACAAAGCATGTCACCCAAAGAGTCCTGATATCCAGGCGAAAGGTTCGCGAAGATGCGGTGAAAGAAAGCAGTGGTTGCAGATTAGGAACGATCTGATTGATGAGGTGTGCTACTAGGTTGGAGGCCATCGCTACTAGGTTGGAGGTCATCGTTACTAGGTTGGAGGCCATGCCATCACTATTAGATGCAAGTAGCAGAAACACAGTGAAAGGGTTGGTGAAAGAGGTTGCGAAAGCGTTGTGAAGGGATTGGCGAAAGGTTTAATCTTAATTAAATTCCTGGATGGTTCTTGACACTGCTCAATTGGAAAGCGCACAGCGCAAGACAAAATCTGTTCACATCACAGCTGATCACATGTGCCAAACACAGTGTGTATACATAGGTACGTTTTAGGGCGCATGCAAAATATGTACATGCATTGCCAATACGTGGGTGTTGAACAATGCTCAATGCACAGCACAATCACAGCAAGTAAAACGTTTCAGTCGTTTGAGTTTTGCACTGACAGCGATGACAAAAAATGCCAAGAAAACAGTTTATCGCATTGTGCCAAAAATACAGTGTCTATATATGTGTTTTAGGACATGTGTAGATTATGTGTGCATTTATGCAATGTTGGGTGGCTTGTTTGCGCTCTTTAGCCTTTGTCTGCTTGTGTGCATTTTCCTTGTCTTCTTTCTGCTTGCTGCTTGCCTTTCCCTTTTCTTGCTCTTTTTGTTTGCTTGCCTATCCCCTTTTTGTGTTTTGCGCTGTCGTTCTTGTTTTGCAGCTTTTGTGGGGCTTGCTTGCATGCCCTTGTGTCTCTTGGTTGGCTAGCCTGTCTGTTGCTCTTTCCCCTAGCTCTTGTTAAGAATCTGCAACACACGCATCGAGCTTCCATGTAAAGATGCCACTTTTCCTACCGGTGGCTGTTCATGCTCAGGGGCCCCTTTTTGAAGCCAGACCGCAGAGGTCTTGATAGGATCGACTTGGTTTGTTTGTTTGAGCCCTTCGTTTTGCTACCGCTGCGCTCCCGCTACAGAATCCTTTGAATAAAGGGCGCTCGGAAGGGATTCCAGGCAGGAAAATTCAAAGCACA
>CAXAMN010008002.1:841540-859701 GCA_963970005.1 Durusdinium trenchii | reverse complement strand
GAACAGTGTTCTGTGCCCACTAAGATTGGCAACATCATCCAATCACTTTTCGAAGATGTCTGGACTACAATGGGAGTCAAGGGGATGCCTTCATGTTCCATGACTGGGACGCGTCCGGGAGATCCATTGGCAGATCTCTTGTGGTCAATCGCATTTGGAAGTGTAATCAGGCAGTTAAAGTCTGACTTCCACGAGTTAGACATCGTAGTTCAGCTGGACAGTCGAAGATTTACGTGTCTTCCAGTATGGGCCGATGACCTCTGTGCGTATTAGTGTCACACCCAGATCCGTTCCGATTGATCGAATTGGCAAGTATTGCATGTGGCCGCCTGTCAAAGGCATTCGCAAGCTTGGCCGTTGAACTAAACCTTGGTAAAGGAAAGACCGAAGTGATCTTCAGCTTCCATGGGCTGAACGCCACCAAGGCAAAGCGTCAAGTCGCGATTGACATGGGCAACCATATCCCATTTCAGGACTTTGAAGGCAAAAATCGGTCCGTACATGTTGCCACGACTTACAAGCATCTCGGAGGTATGGTTGGTAGAGCTCACCAATTCCGAACAGAAGTTCGTTCTAGGGCGGGGATTGCAGGAAGTGCCTTTCGTGCCCTACGTAAGCATGTGTTCGCCAACCGAGCCATCTCCACAGAAGACAAGCTGCACATTTATGATGCAATCGTTAGATCTAAATTCTATCATCACGCATCATGTTGGTCATTTTCGACGCAGCAAGAATGGCAAGTGTTCGACACCGCTGCATTCAGACTACTGAGGTCCCTTGCAGTTGTTTTGCATGGATATGAGTGGAAGGAAGCATCCAATGAAAAGATTGTGGCCAAACTAGGAGTTCTGCATCCGAGGCAATTGCTGCGAATTGAAAGGTTGCGGCAATTTCAGAAGATTTGTCAGTTTGCCGATGCAGATTTTTGGGCAATCTTGGATGGTGAATCAAACTGGCTCCATAATATGCTATATTCTGACCTGATCTGGCTTAAAGAGAATCGTCTGTGTCCAGATTGGTTGTGTATTCCTGAGGTCTCACAGATCCAGAGTCTCGTCACAGCGTTGGCTGACAGAGGGACCGAGTGGAAGACGCATCTCAAACAGGTCGGAAAAGCATGCCGTAATTACGCTCATAGACTCCAGGAAGCTCATGAGTTCGAATGCAAAGCACTTATGACGCTGAGACAAATTGGGGTCGCCTCTTTCGAGCAGACACATGGTAATGTGCAGAGAGCAGTCAAGGGTTCCTTTCGTTGCCAATTCTGTGATAAGATTTTTGGCACACTTAAAGCCCTTGGAGTGCACAAGCATAGGCAGCACGAGGTCTTTTCTGCACAGTATTATACTATGCAAAAGGAGACGCATGCCCGGTCTGCTTGAAATATTACGGCAACAGTGAAGCGCTTCAGCAACACACATGCTGGCACATTATTCAGGAAAGTGATCTTAGTCCAGAAGACTTTGGCGGTGACAGAATTGCCAGAGAACTAGAGATTCCGCCGCTAGCTGGGGTGCAATGTGCAGGACCCAAAGCATGGTGGTCTACACTTCGACCTATGATGCATACGGAATCTCCGTGCGGTGAAAATGTTGAAGCTTTCGAGGATGCTGCAATTCATTACCTTCTCAGCCTTGCTCCTGTTGAAGAAGAACTGCATTCATTTTTGGATGGCGTTAAAACCGTAGCATCCTTTTTGCTTCGCACTTTCGGACAAGAATGCCTAAAACAGGAGGGCGCGATCCGCCTGGCAAGTAAGACCATTGCAATATGCTCTCCTGAACATAGAAGATATTTTGGCCGTGTTTGGGATGTCCTGAAAGGATTATGGCAGCAAGTCTCCGCTCCAGCGGAATATCTCGACTGGAATGGGCTCATTTGCGGAAACATAGCGTTTGTTGTTGACTGCAACTTTCGTGCCTTATCCTTGGAGCGAGCCCCCAGACAAAATGTCAAGTATGTGCTTCACTTGTTCAGTGGACGCAGACGCGAAGCAGATATCCAGTATTGGATTGAGGAGCTTGCAAGACAGACGGGTCATTCCGTGATCTGTCTTTCGTTCGACCTAGCAATAGATGAACGATGTGACCTCCTAGATGAGCACGCACAGTCATGGTTGCGGCAGATGATCAAGGCTGGTCGCATCCTTGCACTCATTGCAGGTCCGCCATGTGAAACATGGTCGCGAGCAAGAGGAGTTTGCCTTCCAGAAGAGAGCTGGTCAGCCGAGGGTTCTCCGATCCAGTCAAGAACCTTGGGGGCTGGTTGGTATGAGCCAGCGAGAACATACTCAGTGTCTTGTCGGCTCAAGGCTCCTACAATTCACGATCATCTTAGTGCTTGACTGCATTGCTGCCGCAACAAGCTGCTTGGTTGAGCACCCTGATGAACCATATGACGATGCCAGTTTAGCGTCGATTTGGCGCTTGAGGGTTTTACGTGCAATGCTGGCGCTGCTACCTATGAGAAAGCTCCGAGTCTGGCAGGGACAGTTCGGGGCAAAATCTCCGAAGCCCACAGCATTGATGGTTCACGGCCTTCGAACACTGGAGAATCGTCTTGAAGAACAAAGATCGTTCGAGATGCCTGCAACTCGATCGATAGGCCGCACGGTAGAGGGCACCTTTGCAACTAGTGAGCTGAAAGAGTACCCGCCAAGACTGTGCTTGGGCATAGCGCATGCGGTCGTTGATAGCTTCAAAGAAGCAAGTGCAGGCGGCCCGGATCCCGAGGAGATTGAGCTTGGAGGTGACGCCTTCCTTGAGACCGTCACGCGGCCCGACTTCGGCGGCAGACGGTAGGACACTCCGACCACTCGGGTCGTCGAGAGAGGTTTCACCCCCCCAAAGTGGCAACAAGACAGTGAGTCTGCGAGCCCCCCCCAAAAAATGGCCTCCAACCTAGCGATGGAACATCTTGGAACATGTTGCTCAGCTTTGCCCAAATTTAGGCCTCAAGTGGATGAAGGCGGCAAGTGGGACTCGAAGGCCTGCATTGCAAGAAACTCAGCAAGGGGCGAGAAAGAGACACGATATCGAAATATGCAGATATTGTAGAGTATAGAGATGTATGATTAGGGAGCAAAGCAGCAGCGAGAGGCTTGTTTGATGCGAAGGGCAAGCACCGAGTTAGCAGCTAGCATGAGGTAACTCTTTTCGTGTTACTATATATGTTTCACTACTTGTCAATGTCGACTGTCCGCAACAAGGTGAAAACCAATCTTCAGATGTCACCTCCTCAGCGCTCTTCCGTTGGCAAACTGCTCTCGATGAAGAACCTGAGGATCTCTACCCGGCCACAACCTGGAGACAAAGTGAAGCTCTCGAAGGCATGCTTTGGTATTTTGTCCATAATATTTTGCTGTGTTTTGCCTCAGCGCAGGCCTACAAACAATTTGACGGGGAAGATGGCTGCTTGAAGCCAGGCAGGACAGAGCAAGGTTGTTTTGTCCCTTCCGTGTTTCTCATGATCTGCGTGGGTCTTGTCAGGTCAGATTGGAACGCTCGTGGAAGATGACCGCCTGGGGCTCAACCTTATGTGCTTGAAGCAATGAAGCTCCAAATATGCAGCTCAGGCACATCATGCCCGTTTCTGGTTGAGGGGCCCAATGGCTGCTCCCACTGGTACAATGACGGTGCTCTTGTGGCTGCGGCCTCGGATCAGTCGCAAGCAGGATCAGAAGTGCATAAACGAAAGAGACTCGAATCAGGGTGATAAAAAAAGAGCGGAGCGTGCACTGCAACTTCCCACGCTTGGTGGGAGGGTCGTTCTTGAGTTGCCAGTATCTGGCCCTTTGCATGAGGTTGTGAACAAAGAAGACAAAGAGCTTCTCACACCACTTGGAGACATGCTCCTTGAATCAGCCAATCAGTTTCATTTCCTTTCATTTCCATTTTTGGAGCTGCAAGGTTTGAAGGGGTGGCCTTGCTTCGCTTCCCCGTCTGTCTAGCTCTCGGATAAGGAGAAGGGTTGGGAGCATGTGAGAGGACACACGTGCCACAAGGTGAAGGACACTGGTACTGCGAATTGGAGGTGAGCAAACTCGGAAAGTGCAAGCCTCGGTCCTCACTGCATGACAAGATGTATCATGATGTATCAGGGTTGCTCATATTTGCTTATGACACTGCGGGACTGGATTGCTAACCTTGTATTGGAAAGGTCCCAGCCATGTGTTGGATGGGGCTTGCAGCACCTCTACAGCAAGAAACTTTTGTTTGCTTTGTTGCTGTGACAACCTGCAACAAATACAATATTGTTATACAATGTTTGTCACAAGACTCAGGAAGAAGGGCTCCCCGAAAATCATCCGAATGATGGCCATCGGTGGAAAGAGTGCAGCTTCTAGGCAGCACCCATCCACAGCTTGAATAGCTGACAGATTTTAATTTGCAAACATTGCAGTTGCTTGCATATTGAAAATCTAATTTACGATATTTTTGAGTTATAGTGTGGAACTTGTAGTTTAATCTTGTTGTTCTAAAGCTGCTGAGGTCAAGTTGGATTTGGGCAACTGAGATGCAACAAATCAGCGGGGCACCATGCTCACCCGAAGCCATTTTCAGACAAGGCGAAGGGGCACCGCCCAGAAAGAAGAAAGACAAGAAGGAGGAGAAAGAAAACGCAGAAGAACAAGATGGAAAGGACCCGTTCTGCACACTTCCACACTTTCTACCTTTTTTTCTGACCCTTATGCCAACACAGCTCTTGCGAGGAGGACGAGGACGGTTTTCTGCTTCTGGACAATCAGCTTTACTACAGCCAATTGCACTTTGCATTTTCTTGACACCTCACTTTCCGGATCAAGCTTGAGTGAGATACTGTCAATTTTATGATAATAACAATAGCAATAGGGAGGAGATAGAACCAACATGAACCAACAAAACAAGTGTTTTTGCTGCACTGAACCAACCAGCTTCATGCCATCTCATGCCCATTGGTGCCGAAATCCTGATGGGTTGGCTTTGGGCGACGACCTTTGCAGCTTTAGTTTCAGGCTTGGAGCCCCCCAATGTGCAGAAGGCCTTGGAAGATTTGGTGCGGCCTGGAACTCAAGGGAGCCTGGCACTCAGAGGCTCCAAGCGTTTTCAGGTGACAGCGATTTACAAAAATCACAGCTGCCAGTCCAACTGTGAGGAGCTGATTTTCATGTGCTGCAACAAGTGACTTAGCTGACTTAGCTGTCAGACTACATAGATAGGTAAGTTTGATGATCCATGTGTTTTTATCAGTGAATAACGCTGTTGTCAGCACTATATGTTATATATATATATACACACTATGTTTGCGGTCACTTTCCCAAAATAGCAAGTTGCTCAGCTCAAGGAGCTGGAGGCAGCCCACTTCCACGGATACTTGGCGCTGCTATACTTTTTCGGCATAGCCGACTCCAGTGGAAAGCTCGAGTTTCCAACAGGCAGTCACCTCAAACTCTCTCTCTCTCTCTTTGTCTTGATGTTTTGGCGTGATGGCCAGTGTTCATTGTTCGCAGTCTTTTGAACCCACATTCTGCTGACTTGCAAACTCCAGGCTTTCCAAGAGATGTTCGGAAAGGCAGGGAACATTTGGCCAAGGCGGTTTCCAAACGGAGAATTTCGACCCAAGATCCTTGGACCTTCACCTTGCTGGGATTTCTTCTCTCAATTGAGAGTCCATATGTGGCACAGATCGAATTGAAGGTCTTAGAGGGTCCGGAGGTTGTGATAAAGAATCCTGAAAGCATCCTGAATGACAACAATCCACGCAAAGACAGACAACGCCAGGGTCTCTCTATGCTAGACAGAGTGGGCGCCGCATTTTGGGAAGCTGCTGAACGAAAAGAACTCATAGGCAGCATAGTTTTTGCTTCTATGGTACGACGTGGTCTGACAGACGTTCCACTATCGTGGCAAGTTCGCAAAGAAAACGAGCCTTTGCTTGGCCGGAGTCCTGACCTCCTGATTCCAAAACGAGCCCTTGCGTCTGAGCGTGCTTGCCGCGCACTTGGGGTCTTGATTGGGCCTGCAACTGAAGCATCAAAGAACGAAGAACCATTGCTAGACAAACAAGCGCTCAACTGGAAGGCGGACACTTTGCAGTGCAGTGTGTGAACGTTTTCGACATGTGTAATCACACGCATGACTCACGTGATACTGATACTGAAGCAAATCGAACATCCACATGGTCCATATATAATCATGAATCATAAAGAGATATAGCCCCTGACAGGTATGGCGTCATCGGCAACAGCGTCCAAGCGACGACGACTGGCAAACCACCAAAGAATATGTTGACGCTATCAAGCATGGAGCCGATGTCATGAAAGAGGCAAGTAGCATGCGGGAACTAGCAGCCGTTCATTTCCAGGGGCATACTGAGGCTGAGGTTCAACCAAACAAAACGCTGGCTGAGAGCTACTGGAGCAAAGCAGCCAAAGAAGGTGACTTATGGTCCGCTTGGCATGCAACTTTGAGCTATATTCGAGATGGGAATATGGACGAAGCTGTCCCATACCTGGACATTGTCAGCAATTCGAGCTTGATGCCATTGAAGTTCATGGCTCTCCATTTCAAGTACAGATTGGGGATAGGTGAAGTGAAAGATCCAAAGATGGCAGGCAATTTCCTGAAAGCTTCGGCAGATCTGGGCAATTCAAACGCTCAACTGCTTCTTGCCCATAGCTACATGGGCTTCAAGCAAGGGAATATGGAGGGCGTGGAGCCACCAGGTGGTCCGAACAAAGCGGCTGCTCTGACTTACTACAAGGCTGCTGCAGCAAATGGCCGCTTGGTCCCCAAACTCAATGCAGGATTGCTCATTGCACAAGGTGCCGACTTCTCTGTGACAGATCGCGATCTGCAATGCGCCATTGCATATAAAGAGCTTGCAGAGGTAATTTATGCAGCCTATCCTCCTGCACACCTACTCTTTGCTCATGCAAGAAGAGCCTTTGTTCTCGGAGATGTGGAGGGAAGTCGCTTGCGTTTCGCACTGCTGAGTGACGCCGGATTCATTCTTGGACATTTGAATGCTGCTTGGTTGTGGGATCAAGACTCAATTCCGCAGGTCCCTTTCTGGGACCGCTACAGATTCCACCCGATGTCAAAGGAGGCATTCTTATACTATCGGCGAGCCGCTGTCTCCGGTCATACCCCGTCAATGACAGAGCTCTCGCTTAGACTACGCAGACACGCCGAGAGCATGAAGTTGGTCTCGAAAGAGCTTCATTCACAGCAAGGTTCGTATGAGACTCTCATGCAAAGTTCGTACCGTTGGACTGCCCTTGCTGCTGAGCTTGGTGAGGCCAGAGCTATTTTTGACCAAGCTTACATGCTCCAGTTTGGCCTGGGAATAAAGAAAAACAAAGTATTGGCGCAAAAACTCTACAACCAGCTGGCAAAGGGTGACACTCACAGCTGGCCTGCCAGAATAGCTGCTCTAAGTTGGCTCGGGCTCAATTCTGCTAGGGACTACTTCCTAGGCCTTCGTGAAGCTGTGGCACCACTCCTGGACAGTCTGAGGGGCTCCTTCGCAGCGGCTGCAAGATCTAGCTTGGAGAACACAGGATTTTCTCAGCAAGAGCATAGTGCAAACAAGCAGCCCCTTCGGAATGCTTGTGTTTTCGCGAAGGGTGCAGAAGGATTCTTGCTGTAACATAGGTGCCTTTCCAGTTCATTCATACTATAGAAACATCCAAAACCCAAATTATGCTTTTCTAATTGTTGCAGTCCTTGGAGACATTCATGAAAATACCCACCAGCAAAGTACAGCAAGCGTAACCGCCGAGCTTGGGAAACAGCAGAGCAACCACACGTTATTTTGTGGTGTACCTCTGCCACGCAGACAGATAGGGAGTGCCTCAAAATGAGATAGGTATACTGCATGTACAGTACATTGTCTCTTTTTGCAGGCCTGGGATTAGAACACGAACTCAGCAACAGAATCGTGAGAATTAAGCTTGCATAGGAACAAGAATGTGATGAGCAGCAGCAGCAGAAGTGCAATGATTGCAATTTTCTGTTGTAAGATTTGCCGGGGCGGGATAGTAGACGTGCTTAATCGTGCTTACACAAGGACTGAATCAAAAAGAAGTAAGAAAGACTAGCACGGCCACGGAGAGAACAAACTCGAAAAGATACCACTGGCTGCCGATCCTTCTCGTAGCGTGACTGTCTCTCTAAAAGGTGGCAGGGCTGTTGCGCTGGAGATGGCTGCTTTGTTGCTTGGAACTTTGTGGGACATTCTTGCGTGGGAGTGTATGAAACGCAATTCAATGAAATGCAACTCCAGGAGGAGTGGCTCTGTTTGCAAAGATGCTGCCTATTGCATACAGTATCATACAATACTTTGTTCGACAATGGACACGCATTCCATGTGACAGCTAAGGAGAGCATGCTGAGTTCACAACAAAGGGCCGTCTCATTTTTGTGCGTTGCAAGATGGCAGTCTAGCCAAGCAGATGTTCAATGAAGCTCAGTTCCAACGGCTGGGCTTTTTGGCGCACTTTTCAAGTGCTACTGCTCAGTAGATTCAAAGGAGCAGTCTTGCTATTGAGCATCGTGGAGCTGGTGTACTGTAGAATCTATTATATAGAATCTTCTAGGACACATCACCACCCAGCACCTGTGAGACCAAGAATGGTGAAGCTGTTGAAGGCGATAGGTGCTCCAGACCATGGCCCTTGGTGAAGGTGCTAGTCGGCCAAGAAAGATGAACGAGGTAGTGTCGGTAGTGTCTCTGCGAGTGTCTCTTGGAGCGATGAACACGGAGAAGAGCAAGTGCAGAGACAGAGACTGACGGCGTTGAGACCAGCAAAGACCTTCGATTCTTCGCTGGGACTCAGGCTGAAGGATACAAAAGTTAACCGGCTTGCAGTACGTTGTGCATTGTGATGTTTTATTCGGTATAGCACTCAGGCAAAGCGTGCCTGTCTTTCAGGCAGAGAATGGACAGGCTGAAGCTGCTGAAGCCGAGGGTGAAACTGCCAAGGCTGAAGCCGAAGGCGAGGCCGAGGGTGAAGCTGCTGAAGCTGATGGCGCCAATGGCGAAGCCGAGGATTGGGAACAACATGGCACCAATTGCAATAGGAAGTGCTAAGTGTACTTGTTACTTGTCGATTTAAGCTCTTCGAGGAAAGTAAATCCAAGGAGGAAGCCCAAGGCAAATGACCGCCACACAGACACACGACACAAACAGTTGAAAACTTCTACTTTCAATATTATCGATGCAGATTTCTTTGTCCCTATGTGGTTCTAAGTTCTTTTTGCAGGCGATGCTGAGGAGGTGCCACTGTGGTGTTCAGTTTGACAAGCTCTTTGAACACATGCACGAAACAGGACAAAGCTGCAGCTGAGGTTGACCAAGAAGGCGCAGCGCAATCACAGGAACGGATACCACATCACTTGGTTCAAGTGTTTCGTCGCAAGGCACACGAACACGTGCGAGAAAATGCTGGTTAAGCAATGTTAAGCATCACCTTTAGCCCTTTACTGTAGCATCCTTTAAGGCATTATTATGCATTGTTTGCATTGTTGTTGACCAAAAGGTAGTCCACTGTGTCGACTCGACTGAATCAAGAGACATGCCTGTACTAAAAAACGCTTATGTTTTCAATCCCACCTCTTCTTTTCTGGAACATGGGCCTGGTAGGAGTTTCGCGAAGTGGATTCGACTCGCACAGTTTGCAGAACTGAGCCTAGTGATCGGACAATCTGACCACACAGGGGGCCACGCGAAATCTCAGGACCCAGTCGACCCAGCTGACCCAGTTGACGCCGACGAACCGCCGCCACCACCACCACCACCATGATGACGACGACAACAACAACAACTACTACTACTACTGCTACTACAACAACTACTACCACTGCCACTACCACTACCACTACCCCACTTCCATCACACAAAGTCAATCGGGCGAACTGAATCAACTGGGTTCAACCGGGTCAATTGATCAACCGGGACACCCTGTTCAACTGGGCCCTAACTGGGCCAAATTGGGTCAACCGGGACAGCACATTTACCGGCCCCTACGCCGACGCACTCAATTTGTGTGTGAACTTTGGAGGCGGAGAGAAGACAGAAGAGGCTGGGAGCGGTCAGCAACAAGTAGTAGCGTCCTTGCTCCTAGTAGCGATGCCCTTGCTCCTAGTAGTGTGCTTGTTGCTAGTGTATTCGCTTGAAATAGGGTGCTCATGTCAGACACATGTGATATCTCTTCTCTCTACTAAAAATCTTCTGGACTGAGAATGAGGTAAGCGTATGACATCATTGAAAGACAGTGCTTCTTCATCACTACGTTGGATCGTTGGCTCATCAATGAAACTGGCTTAACTTTTTTTTTGAGAGCTTGTCTGGGCCTAGCCTTGGCTCATGATTTCTCTGCTAGCTCAACCTTGGGATAGACCCCGTTGAATTGAACGAATTGTCTCGAATTGTAGGTTTCCTTGAATCGTCGGGTGGAGTGTGAGGCTAAATCAGATTGGGGGAGTTTGCAGACGCAAATTTTATGACGCAAATGAACTCGTAATTATGGCAAGCGCGAAGCCTAGGAACGTGCTTTGCGGGATGGTTTCGGGATGCGCAAAAGTTGGGGAAAAGAGTTCAACGGATGATTCGCTCATGTTTGCCCACAAGGCAACACTGTAAGACGTTTCAACTGCTCGCAATTCCCTGCAATCCACAAAATTGCCACAGATCCAGGCAAGTGAACAAGAGCAAGAACATGTAAACAAATGATTTGAAATTTGACACGATCGCAAAAGTCACCACGAACAGCCACCAGAAATTACGGGCAATCGCCACGCCTTGTCTGCGTCTGAAACTCTCGTCCTCGGCCCTTGTCCCAGCCTTGGCCTGTAGTTGGAAGTTGACTGCTGAATATGTCCTCTTATCTTCTCATTTATCTATCTCTTTATTCTAGGTTATTATCGATGGTTCTGGGGTGTTGCAAAGCTTGCACCGAGCACATGAACATGCTAATTTGCACGTGACTCCAGGCAGGAGAGAAGGCTGAAGGCGAAGAAGGCGTGCCGATTTGTGAGAACGCGCTTGTCCTTTCAATCTTCATGTGCTCAGGTTTTGTCATATCCGACTTCCTACGCTTCTCATATGAGTGGGAAGAGCAGAAATTATGAACATGTTGAACATCTCAGAAGCAAAGACTCGATTGGAAACATGCGCCACCTCCAAAGCAAAATCCACGAGGTTTGGTTTGACTATATGGCATGGGAATAGCAAGGTTACCAGTGGAAACAAGATTTGACTTGATGCACGCCTCCTACATCATGTCGAAAGAAACACCGCCTTTATTTCTACCGGCAAATGGAACAAGAAATCCGGTTGCTTGCACACTCTTTGCTTGGCAGGTGGCCAAGATGAAAAGGACCAATGCTAAAGTTTTGATGTGAGTGGTACCGGAACAAAGGTTACCAAGTCGAGCCACTTGGATCCAGGAAGAAGAAGGAGATGGTGAAAAGAAAGAAGGCAACAGTATGGACAAGCTGTCTTCTCAGTTTGAAATGCGACTCTGTCCTTTAGAAAACAATAAAAATACCCTAAACCACTCTACAGTAAACTACTGTACTGTAATTCCGAATGCTGTTTCAAGCTGGCCTACGATGCTCTAAACTCTCACTTGCTACTATCATTGCACATCACATCGCAACACATTTGCTCCTTTGGACTGGCTGATGGCAGAAGGGTTGCTGCTTGTTGGAATTGACAACTACGTGGCTACCTACACAATCAGGCAAAAAAGGATGTATATATATATATGTATATAGGTAACCACGTAGTCAAGTCGGGCAAGTGGCTGAACAAGAAGAGTGTTGCTCAACAGGGCTGAAAGCAGATTGAGACAAATTACGTCCCTGGCAGCGGCATGAATACTAAGCTTACCAGCAATGCTAAAAATCACCCGAGGCCCGAGCAAACAGCTGTTTTTTTCAACATGTTTCTTTTTGCATGATTTAATAACTTAAGTAATGGGGCATGATCGAGGTGAAAGACCGGTGATCAATAACCGGTTTGAAGATAGCAAGTCCCTCTACCACACGTCACCATGCGGACGCATCGAACATGCACGGGGATGCACGGAGTTCAGGAAGAGTCCGGGAAACATTGTTACTAGTAGCGATGCCAGGATCCCCTAGTAGCGTCCTTTCTCCTAGTAGTAAGGCCAGGAGCCCCTAGTAGCTTTAGAGTCCGGGAAGAGATCATTTTTCCACATGTGGCAAAGGTAGGGCATGAGCATCGAGTGGTCTCTGAAGCCCTTTGAAGGCTCATGGAGTGCTGAAACGGACACGTTCAGGGAAATACTATGAAATACTGACCCACGTTTTGGTGGGAAGCCTTTCAAGGGGCGATGGGCTTCCAGGGGGTTTGCAGGCGTCCCACCAAAACTTGCTATGATCCCGTTTAAAATATACATTGCTACTAATTAGGGTGGAAGCCATCGCTCTGAGGTTGGAGGCCATCACTAGTAGGTTGGTGGTCATCGGTACTAGGGTGGAGGCCACCGCTACTAGGGTGGATACATTATCTCATTGCCGGTTCGTCAGCATCATTGACTTCAGTTCATCGAAGCATGAAGTTGGTACCCATCTTTGCTGTCACATCATTGTCATTGTAGCAGCATTGTTATCGGAAGATCATGTACCTAAATCGGGGTGGGGAGTGCGTGGACAACATCGTATATTGACAATGGATTTCGGCCAAGCGCGGCCACGCTCAGGGCTCCAGCTTGTTTGGTTCGCAGACACTGGTTAGAGAATTAGATTCAGATTGGCTGAAACTAGCGCTTTCTAGAGGTTTGAAATTTAAACACCGAACACGGTTGCAGGCAAGAGTTTTGGCACCTGTGGTTCTATCTCCAGGAAGTCTTTAAATTGACCTTTGCAGACACGAACGAAACAAATGAACTGGGTGGACAGGGCATGTAGGCTGGTCATCTGGTTTGCCAGGACACTAAACGCTTAAGGCAACACCTTCTAGGCTTGCCAGGGCAATAAATGTTTAAGACCCTTCATTACCAACAGGACACCACACTGTCGCGAAATCATATTTTTCAAAAGGCCACACATTGCCACCCCTTAGCGGAGAAACGTTTGTTGAACACTTGGACAAGTTATGTTTTTGCGGCTTTCGTTTCGCACACATTTCACACAAACATGCCTAGTGTTTTTTCGTTCGAAGGCACAGGCACGCCCTCTGAAAAGGTGTGCAACCAAATTTTGTTGCGCCAATCTGCACCAAAAGGAGTCGTAAAAATGACATCAGTAGCGGCTTTGCAAGAAACCCTGGCTTACAGCCTCACCCTGTGAAACATTCGAGGTTGTCCAACCACAACAATTTTCTACCATAGTATGGATGATGCTTGTGATATTATGTCATTATGTAATCGTTCTTGCATGTGCACAAATGGTACACTGTTAGACGCTTCGAAGGGCCTTTGTTCAGATATGTGTAAAAGTCATCCGAAAAGTTTGAAAAGGAAAGCTTCGCTTTTCCCGCTGAAAGATGCACCCGGGAGTAAAGCCCTCCTGAATCGGTGCCAGGCGAGGAGGGCGAGGAGGCGAATTTCGCACCGAATGTCTACTTCCTTTGAGTAAAGGGTCGGTCCTTCTTCTGTTGGAGAACTGCCCAGGAAGAGGAAGAGTTCAGCGAAGAAGGGCAATGGAAGTATGGAGAGTTATAACCCTAGCAAATGAAGCTCGTGTGAGTTGCCATCACCAGTGGATGAAGCGGAAACCACATCAAAGCAGTATCTACCCTTGCTCTTGAGGTCGTTTGGTTCCGCATGGACAGAGGGTGACGTGATAGGAGTCCTATTCAGCTCCAAGGACCTGAATTTGATTGAATTTGTATCCGCAAATTGTTCAGAGGATTTGATCTCTTTGAGCTGACAGGATGGTACATGGAAGATGTCTTTCTCATTGAATGGGTCCTTCACTGCACCTATGGGGGAGGTGGGAAAGTACATCGAGCACAAGTCTTGTGGCGAGGAACTCATCTTTCAACCAATGCCAGGCCTTCTCGATGGACATCGTAGAGGCAATTAAACTTGGGAAGAGTTGTCCTGCAGAGAGTGGTCTCTGATAGGTCATAGGCATACAGTTGTTTAAAGTATAAAGGCACATTGTGCCTTTGTACACCGTGAATTGCTTATGTATACCGTATATATAATTATATATGTTTATTATGCTATGCTACATAGCCTTTGCACTCACACAGGACTCTGCTCTAGCAATGCTGGTCGCTGCTGGTGATGAAGGCTTGGAGTGTACCAAAGTAGTAGAAGCTCATAGAAGCTACATAGTTGAATGTCAGGCATAAGACATACCCACACACCCAGTTCTATAGCTGCAAGTCAAATCGATTGAAGGTCTTCCAAAAGAAAGAGAAAGTAGAAGATGATACAAGAACAGTTTTGCCAGCTTCCCTTCAGTGGCTTTGTTTCACGTTGGCAATTTGTGATGTTTTATTGATTCCACCACTATCCAAAGAAAGATTTCTGCTTGTTCCGCAGGTGAGATCGAAGTAAACCTGGGGCAGCGCCTCTTTCAAACATCACCCAAACTAGAGCTTTGGCCAGTACAGTGTCGTGGGTTGGAAGACAGTTGGTACAGTAAGGATTTTTCCTTCCGAGAGCTGTGTGCTTAAGGAAGATGAGGCTGAGGTAGTGCGAGGGCTTGGAGAGGCAGGCGTCATGTTTCATGATTGATCATGCTTTGCAGGAAAATACAAGTGAACGCTTTGAAAAGGCCTTTGGTGGACTCAAGTACATTTTGCCACCAGAAGCAATAGTGCAGTTCTCTAAAATAAAAACAAGCTCACGTTCTTTTTGGTAGCAAGGCATGAGCTTCCTTTCTTCTTTTCCTTTGTGGAGCCCTTCGAAGGCCATGAAAATGCGGCCAGCCTGGAAGGTTCAGCTTCCCAAGGGGGGTCAAGGCACTGCGCTTTGCTGGGTTTATAGCAGAGCGAAGTAAACTGGATGGCCCCGCCGGTTTGAAGACGTTTGAAGACATGTTCGAACCAAGGACCACCTGCACTCAGGTGGCCAAGTAAAGACCTTTTATGTAAAGACTCAAAGACCCTGTACTTTTTAAAACTGAAAACCGTTTCACGTTCAGGTGTTTGTCATTTACCAGTCGGTTTTGTCTACCCTATTTTTGAGTCAGCCTCGCAGATTCCTAGTTTAAGCTGTCACGACCACTACATCCCACGGCCGCACACACATTAAGCTATTTTGCGCCTGCGAAACGTCTAGGCATGGCCAGTCTTCGAGGAACCATCGAGGACGTCAAAGGGCCGCAAACCTTTGGAGGAGCATCAAGCTTCAAACACATAAGTTCTAGAGCTGTTGAAGGAGATGCTTCAATCGAATTCATAATCCCAAAACCATATGACTATCATCGAATGACCATACAGAGCCAAGCTGTTCATTCAAAGTTTGGCAGGACAAAGCTGAAGTTGATCAGTTGCATTCCACGTCCGACAATTGGGTTCAACTAATGGAAGGCCACCGCCTAGCTGTTTGCTCAGCGTCAGTTCAATGGAAGAGTTTGACAATACGACGGTCTGAATGTAGAATGGCCAGGCTGGGTGCAAACCCGCATGCTGGTGGCTGGAACTGAATATGAAGGCCTGAAGTGAATCACTCAGGATGTGTGAGACTTTCCCAGAACAATTGTACCACAAGATGGGGAACTATGAACAAGTGTGCTCGTGTGACGAGGGACATATGAAAATGGTGGCCTTCTGAGGTTGCGGCCACCGTGGAGCCCCGTTGATCCACCCCGAAAGAAGAAGGAAGCACGTGCCCACCTCACAAACATTTGCATTCGATGCGATTCGCTGCCTGTTTTGTCACACGTAAAGACAGTTATACCATGTTATACTGTACCATTTTCTGTTCCTTTCTTGCTTGACAGTCCCTCTCGCGGGTCAGAGTTCAAGGCGAGTGCACGGCTACTTGAATAGCCAGCCGAGGAAAGAAGCGGCAGCAGACAGTCTACGCCACTTTCGACACCGAGTCTGAACCCAAAGTGTGAGTCATCACTCACAACGTGCTTATGAAAGTGCCTGTAGACATGAATCCATCTCAGTGCAATCTTCACTAGTTATCGCTCAACGGATACACTCCAGCAAATGCTCAAGCTTGGTCCCTGATTCAATGGCCGGATGACCAGTAAGATCATCAAGAGTGGGGGTGGAAGCTTAAGCAGCTAAAAGTTGAACAACCGCAATAAACTGGTTACCACAATGATTGATTGACATAGTAGGCCGGACATGGCTGAACAACATCTTCATGTACGCCAGATTGATGTGAGCCGCATTCCTTCGGCCACTCATATGCACTTCTCAAGCCGCAAATGGCAAAGGACCACTCTGTTACTTCGACCCAGCATGTGTTCAAAGCATGCCACCTTGTGATCCGAGCCATGTCGTCACCGCACAGCACACTTAGCAGTCGTTTGCGTATAGCTTGGATCGCAGATCCCAAAAAGACGCTTGGACATTGGAAGCAAGAACAGGGACAGCTTCCAATTCACCCTGATGACAGGTATATATATATATACAGTTATGGCGCAAACTCTGACTGGAATATTGAGAGAAAACAGAGATGAAAAGGGAACCCAAGCTTCCTCATGTTCTAGTCTCTCAATCTGGCAAGGTTTGGTACAAAGCCTGGATATCCAAAGCCCAGCCTGCGGGATCGTTTGCAGCGCGAGGCTTTTCGTCGAGAGTGCCTGCAGAACTGTCAGAGTTTCAGCTTCATCATCCCTAGTAGCTTCTTGCTCCTAGTAGCAAGGCCAGGAGCCCCTTGTAGCTTCCTTGCTCCTGGTAGTAAGGCCAGGACCCCCTAGTAGCTTCTTCCTCCTAGTAGCAATGCTAGTAGCTTCTTCTTCCTGGTAGTAAGGCCAGGACGCCCTGATAGCTAGCTTCCATTTGCTACTTATTAGTAGCTTGCTTAAGACTACTCTTACTTATGGCCTACACCGCGCCTCTTAACAAGAATAAACAAGTTGGTGTTTCAATTGTCTCTTAATTGCTTAGCAAACTTTGCTCGGACCAAGTCAAGTGATCGCTTGGAGGGTGGCTTCTCCTTTGTCCGCCTTACGGCTGCGGAAGTCAAGAAGGCCCGCGAATAGAATTGTTCGTGTCTTTTTCCTGAGCCTGTTCCAAACAACATAGACAGTGCAAATATTATAGTGCTACAGTACGCATTCTAACATCATGAGTTTGATTGAACTGTAAGTTGTAACCATGAGAGCAGTTGCAATCTCATGGAAACTATAAAATATGTGCATCCACTGCTTTCTGCAACTTTTGCTGCTTGGCCAGCTGCAGGGAGCGCTGCAGACGGGAAATTATGACATCTTCATTGTCCCTGGTGGCTATGCTCCAAACTATGCAGACACTCGGAACACTTTAGGATTCAATGAGATTCAATGGTTCTACTGATGCGACGCATATACCTTCTCTTTTTCCCCACATTGTTGTGTGGGGTTCTTGTATTTTTGGCTGCACCTCCTACCTCCTTCCTTCCTTCCTTCCTTCCTTCCTTCCTTCCTTGCCCCTCGGTCCTCCTCCTCCACTCCACACACAACCCTCCTACACAACATCTCACACACAACCTCACAACATGTCACACACCTCCTCCTCCACTCCACACACAACCCTCCTACACAACATCTCACACACAATCTCACAACATGTCACACACAACATCTCACACACACAACATGTCACACACAACATCTCACACACAACAAGACATCATCTCACACACAACTAACAGAACCTCTCACACAACACAACATCACAAGACAACCTCTGACACACAACCTCACATCATCTCACACACAACGAACAGAACCTCTGCAAAACACATCATCTCACACACAACTTCTCACACACATCTCACAACACAACATCACAATACAACCTCTCGCACACAACCTCTCCAACACATCATCTCACACACAACTTCTCACACACATCACACAACACAACATCACAATACGACCTCTCACACACAACCTCTCCAACACATCATCTCACACACAACTTATCAAAGACATCACACAACACAACATCACAATACAACCTCTCACACACAACCTCACATACATCTCTCACACACAACCGCCGCTGTGTGCGGCCCTTGCTGCTTGCCAAGG
>CAXAMN010008002.1:802452-841530 GCA_963970005.1 Durusdinium trenchii | reverse complement strand
TCTCACACACAACCGCCGCTGTGTGCGGCCCTTGCTGCTTGCCAAGGGGTCGGATGTACGCCCTGGCGTCACCGCCGCTCTGCCGGTAGCATTTGCGTGCTGTGTGCGGCGCTCGCTGCTGGCCAAGGGGTTGGATGTACGCCCTGGCGTCGTCTGGGCACCGTCGCTCTGCCGGTAGCATTTGCGCGCTGTGTGCGGCAGTTGCTGCTTGCCAAGGGGTCGGATGTACGCCCTGGCGTCGCGCCGGCGTCGTCTGGGCACCGCCACTC
Organism: Durusdinium trenchii; assembly: GCA_963970005.1. Taxonomy (NCBI): domain Eukaryota; class Dinophyceae; order Suessiales; family Symbiodiniaceae; genus Durusdinium; species Durusdinium trenchii. The sequence continues at coordinate 841,261 of CAXAMN010008002.1, read as the reverse complement.
TGCTGGTAGCGTTTGCGGTCGGATGTACGCCCTGGCGTCGCGCTGGCGTTGTCTGGGCACCGTCGCTCTGCCGGTCGCATGTGCTTGCTGTGTGCGGCACTTGGTGCTCGCCAAGGGGTTGGATGTACGCCCTGGCGTCGCCTGCTCAGGACACTTCGACCACTTCGTCTCCGTCGACCGGCTCTCTGACGAGATCTTTGTTCGAAGTCGTACTGAAGCGGCTTGCTGATGTCACGTCGGCTAGTGAGCTGCCGGCTCTTGTGTTGAGCCTGCCCGAGCACCCTGGGCTTGACTTGACTGTTTTGTTGGCACACGGATCGCCGGTGCCATGATGTCTTCCGGCCACCTGTTGTTAGACACATGCTCCAGGCGCACACCGTCGAACATTCCTAAATGCACGCAGACCTACTGTAGTACCCCCCAACACCTACACGCACACAAGCGCCAAGCAGCATACATCCACCCACACACTGATACACACTGACGAACAAGCACATACACACAAACACACACCTCACGTACACACAGAGACCCTCACGCCTTATATCTGTCTCGCCTGTCTCTTCCCCATGCTCACTCTTCCGCACTTGACCCCTGCAGCCTCAATCTTTCGAAGTTGTTCACATGTGGGGTTATCCGGTCCTATCATTGCTTTTGCCACGACTCATGAACCGCTGGATTCTCATTCAACTCAACCAAATGGCCTCAACAGAAGTGTTTTGTATTGTTCACTCAACTGTTTTGCATCACAGGATGCCTTGGGTGAACTGGGAGGAGAGAGAATACGCAGCTTTGTGAAGGCGGGCAGACATTTGTGTTTTCTCAACATGAACCTGATGCCAGTTTGTCTGTGAGAGCGCCGGAAGCTTGAAAGGCTGGCGGTGGATATGTTGGAATTTGCGCTGGTGCATATTTGGGTACTTCGTGGGGATACGACCTACTGCCAGTCAACGTTCTGGACATAGACCACTGGGATCGTGGCAAGACCGCCGACTGCCGTTTGAGACCAACGGCAGCAGGCAAAAAGATCGCAGGCTCACTACAAGAAGAGTTTGCTGCCCCCTACGCCAACGGACCTTTGTTGGAAATTTTGGATTCTGCCGTTGACTCTTTGGTGGATTTCCAGTCTCAGCTTTGCGGGAAAAAGGGCACTTACCCAAAACTCATGCAAGGCTCACCAGCGGTTGTGGCAGGTCCACATGGAAAGGGTCGAGTCTTGCTCATTTCGCCGCACATTGAAGGAAACCCTGCGCTTGGAGATGCATTCAGGAGCTTTGTCAAATGGACGGCTGGAGGCCTCTCTGCAATGTGCGAAGCTCCAGTACCTGAAAGTTTGAAGCCGCAAGAGACTGAGGGCCCCCAGGGTGGTATGCAAGAAAACGAAGCCAAGAACGACAAACCGCTGAACCAGTCGGTGCTGGAGGCCTCGTCCATAACGGAGGCAGACGTGACTCAGATTTCCCAGAAATTTGATTTGAACAAGGATGGGAAACTGGATTTTGCGGAGCTGGAGATGCTGCTGACTTCCTTGCAAGGCTCAGATGCACTGAGTGCTGAAATTGCAGGATTGCTAGAACAGATTCAGCAGAAGGAATCCGGGGGCATTCAGTACGAGGAGTTCATTGCGTGGGCGTTTGGTGCACCATGTCTGGTGAACCATGATGTTTGCCTCGAGACAGACGGTGAAGAAGACGCAGTCATGGACAAACCCTCAATGATCCGCATGCAGAGCTCAGCACAATATGGAACTTCAACGCCAGATTCGCAGGAGGCTCAACCAGCTCAACCTCCCGTTCTGATGCGGACCTGCAGTGATGGATGCTCGGGGAAGCAGCAGGTCGTTTCGCCTGAGAAGCTTGAGGCTTCCGTCGTAGCAATCCAACGTGCAGCACGTGCTATGAAGAGTTCCGAGACTGAGAAAGACACGCAAAACTCTAGTGGATCCAAGGAATGCAAAGAAGAAGTCCCTCAAGTACCAGTGGCAAAGACAAAAGCAGGCGCGAAAGCAAAAGCATCGGCCTTGCATCCTCCAGCGCCCATCTTGCAGCGAGGTGGTTTAGATTTTGTGTGTTGCCTTGGAGGCCCTATATTGATAACTGCACCGCATTCGATGAAAATTGTCCGTGGTGGTGGCGGCACGCTTGAACGAACTCGGAATCACAAGCAGGAAAGATGGACTGCAGAGATTTCCATGCTTGTGGCTCGAGAACTTTACCTGGCTGGTTTGCCCGCCTCTGTCATGGTGTGGAACCGTATTGCTGGCCCTGGAAGAGGTCGTTTGGATCCCAACTATTTGTTGCGTTCACAATTTAATCTCTCACCATGGCATAGAGCACTTCATAAATGGGCAACAAAGATTGGAGGAGGAGGACCGGCAACAGATGCAGGAATTCCTTTGCTGCATGTGGACCTGCATGGCAAAGTGTCTGAGAAGCTTCACCTGGATTTAGGCGCTGCTCCTCTGGAGGAAGTGTGGCCAGAGCAGGACCAAAGTGTTGTCCGTGCTTTGAAATTCAATTTTTGCAAGAAGCTTGATAAGGCGTTGGCTGACTGCCGTGTTTTATCCCAGAAGGGAAAGCAAATCAAGGTTGAAGCTGACCCTGCCTTGCATGGATTCTGGGGCGCTGACACAGTGACAACGATCTCTCACCAATCTGTATTGCTCGGAATTCCAGCAGTGCAATTTGAGATGCCTCCACGATTGCGAGAGCAGCTCGTGACAAACCCAGAGCTTTCAAAACGCTTTGCAGCAGCAATTCAAGAGGTTTATTTTGAAGTGGTCACACCATGGTGGTTAGCACGCTGCAGATCAACAACCCCGTGGCCACGCCTTGACCCCATCGACACCTCTGCCGAAGTGGAAGAGACTTTGCCACCATACGGTTTGGAAGACTTTGCCCGATGGTCTGAACAGATGGTCGGCGAATTCCTTCAGGCTGGTCGCCTGTGATGAATGACTTGATGACTTAATGATGACATGGTTCATCATGGTTCCAAATAGTCAATTAGAGTTTTAGAGGCCGCTGCTGTTAGGTTGGAGGCCATCGCTTCTAAGTTGGAGGCCATTGCTACTAGGTATCCACGGCTTCTTGTTTCTCAACTTTGCTGACCCACCACTGGCTGCCTGCGGCTGCCTCGCGCTTCACCTTGCATCTCACATCATCTCACCGCAATCATTCAACGTCTCACCTCACAACGTCTCACAACATCTCGCAACTCATTCAACCTTGCATTTGTTATTAATTGTTTCTATTGCACCTTACCTTGCTCCTTTCCTCCCCTCCCGTTTTCTGTATATCTGCTCTCACAGCTGCTTTTCGAATGGAATTGCTGCCTGAGCCTGGCTGTCCTTTGTCCATCTCTCCGCGCAAAGACAGGCCGTCTCATTGACCAGAGCGGCTAAATGAAGAATTGGCAACATTCTCCTGTGGGCATGAGTGGGCTACATAAAACATATTGCGAAGATGTAGTTGCACACGAAGTCAACCAAAGACGAACGAACCGCAACGCTCGAAGGCGCCGCGCCGCGTAGCCCTTTTCAGGGCAGTGCCCACCCGCCTTGAGGTGGTTACGTCACGGTCAAGTGAGCTGCGAAACCTAAGTCTTGTGAGGTGAACAGCGTTCAACTTACATAGGGAGAAGAACTTTGGCTGTTCGGAGACTCGGCTGGAGAGAATGCATAATGCACCTGAGCTGTGCAGATTCCCTGCTTCTAGCCAGGTATTGATGGCCATCCGTAGGGATGAGTTCCCGGACACATTCACACTGTCCGGGGGAAGGATGCAAGTGCTGCACAAGGCGCAAGGATCGTATTGATCCACATTTCTGGGGTCTCTTCCTTCCAGGGAGCTGCAGTGCGGACTCTTGTGGAGTTTTCGTCCACGTCTTGAGATGTAGATGCCCACGTGCAACGGACACTCCATTCTGTGAGCGTCCATCTCGCTCAAGCACCGGCGAAGGATGTTGCCAGCGCGGTAGGTCAGCTCACCAACATATTCCATGTTGGCAACAGCGAGCTTCAGTGCTTTCCGGCTTTCCATGGCAGAGCCTTCAGCTTCCAAAGTGCGAAGCTTCCACTCCTCAATCTCAGCGCAAAGGCGACCAGAGACAGTCGTGTCGTCGGTCTGAGCAGCAGCATCGACACAGTGCACCCTTTTAAGAGGTGCCAACTCCAAGTGGCTCCATCGGCCCAGTAACCAGTAGAAAGAACATGCTTGCCAGCACACTGAGGATGGTGATCACCGTCACGGTGAAATAGTCCGGTTCCTCCGGAGCCTTGGTGGCATGAGCCATGGCTCCAGGCAGCAGCAGCAAAACCAGCGCCCACCTCAGGATGTTCAGCAAGCGACGCTCGACGACATTCTGCATGCGGCTTTCGACATGGCTCGGAGCGGCAGCGTGGTCATTCACAAAGACTTCATGTTCGTCAGACAGAATGTTACACTCATAGGCCTCCATGAAGTAGGAGACGGAGTCCTCAGTGATGGCCATGTGCACATACTCTTCCACGGGGTTGGCTCACTTCAGCAACTCCTCATGAGCCATGTCATTCTCCTGGAGAACTGCTTGATCAGGTACACCTGCGTCCACTGGTGGGCTGAAGGTGCTCTCCTGGATGCTGGCCTTCAATTCATCTTTTGTTTTCTTCTTGGCGGCCTTGTACGTGGGGTCCCAGATGAGCTTGAGTTTGCCGTAGCGAAGGCGTTGTGCCAACAAACCGCGAGCAGCTTCTTTTGTGAGGCCATCAGCCAGTTGTCGTTCCGACGACATCCAACGAAGGTTTCCTCCAAGAGCCAACAGCCGTTCCTTCATCACTCTTACCTCCAATGACACTCGCTTGTCCACCACTGAGTTGCCATAGCCTTCGCGATGGAACGAGTCGTAGAGTGCCTTGGCGTCGGTCACCATGATTGGTGCAAGTGGTGACTTGCAGTCGAGGAGGTCTTGAAGCTTCTGTCGTGGATCGAGGAGGCAGCTCCAGAACACGCAATCATGTTCCAGGGCATCACAAGCTTGTCCACCAGCTTGGGCTTCAGCGCCCAAGGATGACCTGGCCACCCGTGGAGTCTTCTGGCTTCTCCAGTCAAGGATGCGATAAGCTCCTTCTGGTCCATCGGGCTGTAGGAGTGAGCTGTGAATGAGGACAATGATGTAGCCAAGTTGTGAGCTGCAGTCACTCCTTGTGGCAAAGGCAGCATCAAAGAAACATAGCAATCTCAGCTCCTGTACCGGACCAAGATGGTCGTAGACCAAACCGACATCTGAATTTTCCTTTGCGAATTTGAGGAGCCGATTGCAGTCCATCATCGTTTGAGTGGATGCCTTCGAGATGCAGCCACTCAGGAGAGAAGTGCTTCCTTGTAGATGCGGGCTTGACTGCACAGCGGGCCATTGTAGGGAGCCCAGAAGAGCCCTGAGTTGAGACACGTCCTTCTCTGAGGCAGCTTCTGCGGGATCACGACGCTTGTCGATGGTGATTGGCTTCACTTTCTTCATGTAGGTGTCCTGTTCGATCTTGTAGCCACCGGAGTCGGTGAGCTTGATGTCACAACCACAATACGACAAGTCGGAACCATCTGTTCCGGTCTTCCACTCCCTGAAGTTGAATGTGGCCTTAAGCTTGGAGATGACGGAGTGGTAGCACTTGGAGTCCTCAGAGCCACACCCCAACATATCATCAACGTGCATGATGATGACTCCACATAGACCGCAAGGTCCGAGCACGGGTGCGTGCTCTTGCTCAGGGTGGTACTCGGCATCGAGGTCAGCCTCATAGGCCAAGAAGCAGCAGGTGTTGACGGAGGCCCATGCTCAAGAGCTTGTCCACTGCTGCCATATACCATGATCTTGGGGCGTCAATCTGGCCGTAACAGGGCTTCAGGAGCAGCGTACGTGTATCAGCTGAGGCGCCCAGCAAATCAAGACATTCTGCGGGGAGTTGTGCCCATAGTTTCCGACTTTGAGGCTTCCCCTGAAGGAAGGCGGTGGCGATGTCCGATGTCCAGACAGGCCAGTGCATGTTGGCGGCCAGGCTCAGCAGCATGGATCTGGACAGTCGTTGTCGGCGAGGGCGTGGGCACGGTACCTTCCCAGGCATCTGGATCCATGAAGCCACGGACGATGAGCCGCGCCTTGGCGTGAGGAGTCCCATCTGGGTTCTTCGACCACTTGAGCAACATGCGGCTTGTCAAAGTCCTTGTCGGCTCAGCTTCCTTCGTGGCCTCGAACGTCCAGACCTGGTTGTCAAAGAACGATTGCAGTTCCTTCACCTTTGCAGCCTTGAACTGGGCTCTCTCTGCTGGAGTCATAGTGCGCTCCGTGAGGTTGTTCTTGTCTTTCTTGAAGGCTTTGGCGTGTCATTGTTTGGTGATCTTGCCCATTTGGCGAGCACCAACCAGCGGCTCCTTGACATAATTACATGGCATACGCCTTTCTCACATGACCCTTGATCTGGAACACGGTAACGCCCGTCCAGGAAGAATCGCAGGGTGTTGTGCACGTGCCATCATCTGTTTGCTGCGTGCAGCGGCCGTTGGTGTCATGGATTACAGTCACACGCACATTCTCCACCTCTAAAAAAGCAGGAAACGGTGCATCACGAGGTATATGGGCAAGACTCATCTTCTGTCTCCGTGGTGTGATGTGGTGGCGAATCATGCAGCCAGCGCGAACTTCCCAATAGTCCATCGGGTGCTTCTCCAACTGGAAGTAGCCATCTTCAACTTCATAGGTCCAACCGCGAGGTAGGCAGTTGGCCGAAAGCTCTTCCACCATGAATGCCTGAGACAAAAGCGCTGAGTCCTCCGCAGATTCGGCCGTTGGTCCTTGTGCAACAGAGCTTGTGGCAGGTACGGATGCTGGTGGTTCATAGGGTTCTGCAGTTCAGTGAGGGCGATGTCGCCATGGACCAAAGCTCAAGGTCTCCTGCCGATTGAAGCGATTGCGTCTCTCCTGCAAGGACTCGGCATCGACTGGTTCATACAATGCCGCAGTAGCTGGATCCAAACTGGGTGTGTCTTGTGGTGCATGAGGTGTCGGCGCGGTCGGTTCGGCGCCGGGCTCAGATCTCGATCGCCTGGAACCAGGTGACGCGGGCAATGACAGTGGCGCTGGTATGTGTGCGGCCGATGTGGTCATTGTGACTGGCTGTGGTGACTCTGTTTCACCTTGTTCAATCAATGGTTGTGCCATCAATCCTGTCGGAGACGTGGGAGCATAGCCAGAGTGTGCTGGCGAGGTCGGTGAGTATTCTTCTGCATCGACAACGGGTGGCTCTTCATCATGCTCCGGAGGATGTAGTCGTAGGCGTCGAGCAGGTGGTGGGGCTGTTTCCTCATCCAGCGAGCCATTGTGATCGTCAATCTGTTCATCATCATCAACGTCTTCAAGACGATGTCGATTGACTCGACTGAGGTCGTACCATCTGGTCACACCTCTCGACTTGGGTTGTCTCACCATGTTGAGGGACTTCTGGAGGTCGTCAATCACGTGCCCAGGGCCAAGGATATCACTTCTCACGTGATGTGGTGCTGCGCGAATCACTTGCGTCTTGTAGGCGAGCCAGTAGGTCTTGACTTGTGGCTTGTCAGAACCATGAGGAATGTGTTCCTCGCGCATGACCACATGTGCAGGACCAAGCCAGCGGATCTTGTTGAGAAGTCCTTGACGAGCATCTCTCCAGAACCAAACCCGCTCTCCCAACATAAACTCTTTGTTTTGCCCTTGATAGCGACGTCCTAGAGCTCGCCGCAACTTGCTGTCAGCGTTTGCTGTGGTCAGGGCGATCTTGGCAGCAGTCTGTTTCTCGAGGTTTGCCTCGAAGGTCTTGTTGGTGCCAGTCATTTGAGCTGGATTCAAGTTGGTGTCCAGGAGATGGGAGAGCTCTGGCTGGTAGCCCAAGGCCCATTGCGAAGGTGAGAGCCCTGCAACCGACGGAGTTCCATTCTGTTGGGGTATGATGTGAGTGATGGCTTCTGATTCTCTGATGCCCTTATTGTTGCTGAGCTTGCGATCGTTGAGATACACCTCGATGGCTTTGCGAAGCACAGCATGCCGGCGCTCGACCAATGCGAGTCGCTCATGAGCTTCGCCCGGAGCTACTTGATGATCTATGCCCCATGACGTGGTCCAGGCTTCCATAGATGCTCCGAGCCAAGACCTTCCTTCATCAGTCACCAGAATCTTAGGTGGCCCAAAGTGACGAAGCCACATTTTCTCCAGGGCCATGACATAGGAGTCAGAGGTCTCATCGTCCAGCAAGTAGGCGGCCATGAAGCGTGTGGCCACATCAACCAAGCTCAACACAGCCCATTTGCGGTCGTTGACCTTCAGATAGAAGACATCGGCCTGGATTGTGTCATTGAAGTTGCGACTTTGTGGCATTGAAGCAGGGGCAACTTCATTGGGCCTCTTGTACTTGGCACAGGCAACACATTGATACTTTCGAGCAGCCTCAATCACCGTAGACGCAGCTCCTCTGGCCACTAGAAGATCGGCTAGAGATTCGGAAGAAGGGTGGCCCAGGTTTCGATGTAGTCGCTGCACAGTCCGTAGGGCGTCAGAGCGATGTTCAGCATGAAGTTTGACCAGGTGTCCGGCAGCCTTGGCTGTGCTTACAGCATGAGCTGCTTCCCAATGATGCGGTAGCTCAGGTTGCATGATCGCAGCTGCCAGGGTCGCTGCAAAGCCGGGCTGGTAATCCTCCATGTAGGTGGTTCGGGATCCCAACCCTGGTGCACTTCCTTCGAGACGGCAATGCTCATGGTCATGTTGACATATAGGAGGTGCATTGCTTCAGCGACAGCCTTCTTGGTGGTCTGAATGCGAGTTGGTTTCTGTGTGGGCTTCCAGGTGCCGCCCACATCAAGACACTGAGCTCCATATCGACATTGATCGAATTCAGCTGCATAGCCAGGGAGAGTTCGCAAGGCAGTGGTCTTCGAGCTGAGGGCCAAGCGGGGTTTTTCAAGATGACAACGTCGTGCTCCTTCAACTTGAATTCATATAGATCCTTTTGCAAAAACGCAAGTGCCGTCGATGGTGGTGTTCTCGACTTGCAATGAGAGTTTCGCGCTGAGCATCAGTGCGGCAAGCCAGCGTCTGCATCCTCGACCATAATTTGCACGTTGGCGCAAGAAGGATCTCATCAGGCATCTCTTCAAGCTGCTTCTCGAGGAAGAGGGGGCTTCACGGCTTCACAGTGTAGCTCTCTGGTGACATAGGCCTCAGTTTGATTGGCTGCCGTGACCAGACCAATTTCCATAGTGTGGAGTTGATGACGTCGCAAGGGTTGGTAGGCCAATCCATTGTCCTCCAAGATCTGGTCGCCTGCCAGGAAGATGTGCTCCATCTGGTTGAAGTCACGCAGGAACAAATGACTGCCAGGTACTTCCTCTGCGATGTTGAGCGCGAAGGCGGCCTTGGTGGGATCTGGCACAGGTTCCATTCCCGTGGTGAGCGACAGCAAGTATTCACCATGTTTGCCTCGGAGAACTGGATGCACCAAATCGAACTTGCTTTCCACTGAAGTCGATCCCCATGTGGAGCGCCTCAAATGACTGGGCGTCCCATCAACATAGGAGTGTTGCCCGGAAGGTCAACAGTCCTGCGAGCCAAGGAGGAGGCATCTCCACCGAACTGGAAGTTTCTCTCACAGCGAGCGAACCTGATGGTGTTCACAGGATATCCAAGCTCGCTCAGATGCTCCACGTAGCGCTTGAAAGGGCCGTAACCACTCAGGAAAGCGGAAGCGCCAGGATCCAGCATCGTTGCCTCGGGATGATCTTGCCCACGCTCGTCTTGAAAGAGCACCAAGGCGGTCTCCGACGTGACAGCCATACCTTCAGTCGTGATGGTGCTTGGAGCTGGACGCTTGTTGCTGGGAGATGAACTTCCTTGGGCATTCTGTGGACATGAGGCGGCCCAGTGACGCAATTGCCCACAACGTAGACAGGTCATAGAAGCAGTCGCGTCGCAGCCTTTGCCCTTCCTTTTGGATCGGCTTTGCCTCCTGAGGATGGAGGATAGCGAATGGTGTTGGAGCCTTTTCCTTTGCCTTTGGACTTGCCCTTTCCTTTTGCACGGCCTTTGTCAAGACCTTTTCCTCGGCCTGTGGGTGTCGTTGAGGAAGATGAGGCAGCTGTTTGGCCATCAGTGAGGGCGACCACGGGCAGGTAGCCACGAGCAAGCTTCAATTGCTGGAAGCGTTGCCGAGCATCCATGTAGGTGGCATATGCTGAGTCGTAGGCCTCAGCCATGGTTGCAGCATCTTCTTCATAGCCATCATAGTCTTCATTGAACTCATCTTCACCTCCACAGTAGATGGCTTCGTCGTCGAAGGCTGTGTCCTCATAGTCGGGAACATAGGGCTCCTCAGCCTCATACCATTCATCTTCATAGTATAGGCCTCGTCCCATGTAGGATCCAAGGGCTCTTCGTCGAAGGCAGCATAGCCTCGGCCTTTCCATCGAGCTTGAGGTCGACGATCAGGGGACCATCCGCCAGCCTTGTAGTCTTGGCCATAAAGGAGGAAGAGAGCTTCAATCACATTGGCCTTCTCGAGGGTTGGAGCCTTCAGAGTCACCATTTGGCGTTACTCTCTTGTCAGGCCGGCTCGTTTGAGCAAATGTCAACCCTGGACTTGGCTGGGCAAGGTGATCTTGTGGCCGGTGATCTTACGGTAGGCCTCATCGTGGTCGGTCACGAAGGACAACAAGCTCTGCTGACCCTTCCGCTGGAGGTTGGTGAAGTAGTTCTCGAAGAGGACGCGATCGTCATACTCAAAGTTGCGGTCCAAGCGAGCCAGGACCTTGCTGAAGGCATCTTCCTTCTCGCAATCCTCAACCGGGAAGTCCTCGAAGTGGCGCCAGACAACTCCGGTGAATGACCCGATGATGTTCAGCACGGCCTCCCCTCCTCTTTTGCTCAAAAGCATCTTGTTATGGTAGAGACTGAGCCTTTTGCGTTACTCTTTGTACTCTGCAGGCTGGCCATTGAAGAGGGGGACATAGGAGCCGCGCAGATTCTGGAATTCCGCAGCTTGTGATTCTGCAGCCTGCGTCGGTGGTGGCATGGAAGTAGCACCCAACCAATGAGCAACAAAGCGAGGTCAATCTCGTGCTCGGCTAAGTGTGGGTGACGTAGGGCTTAGGCAGGACCTCTAGCAAGTGAAAGCGTAGGTCGCTGGAGCCGTAGCTCCGCTACCAATGCGAAGATGTAGTTGCACACGAAGTCAACCAAAGACGAACGAACCGCAACGCTCGAAGGCGCCGCGCCGCGTAGCCCTTTTCAGGGCAGTGCCCACCCGCCTTGAGGTGGTTATGTCACAGTCAAGTGAGCTGTGAAACCTAAGTCTCCTGAGGTGAACAGCGTTCAACTTACACATATTATATAATGATATGTAATGTGGACTGGGACAAAGCATCACTATAATAAAAATCTATAAAATAGCTTAGATACGGCATGCATGATACGGCTTCTTCAGACACGATTGGTGGTCCAAAGCTGGGTCGAAGAAGCTTCATGTTGAAAAGATAAGCATAGGTGCTTTGTGGTGACTCTATATTCAACTTTGATCATCCAAGCTACATGGCTCCTGTTCCCTGAAGATCGAGAAGAGCTTGACATCTGAAGCGCAGATCTGAGCTGCTGCTTGCCCATTTTCATTTAGCTGACTGAATTCATCCACAAGAGGTGCGCAACCATGGAAATTTATGGCAGCGCATGAATAGGGTTTGGACCTATGCCACATAGAGAAAAGTTCTTGCTCAAAGTTCAGTGCAGCATTAGTCAACGCTTGGTTTCTGTTGATACAAGAGGCACTAGGACATGTTGATTCTTGACTGAAGGTTTTGCGAGACCCGCAACTGGCAGTTTACAGGTTCAGGGCCCAGGAGGTATGCTCGAGATCATACTGTCATACTGCTGAAAGTATGAGGGTATGGTATTGCTGAAAGCCCTTCGACACAGCCTGTAGTTTACATTGATTTATTCTGGCGGTAGTCTTGGTGGGCTGAGCTCCGAGTTGCAGGTAACGACTTGGCAGTTGCACAAGGGGGGTCCACAACTGAGATTCAGAGACTTCTGCTAGTGCAGAGATCAAGTTGACTTTGTGGTGCTCACCAATTAAAACCCAGAGTGTTCGTTGTCGACTGCCAATTTAGGCCGGACCTTTTGGTGAGCGCAGAAGCTGCCAGCAAAGACCCTAGAACCGCGTGAAAAAAAAGGCTGCAGCAGACCTGTGAGCAATATGCCACCGCAAGGCAATGGCATCATTCGCTGGTTACTGAAGATTGAGGAGGCAGCTTAATTGCTTATGCATCGCTTGATTGCTGTTTCATATCCACTGTTTCAATTGATTCCATAGTTCACCCCAAGAGTTCACTGGTGATTCTACGAGATTCTATTTGGGTCTCATTTTTCAGGGCAACGATGCTGTTGAAGTGGGGGTTGTCCCAGTCAGCGAAGTTGAGGACGTCGAGATGATGCAGAAAACGCAGAGTGGCTGAAATTAAATTAGTAAAGAAGGACAAGGTTTTGGAATGATATGACGTTGCCAACACGCAGGAGCCTGGCTACCTCTTCAATACAGGACAGTACAACGCCTATCATGTTTTACACCTGACTCAAGTTTGCGCTGATGCAATATATGCAGCTTCGGGGTGTGACTGTCACAGACTGCCAGACAGAAGAGAGGGTGAAGAGACGAGAAGAATATGAGTAAACAAAGAGACGAAAAGGGATGATAAGGCATCCTTCAGACTTCCAGGGCCTTACATACAGTTTTCTCTTCCAAAGAACGGTTTAGCCACTCTTAGGTGTGGTCTCAAGTCTGAGAGCGTTAGCGGTGGAGACGGTGGAGGGGAGCAAAAGTGGAGCCTTCAGTCTGACATGAGCACTCCTAGTTTGAGATGCTATTTCATTCCGAATTTAGGACGCTACTAGGAACAAAGGGCATCGCTACTAGGAGCAAGGATGCTACCAGGGGCTCCTGGTTTGCATTTTCAGAATGGGAGCGGTTGAGGCCAACCTGGCCTATGTACCTGAAGTTTGTAGAGATCATTTGTGATGTGGATCGGAAGAAGGTGTCACTTCTGAGCTTAGTTTTTTTTGCTGAGCCAGGTACTGTGTTTGAGAAAGTACTGAGTCACACAATGTTGAAGCCACTGTAGTTTTGCAATTCTGTGAAGGCATCCTTCCACGTTGGCAGCAAGAAAGACAGCTTGCAGGAGGTTAGGACTTTTGTGCAGAAAGAATCCATCACCATTACTTGGTGATCATGCTGAGACATACTGCTTCACCATGCCTGAGAGGTGAAGACGTTGGAGCTGCCCTACGATGAAGAAGTTCGTTTGGCTGTGACAGGCTGGAGTGGAACACGCCAGTGGCTTAGTTTGGCCCAGAACCCAGAAGCAAGGGGCCACTTTTGCTTCAAGCCGTCAAGCCCTGCTTTGGACAATTCACTTTTTGATTACTCTTCCCATGCAGGAGTACGTCTTGAGCCCCCACAAAAATGGATGGGAGGCTGGTTCTTTCATTTTCTATTGGGTAGGTGTTGCCCATCAGTGGTTGTAGGCTTATATATAGGTTTGGTTAATGATGGTTAATGTATGAATTACAGTCCAGTAGATTGTCAATGTTTGTTGAGTCGATGATTCGATAATGATATTTGATATCGGTGTGTAAATAAATTCGCAGGTGAGGAGTCAGACTCTGACTCTGACTCCAATGCAGAGGAGGCGAGAGAAAGAGAGAGAGAGAGATAGACAGAGCGGGGGGGATGGCATTCTCATGAAGCAGGGAGCAACTTACAGCTCGAGCTGCCAGGACGATCGATTCTCCAACACCTGTGGCAATGTGGCAACTTTCCCAGAGACGCAGAATTGGAGACGAGAGCTTGCCGCTAGTGCTTGCTACACCCAAAACGAAAGTTGCAACTGCTTGCTCCCGTTTGTTGCATTATCACATTTGCATACATTTGCCAGGTTTGTGATTGCTACGTTTCTCATTTGTTAGGTCCAACCATCCACTTGGCACGTGGCAACCATTTGTGTTGATCTGGAGAAGCGGCAGGTGCGCCCCCATGGGCACCCTTGACATGAGTTTGGTCAGAACTCGCATGTCAGCCTTTGGAAGCAACTATTAGGCTATGTGACTATGTGTATTACATTGTTCTGTAATACTCATCAAGGAAATGCAGATCATTTTGGATGGTGAGCAACATTTGGTGGCTCCGGGCTTGGAATGGCTTTAAAACCTTTCAGTCCTTTCTGCTTCCGAAAGTGTTTGTATGATACTGTGCAACCATGACCATAGCTAGTAGGTTGGAGGCCATCGCTTTTAGGTTGGAGGCCATTGCTGTAGGTTAGAGGCCATCTGTCAAATTTCGCAAGTCAAGGCGGTTCAGTTCAAAAAAGAATCATAACTTTCAAGATGGTTGAACTTAAAACAACAACCATAATCAATCCCAATTCCTGCTTCAGTGCAATCCTCGTGTCTTGGTTTTATGTCGCAGGGTGCATGGTGCTTCCAGAGATTCCATATGGCTCCACTTTATTAACGGCCAATCTCAGTTTGACAAGTAGGCCAAAATTAAGAATGTATGCGACGGGTTTAAGTTTTAAGAAAACCACAAAGACACACAAACAAACACACACACACACACATGTTTCAACATAAAAAGTGATGCCAACCGCGCCGAGCCAACCACTATCCAAACATCAAGTGTGTGAATCTGACGAACATCCAGAGTTTATGTCTAGTCAAGATTCTGTCAATCGCCCTTGCTTTCCACACAAAGGAATCATAACTGCGCACAGTGCCCACCCAAAAGTTATGATTCTTAAACTGTTATAGTTTCCCCAAAAAAGAATCATAGCTGGTGACACAGCCCACCTAAAAGTTTTGATTCCAAAACAGTGTTATAGTTAAAAAGAACCATAACTGGCAGCACTGGCTACCAAAAAGTTATGATTCCCAACAAAGTTATAGTTCCAAAAAAATAACTATAACTGGCTGCACTGGCTACCAAAAAGTCATGATTCAAACATATTCCAAACAAAAACGTTATGATTCCAAAAAGAGTTGTAGTTCCAAAAAAAGAACCAAAACTTATGTTTTTTTTTTCAAAAAGATGCATAGCCTAAATGTAACAAAAAGGCTACAAAATCAATTGTTTTTGCTAGTTTTGATCTATGTGTTTTTGTGAAACACCTAGATTTACAGAGCCCCAAACTAGCAAACACCTTTGATTTTGAAAGGTTTTTGATAGTTTTTGGCTATGCATTTGTTTGAAAAACATATCATACGTTATGGTTCCTTTTTTTGGCGCCTTTTCAACAAACTTATAACTAGTTTTCAAACATAACTTTTGACTATAAACCCTGACCTGTGAAATTCTACAAGGCCATGACTAGTTGGGTAAACCAGTGCATTTGACGTCGCATGTGCAGAGAAGCCCAGTTGAGGCTCGAGATCCAAACCTCTTCGCGCCGGAAGGGCTTTTCAGCACCTCTTCTGAAGAATGCGTCGAACGGCCAAAAGGAAAAAGGAATTTGAGCTGAAGAGTTGTTCAGTGAACACATATATATTATTTGTATAAATTCATGTGAGATCATGTGATCCTCTTCAACAGCAAAGCTATTTGCGGGCTGTGGCTTAGGCATTGATGCTGTCGAGGGCCTTGTTCTTTTTGGACGCCGCAGGGTGCGATGCTGAGTCTGGCAGGGTCATCAGCCACGTCGGTACTTTGTAGCATCGATGATTTTTGGTCCACATGTTTAACGTTGATCAGACGAGCAAGTGATCATGTCAACATCCAAGCTTTAACTTTCATTCATGTTCCTGCGTTTCCTGACAGTTGAGATCGGTGTTGTATTCTATGTGCTGCATGTGTGTTGCTAATGTGACTTGGAGTCGATAGAACAGCATTGGGGGGAATGATATTTTGTTGATCGTGTAGTGATAGATTGCCATTGTTGGATTTGGCTTATGTTTTGAATGGTTGTGTTTGAGGCTGGAAAGATTGCGGAAAGGGAGTGGAGGCTTGGCGGCCATTTGAGACAAATGCGAATGGAGTCGCTGGAACCTCAGTAACCTCAGAAGATGTTTGAAGGCTTTTGCACAAGCCCAGCCCGAATGGCACCGCCACTTAGGAAGTTCTTGAACATAGCAGAGGCATTTTTATTTTGGCATGGCAATGCATGACATGCATGGCCCAATCTGAGAACTTGGTTTCATTTTGGTACAGGCCTGGGGCCAGCAGCTTCCCAAAGGTGTACTGTCCTCAACTTTGCTCAGAGTGACTATGCTTTAAAGCAAAAAGAAGACACTACAGACCAGTTTAATTACAAAAATAGGGGACTGTGAGAGGGCAGTATTTCTTGGTGTCTGCATTAAGGAAATCTGCCTGAATCTTCTTTGTTTATGTGCAATATAAGCTTTCCACTGTTGTTTGCCTTCGTGCTATGTGCATCTGAAAGCTGCCTCAATGTCATTTGCAACGAGAAAACCAAAAAACAGCCAAGACCTTGAGACAACAAAACAGCCAAAACCTTGAGAAAACAAACACAATCAACAGCAAAAAAAAGCAACAAAATCATCTCAGGAGGTCTTTGCCATGCCTCACCTTCTCTGCAAAAGAGTCCCGGAGAATGTGTGTTTTTTTTTGTCGAGGTTTTTATTCATAGCATTCTACTTGATGACTCCGGCAATCGGTTCCAGCCTTCTTGTCCCCAAATTGAGAGGCTTGGGCATGGTTCCATTCTAATTCATTTTTAGAATGGAGTTCTAATTAAATTCTAGAATTAATTCAACTTTAGCTTAAATCTACTTTAATATTGAATTAGTTCTAATCTATATAATTCTATGTCAATTAGCATTTAATTCCAATGTGTTTCATATCTCATACTCAATTATTTCTAATTAATTCAAGTTCAGATCATTCAATTCTAATTTATGTAAAAATTGTTTACAAACCTTTTTAAGTTAAACCAAAATTAACTATAATTTCATAAAATAAATAGATTCTAACTACTTACTGTAATCCCTAGTTTAATTCTAAATTGAATTCTAAGTTAGGTTATAAAGTCCAACTTGAATCTAATTATATTCGAATGTAATTTTAATTTGAGTCTATTTGAATTCTAATTTTTGTTTTTCTCCATTGAAGTATAACTTAATCTGAATTAAATGTCAATTTTAATTCAACTCTGAAATATGTTAGCTTGAATTCAATTTTAGTATGTATAACTCTATTTGATTAAACTATGCATGTTCTAATTTAATTCTAATTCACATTGAATTTCATTCTCGACTGATGCCTGTACAATTGACATTTAATTCTTATTTAATTCAATGTTAATGCTACGTTTGTTTCAATGCATTTGTAATGTGTTTTTAGATTAATTCCAATCTAATCCTTAGACAATTCAGACTTGCTTGTTTTTTCAATTGATATTTAATTCTGCTTTGTGTCTAGTTCAATTCACATTGAATTCACATTCAATTCCTGTTTTTATTGAAACTCAAGGCAAATTTAAGTATAAAACTGATTTAGTTCTAAGTTAGTCCTTAGAAAATGCAACTTTAATTCTAGAAAGGATGTGATAGCTTCAATATGAGGCTTTTTGATCATAAATAGAATTGAATTGTAATAAGGGTAGAATTCACTTACAAGCAAATTAGAATTACATCAGGAATAGATCAACACTATATACATTGAATTAGAATAGAACTAAATTAGAATTGTCTAGCAGTTAATTATGAACTGTATGAGAATTAAATTGACACTACATTAAGCATTGGTTACAATTAAATTGGAGACACATAAAACCAAATTCGCAATAAGGTTTCATTACATTGGAATAACAATAGAATCTTCCATGAGCTGTCCTTGAGTCAAAACAAAAGCATTTTTACAGTCCAGTCAGTGAAGAGTTGAGCAACAAATGAAGTCAAAAAAAGTGCACTCTCACAGTCCCCCGCCCTCTTCAATTACCGGTGGTACGAATGTGTTGTATCACTTTAACATATACATACTCTAACCTGTAACCGTTTCTTTCTTTTTTTTCGGTCCATTTGGTCTGTCAAGGTCTGGGGTTGCCGGACCTGTGGCTCCAGAAGTGCCGCGGATGTTCGAATCTGCTGGAGTTGCGCCTGGCCAAGAGACTCACAAAACACATGGACATTGCATTGAAAGGTACCAGGTTGCCACATAGTGTTGGCAGAAGTAGTTGAAGAAGCCGTGCTTCGCTTTTTTTTCCATCATTTGCGTGTTGGAGAACATACCAAACTCTGCACAGATCCTTCAAGGAGACAGACGTGTGAATGACTTGCTCAGGTCATACAGCCAGGCAAAAAAGTGCATCTAGGCGAAGTGAACACTCTTTGTGGCAAGCTGTCAGACCATTTTGATGTTAAACGATGTTAAACGCAAAACGGCTGTGAGGCCTCCGAATGACGCGGATCCGCGACATGATGGACTCACAGCTTGCCACCTAGTGGGATTTATGAATATGTGTGCTGGGTCTATGAATTACAGTAAGTCCAGTGAAGTGAATGCTTTGCTTTGATCATTTTGATACGTGGAGATTCTTTATTGCTTTCAGGGAAAAAGTAGGAGAAACAGAGTAGCAAGAGTTCCTGCTTGCACAGTTGCTGCGAGGTGCTGGTTGCTGATTCCTTCAAAGACTTGGTCCTGGAATCAAAAGAGTCGCTTGCTCAACTTCGCAGTGCCGGCTCCACTATAGTATATATACAACTATAGCAATATCCAGAACCTAGTTGACATGTCAGCAAGTTGTGTCAGATCCATGCTGGCACACAACCAACACGTGAACTCCGAACTCGACTAGCTCACGCAAGCAAATTTTCAGAAAGCCGCGTGTGTAACTGGCGTAGCCAAGCACTTCGCGTGAGCTGCAACATGCAAGTGGATGCAGATCAAGGCACGTCTTTGTGCTCTTATATGCGCCTTGGTGCGAGGCATGCCAGGCACATAGCAAGCTCCGAGATCAGTGCTTTGTTTGGCGAAGCAGCTTGAAAGCAACCTTTCTCCGAGGTCAAGAAGTTAAACCACACTGGAGAAAGCTTGCCAAGATGCTGAAGGAGAAACTTGAGTAGAACGCTGATTGTTGTTCAGAGACAGAGAGACTGTCTCCAGACTGAGTCTCCTCCGTATCCCACGCTTGGTGCTGGTAGGGATCAAGCAAAATCCGAATTGCGATGATGGACTCGGACGAGAATGATGCGTGATGGCCCTTCCGTATGCCGCAGTTGCTCTCGTGCTCCCGGTCTATGTAGTGATGACACTCAGGCCCAGTCGCTTTTTCCCAGAGTCCTTCATCCCAAATGTCAAGTTCTGGGCTTGGCTTCCAACCGCAGCCTTGAATCACCTGTTCCATGCCAGTTTCGGACTGTGCAGCTGTTGCTGTCCATGGTCTGCTTGATGGCTCAAAACCTGCATGGCCGGATAGTTCACACCAGTTTGCCCCTCCTGTCAGCCTCCATCGGTCCATAGTGCCAGCCCACTTGCTTTCAGTGCCACATGCAAAATCATTCTACTAACACATCATGCTCACTCAAGATTGAATGTACATGGAATAGGCCCAATAGGCCTGACTGAACAAATTGCCTGAGTAAATTCTGATAGTTTCAAAATGACCTATGATTCCAAAGATGTGCACACACACAGGAACACACGCACAGTCTCACAACAATACTCAATCACCGCAATCCACGCTCACCACACACTCATCACCACATCGTTTGAGTTGGTCGGAGGTTTGCGTAGAGGGTATTCCTAATGGGGCGACGTCGATATGCATCCTTGCTCGTGATCACCTGGGCGGCTTACATCACAGTGCCCTGGCATACAAAGACACACGACATCTTCGTTTCTTGCGCCAGTGACCTGATTGTTCTGGCGCATGCCTGAGGACAGCTGCTCATTCTTTACACGAATCACCGCACTTCGCCGCGGCCGAGAACATTCAACGGAGGGATACCAGGCAGAATATGCTAAGGCTGCCAAGTCCAATCGACTTTGGCCAGTTTTAGGGATTTTTGAGTTCCTCCAACCGAATGAAGCAAGTCAGTCTTTCCATGAGAGCAATGCAACTTCTATCAACATTATCAACTTCTCTTTGCAGCACCAAGCTTTGCCAAGTAATTAAGGCCTCTTCTGAACGGACTCCTGACGAATCATTTGGCTGAGCTGGTGATTGGTTGGACTTGGTTCAGAAATCAGTTCATTGGGTTGCTTGAAAGGGTGAGTGAACAATAAAGGGCGGCAATTGCAGTTCTTCCATGTTCCTAAAGCAGGAGATGCATTGAACATCATTGAACATTAATTGACATTATATAGCATTATGCAACGATATATAACATAAGATAGCAATACTTCAAAGTATGACGGAATACCATGATGAACCCTCGGCATAAATGAATCGTTTATATACAGGTCTCATGAGCATTGAATCAGAACAATTTCCCTCCCTCGACATCCCTCGACTACATCGAAATCAAGCTCTTGTATGCATGGCTAAATCGTATTCCACGGCGGAGTCTATCAGCCTGGAGGACAAACAAAGGCTTTGGACTGGACGTTTGGGTGGAACGATTGTCAAAGGGATGTAACTGGCGCTCATGCACTGTCATGACATGTCATCAAGGTGTGATCAGGGATTGCGTCAAGTTTTAACATGAAGCCCGCATGCTCCGTCGCCCGCGGAGCGAGCCCATTAACTGTTAAGTCAGTGACTCAAAAGTTACCATGCAATGTAGGACACTGATGTTGCAGGCATATCTCTTGAAATGAGGGTTCTCGTTTTAGGAAAAACGGCTCAAACAGCTGCAACTTCTTGACTTGTTTTAGTGCCTAACAGAATCAAACCTTATTGTGGTGAGTGCCACAGCTCCAGTCAAAGATGCCTCTCTCGGGAAGCAGATGCAAGCTGTGATGTTTTGCCTCGACAAAATTTAAGGATTGCTGAGTGGAGTTCCACCTGAGGAAGCACAAGCCATTGAAGCTTTGCGCAGTGCAGTAGGCACAAGTGGCATGGAGCCACTTGCAGATCCGCTGACACTCCTCAGATTCTACAGGATGGGTGGGTGAAACTTGAATGGCCCAGGATATGCTATGTCCTCATAATGGCTCACTTATGCTCAGATATAACCTCAGATCATGGTTTGCTTCTTTCACCCACATCCTCCCATCGAAATTGTTTCACTAACTAGAGGTTTGCTCTTTGTCATGATCCTCAGCTGTGGTACCTGTTTGCAGCAAATATCATGGAATTGTATGGAATTATGTGACATGGAAAATCATTGAAATAGGTTTAGAAAAGTTCGGAATTCTTGCCCAACCACACACCACGTTGAGACCCTGCAGGGCCCGCAACCGAAATGTCGATGCCGCCGCAGAGATGTACCGCACCACTCTGGCTTGGCGATCAGAACCATTCGATCAAGCATCGATTGGTGATCTGATGGATGCCTTTGGAACCCCTGGGCAATATCACGAGGATGGTTCCCGCTCAACCAGTGATTGGACATGGAGTCCACATCCAAACACTCTTGAAGCAGAGCTGGCCTATCGACATGCGTTTTTCACTCGCCTGCCCAACCAGCATGTGCCTGAACCCATCTTGGTTTGGCGAGCTGGTCACGCTGATTATCAAGGAATTGTGCGTGAAGATTTGGTGGAGATCATGATCAAGGCCTTTGTGGTGCATCTCGAAGCCTCCAGGCCGCATAGTATCTCGAACATTCACATCATGATACATCATGTCAATTTACTTAATATATACTGCATCATATTAGTTTTAATACGTAGTATGAATCTAAATGCACATGTTAGAATAGTCTTAAACTGGTTTCCTGCTGTGATACGTTTCATTTCTTGAAGCTAAGGATGCCTTGCAAGCGTCGCGGACAGCATCTTTGAAGAGTGGCAAGCTGGTCCGAGCTCGTCTCATCATAGATTGCGATGGCTTTGGTTTTGAAAACGTTCGCTACATTCCTATATTGAAGAGGATCATTGCTCTAGGAAAGTCCTACTACCCTGAAGTTGCGGCTACAGTGACAGTGATTCGTGCACCGGCTTTTCTTGCAACCTTTTACAAGTTGGTGAAACCTTTTTTGCCAAATATGCTGCAGCAGAAGATTTGCATCCTGAACGGAAACTTCCATGATGGCTTGAAAAAGCACACCGGTTTGGATGTAGCTTCACTACCGGACTTTCTCGGAGGAAACCTGAGAGGAATCAAATTTGGTGAAGTGCTTCCAGTTCCGAGCAATGCTTTAAATTTCCTTTGTCAATCATAGCTTTGCCGTTGGACATTTGGTTGAACGTTTGCAGCAATGAATGTCAGTGGGATGTGTGCAGCTGAATTTGTGGCCAAGCCACTTGAGGGTAGTCTTGACAAAGAGTAGGCATGACGCAAGGGCAGAGAAGCCAGACAGCTGTACCAAAGGTACAGACTTCTAGCTCACCTTGTGCCTCAGACAATCGTAGACACATGCCATTCCGCACAAGTCAGACGACTTCACAATTTTTGAGCTATGCAAGACCTGTTGGCCAATAACCTTCTCGTGGCCAAGCCACTGGATATATATTTCCAGAAGGTATGTGGCACTGCGAGGCATGAGCAGGGAAGCGCCTTGTGCCAAAGGCACAAGTTTCAGGCCTTGATGCTGACCTCGACAAGCGTAAACGCTTGTGGTGCCCCACGACACGTAGATGATGTCTTGGCGAACCAAGTTCTTTGTAGCCATTGTTAGCAATTCTGGGCAGTGCGGTAGATTGCAAATCGAGTAGATGCACATTGAACCTCCGCATCGAGATTTAAAGGAGGAAAAAGACTGCTGTGACCTCTGAAGCTCTACTCCCATACATGCCCATACTAATGACATGCGATATGACATGATTTGACATGTGAAGTATGCGTTTTGCAACTTGCGCCGTGGTCCTGGCCAAGGCTGTTCCTTGCAGGGAAAAAGGGCAAACCACTTGCATGCAACTCTCGCGAGAGAACCTTTGAGTTGCAGTCTGAGAATTGCTGAAAGTATCATATCCACTGGCAAAGCAAAGTAATGCAGAAAGCCAAGGTCCTATGTGAAGTTCTTGGAAGAGCACACCAGTGTAAGTCTTGAGTCGGCTGCAGAGGCAGCTGATCAGAGCTGCATCAAGGTATACGGTATACGTTTTACATCGATAAGGTCATCACTTCATGATTGGTGATGGTAAGTCTTTGACGAGCACAAAGCATGATCGGAAGCTCCCATGCAGCCAGATGAACTCAAGAGAATCTATGTTTCAGTTTTGAACGAAGTAAAAGGGTATTTCTAGAGGTTCAATTCGGAAGGTGTTCTTCCATGTTCTTTCTGATTTTCAGTACCGGGCAAAGTCCAAGAGCCATGGCTTTCGAATAGTTCTGTAGCAGTTTCCTGCAAGTGTCAGTAGTGGCGGTGACTCTGTTCTTTTTCAGTGTGGAACAAACGTGAGCAAAACGCCCTGTATGTCAACCCTGCTGTGCTCAAAGACGTCAGGAATTCTACCCACAATATTGTGAAGTCAATGGGGCCTGGCCGCTCAGATTCGTTGCAGAATTGCTGTGCCAGGAGCCCCTAGTAGCGTCCTTGCTCCTAGTAGCGATGCCAGGAGCCCCTAGTAGCGTCCTTGCTGCATACCAAAGCGGAGCCCCAGGAAGTTGCGAATTTATGCATGCTGCATGTGCGATCAGGTTCCAGCCCTCGTGGAAGAATTGCGACAAGCTGCGATGATACAGGACAAACAGCGACAATACAAATTTTAAATTCTTTGGGCAAGTGTCTCATTGCATTGGTTTGGTGCAGGAATTGAAGTTGATGCAGCCCTTTCCTTACAAACTTGCCTTGCGTGCATGCTCTTCACTTGCCTCTTTTGGGACATGCTTTTACAACAAGGTGGAGACGGCCACCCTTGCAGACTTTGGCGTCATTCCTTTACTCATACTTGCTGGACAGTGAACTCATTATTCCGACAAACTAAGTCTTAACTAAGTCTTTTGTGAACTCCGAAAAGAAGCTTAGCTTGCTTCACTTGCTTACTGTGTGGCCCATTGGAGGATCCAAACGTGCATTCCTCCGTTCCAATCACTCCCATATCCGATGTGCCAAGCTCATCACCTTGATTTCATTGCGAATCAACCTTTCATTTCAATTCAGTTCACACATGTTCGTCGCATAAGGCGATCCCAGAAGATGAGTCACACTTGGTGATTCTCTCAGCATTTTGGGATTGCAAGGTTGGTGTTGGCTAACACTCTCTCTTTAGGTAGCAGCCCCGGAACCTTCACCACAGCTCCAAAGGCTTGACATATGCCACCTTGAGAGTGGAGGGATAGAGCCGGCTTTGAAAAGCAGCACCTTTTGGGTGTTTTTCCAATCGCAGGGGACCGACTGCACCAGAAGCAGCACGCCGGCTCTTGGTGACTTGTCATGCACATCATTATCAGTGCATCTCTTTGATTTTTTGTGCGCGTCTGTTATGGAGTGCGGACAAGACCACTGCTTCGCTGGACAGCAAGTTTGGCTTGAGCGATTGAGAGTAGGGCATGGTTCTTGAACAGACAGGTCAGGCCACATGTTTGGCTGAACAACAGGTACAGTAATTAAGGTGTAGCACTGTGTCATAGATGGGTTTTGAATAGACCAGCTTATTAATTGTCTACAGTTTATTTTCAGGCTCAGGAATATCTTGACGCAATGAGCCAAATGGAAGAAGTTATGCAGCAGCTGGCAGCATCTGTTCAAGAGGAGCTACGGCTGCAGTTGCAGCCACTTGTGGAGCAGATGGTAAGGCAGTCAGCAGAAATCTGCGTAAATCTTTGTAAAGGGAAGCTATCAGAACTCATCGAGTCAAATTCTGATCCAGTCTTCACTGCAGTAACGAAGGGCATTGGGCCAACTCCAGAGGAAGCAGCCAAGGCTTCTGCCAGATTGCTGGTCTCTGCTGCTCTCCTTTCTTCAGGTAGTGGAGGACCAAAGCATACCCAAGTTACACAAGAAAGTGCTGAGCCTTGCAGAGCTGTCCCAACGACTGCCAGGGCTGCCGGGGCAGCAAAAACAGTAGCAGTCAAAGCACCATTGAGACCAGAAACAGCAGCCTTGCCTCCCAAGGCTTCGAAGGCCAAAGTGCCACCGAAACCCAAAGCTGAGGCGAAACCTGCACTCGCAATATCTAAACCAAAAGCCAAGGCCAAAGAGGTAGATCCGGAGGTCGCACAAAGCGGACCACCAAGTGTCATGAGTATGATCCGCAAAAGTCTGGCCGCTCCGCTCCAGAGAAGCGAGCCCAAGAAGGCGCCAGTGGCGCCAATAGCTCCGGTGCCAGTGCCAAAGCCAAAAGCTCCACGATCAAGCGTTGCAAAATCGCCCTCACCTGAGAGCAGCCAAAGCAGCTCTTGAGACTTCAACTTGAAGCCGCGAGCTTGATAGTCAGAGTGGAGTTTGTCCAGATGGTCGCCTTGAAATGACAGGCACCGTATCAGATTCATTTGGCCCACTTGATTCATTTCCGCAATGTCAGCATTTGCTTTGACAAACGTGGATAAGCATGTCTTGCCTTTGCAGGATGCTTGTTTTGTATCCAAGGCAACACCACAATCCGCAGAGCCACCCAGGCTGTAGTTGCAACCTTTAGGTTCTTGGACAATTGCAAGAAATTCATGTTGAAACATGGGAAGTGACTTTTTGATGCCGGAGGCTTGTGAGACATGTCTCGCAACCATCTGCTCCAGCATTGTCGAGGGGGGCCGGCCTTCCAAGTATTGGTTTGTTGGATATCCTATGAGCAGCTTCCCAACAGGGCTTCTTGCAGGAAGCTCTCCTCCGCCCTCAGGCGGGAGGAGCTTCCTTGAAGAAGCCTGAGCCCTTCTGTGTCCAAGCCTAGTAACTAGATGTAACTAGTACATAGCTACATGTAGCTACTACTTACTATCATAATCATAAGCCATCATAAGCCTACTTGTTGGCTCTCCACTCAAGCCTACTAAGGGCTACCTTTAAGTGTGCTTGTTTTTTTTCTCCATTTTGGTTTCCTCAGGTCTCGGGCCAGAGATCACCTCCATTGCTGCTGCAGCTTTGATTGCACTTGTGGTAGATGGGCTTTGTGCTTGGATGATCTTCGATGTGCTTTTCGTCTCAAGGAGTCGGGTCATTTCAACACCGCTTGAGCAGGCACTCGCTCAGAGCTCCGTGAATAGAGCCCGTGCATCAGTGGAGACTTAAACGACATGAGCATTATGCAGGTAGCAGATCCACACAAGTTGGAAGAAGAGCTGAAGCTTTGCACTTAGCTTGACAACAGCTGACACATCGTGGCCAAAGAGTCAAAGAGCTACCTGCACCAAAAGAACTCCAAACAATCTACTATCTACACAGTTTTTTGGGGTTCAAGGCGTGCGCACTTGTCTGAATTGCTGGACAAAGAGTTGCAGACCGAGTTGAAGAAGGCAAAGAATCTGTTTTGTCAAGGGGGCCCTGCCATTCTCAGTGTAAACAGCATGAAACCACCCAATGACCATTGGTTTCTACATTACATATAGTTATATACAGTCCACAGCATGCCTTTTGTTTGGGGTTTGCTTTCGGTTCTCAGGCTTTTGACCGTAGCCTTGCTTCAGCTCGCTTCAACAATCTGTTAGTTTGACAGTACTTCGCCCATTGAGCAGGCACAGCCCGACAATGTTCGGGACTTTGTGCGCAACTTCTGTTTGCGCATGGCAGTGGCGACCCTAGGAATGATAGCTGCTAGCTCAAAAGGTCAATCACAGACTTCTTGACTACGCAGATCTTTGGTTTTCTCAAAATGCTGGCATGCCGAGACCCCAAAATTCCAGCACCGCTTGTTCTTTAACGCACGTCTGGGGGTGTTGGGCGCCAAGCTTGTATGTTTGTTAGTGGCACTTTGATGCGCTTTTGCTTCAAAACAAAGTCAAAAGAGTCTTTTGTGTGGGAGGTCATGGAGAATGGCTCCGCCGGCAACGTTGATCACGAGCGCCACTCGCATTTTTCGGTGCTTGAGGCAGGCTTGGTACATAGACCTCTAGCAGGAATGGCATTAATTTGGAAACAGGTACTACTTGCTGGCTCCAGTCTCTTTTTCCTGCCGTGTTTTGCCACGGTTTGTCCTTAGTTTCGTAGATCGAGAACAGACAATATCCATCCTTGCTGCTCAGCAATCATTTGTGTTGATCTAGTCAATATCAACCTGTACAGGGACTTTGGTTTCTTGAACAGAGTTGGCACTCCAAAAACATTACAATTTTGTGCCAGCCTTTTTTACTCAAAGATGTTCCTGAGCCACTGCAAGCGCACAGTTTTGTCACAACAGGACAAGCCACGCATGTTGCCAAACATGACCCTAAGAAGTTCAGCTCTTTTCTTTTCTTCTTCGAGGCGTAATGTGGTTTGTTGTCCTCAATGCTGATTCCAACAAGCTATCGACATTGATTTAAGCTGCTTTGGTATTGTTGAAATTCGGACAGTCCCCAAGCTCCAAGTGCCAGAACACCGAAGAACTTGTTTCTGTTGATTATTCTTTGGCTTGAACATGGCAATGGCATTTGTTTGGTGTATGTTTGATGTTTCATGCAGAAAACCAACAGAAACTACAGCAGAACTGTTGTATTTTCAACATTGATCCCCAAAGTCCAGCTTCATGCACTTTGATCCACTTTCACTTCAAGGACAGTAGATTCTTGGCATCACCAAGCCAAGAAGCAGATAAGAACAACACCAAGAAAACTCAACACAAGAACTCAGACTGCAACTACAAGAAGGAGATTCACCACTGCGCTAAATCCCAGTTTAACTGGAGCTTGCTTGTATGGTCAAGTGAGAGGAGGTCTTTGGATTGAAACTGGCAGCCAGTTGATGTAGCGGCGAAGCCTGAAGGCAATTGCACAATGACCGCAGAAACCTCCTCTTTCAATTCAGAACTCATCAGGTGTAGGTTCGTGCAAAATGAATAGACACTAATAATTGAGAGTCTAACTTTAGCTTTGTATGGACCCAATCTATGTCGTGGACCCGGAAGCCATAGCCTAGCCCCAGAAAACACCTTCAAGAGCCATCTCACACAGCCATTTTCTAAAAGCACTTTTCCACTCCAAGTCATCAATTTATGGCTTGTCGATGTGTCTTTGCGACCAGAACCGCCTGCACCGTTTGCTTTGAGAGAGATCATGCATATTGTATCGTATTGTATAGTTGTTGCAACTCTATTTTTTGACCCCCTTGAAATGATGCATTTTTCAGGGGGTCCGGGTATCCAACAATGCCTGCGCATTGTTGTTTTTTTTTAGATAGATATGTTTTTATCTACTCAATGGTACCGTTCATGTTTAAGTCTTTTGTCGATCATGTTTTTTTTTGTATGTTTTAATGCATCAAATATGTCAATCACTATTGCATCATTTGCATTACCAGATCCATGAAAGGCAAACAAACGACTCGTTTCAGCAGTTATCAACAGCTTGGATCATTTCTCACCGAAAGCCTACCATTTCATGTTCTATACCCTACACTCCACGACATATGGCACACCACTTCCAAGTCAAATTTGCAACACCTTTTTTTTCAATGTTTTCTTCCGTCGCTACTTTCCTACAGACACACCTCACGATGCAGAATATGCTATTCTGTTCCCAAACAGACGCGGCGCCCTACACAATAACTCAGCACCTTCAGTGTGGGTGGATTTATATCCTTTAAAGACACAGCAGCAGGCTCCATCATTCCGAGTTAGAGTCAAAGGGCCCAAACTAAATAGAAACTATTTCAAAACAATGTAGAGTCTCAGATTCAGGAATGTGGAGTTCTCAGATGTGTGAAAGCGTGCATTTTCGCTTCTGCCTAACGTGCCAGATTGTCTCTTTTGGGTGAACCAAGCAGCCAACCACCTAGGAATAATTCAAACGGAAATTATGTGGATTTCCATTCCCGCAGTTCAGGCCCTCTAATGACAAACCAACCAAGCACGAAGACGCAAGAAAAGAACGCGGCAAATTATTCTACTAGTTAATAGTGATTTACTGCGGAAAGACTTGTGCGCGACTCTTGCTATGAATCACCCAGTCAATCCCCAGGGGGAGGGGGACCGGGACCCACCTCAGCTTTTCTTAGTTTGAAGATGTTGGAAGATTCTTCACAATCGAGTAGTAACAAGAAGCTACTAGGGTGGAGGCATGTGGAGGCCATCGCTAATAAAAGCAAGAAGCTACTAGTAGCTCCTTGCAACTAGTTCTCTTGTTTGCCTTCAGACAGTCCAGACTCTCAAGAATAATTCGAACCTGATGGGTGTACCCACGTGGACGGTACCACCCAACTATGGTAAGGTATAATTCCAAGGTATGTCCAGGATGGACCACCAAAGCACTTTGTTTGCTTGTGAGCACATTTTGTTAGTGAGATCCTTTCTTTGCATTGCTTTGCCTAGCATGGCCAGAGCACTGTGCATCACTGTGCACATTCTTTGTCTACCACCAGGCGCTGGGTGAGACGGGAGCTAGCTCGCATTGGGCGGAAGCCACGGGAGATGGACCTTGCTTGGGCAGAGGTGGGAAGACAATGCAATAGTCTTGGTAGTTTGGAGCGTTTGGAAAATCGGACAGTGAGTAAGAGCTCAAGTGTGGCACTCATTGCTAAAGCAGGCACGCATTGCACCCATGACTGCTGCAGCCCTGCGCAGCAACTGGCGAAGAGCCAGACTCTTTGCAGAGTTGAACTGTTTCTCACTGGCCAACTGCCTTGATCTGAACGGATTTGCGTCGAGTTCCGCCGTTGTTCACGCCTCAGGTCGAAGATGCCATTTGCAAAGAGACCAGCCGTGAGGCATGCGAGAAGCATTGCTCAACCGACGGCCGTCATTGCTTGCCTGGTGTATGACCCAAACGCCAATTTGCCTACGTTTCAGGGTCGATTGGGGTGTCTGATTGGGGGCTGGATAAATGTGTACGTCGTACGTCCATACATATATATATATGTATATATCATATATATATATAGTATATACAGTACAGTATACACACACACGTGCATCTACTATAATCATAGAGAACATAGAGATTGGGGAACTGTGAATGTTGATCATTTCGCATTCCATTGATGTTTTGGGTATGCAGATGTTTCGGTCTTGGCGAGGCTGGAGTTTCAGCGTTGCAAATTCTGCTTGAACGTGGCTTTGATCCTAACGCGGCCCCATTCAGACATATATCATATATCATATATATATATATCATATATATAGTTGCAGACATATACTTAGAACATAAAAAAGTTTCCAAAATGGAAAAACCAATACTTAGAAAGGAACAAATACCACATACTTAGAACATGTGACATACCAAGAATGCATCTAAAAACGCCTTACTTAGAACATTGGGGAAAGTGATACTTAGAACATGTCAGGATTATCCTTCTTTAAGAAACGCTGTAAGATCATTTGACATACATACCAACGCATACCCATGGCAAGCACTTCACTTAGAACATTCACCTACCAAACAAACTCCTTCCATCAAGCTATCTTTCTTTCTCTCGCGCTCACTGTTCGAGCAGTCTTTGGAGCTTTTGAGTATAGCTCCCCCCAACCCCGCAGATTCAGCATCTGACCCAATGATCCGATGCCCTGTACACAGCAGACATTGCATGTTGCACACAACCATCCTGCCATGTACAATGCAACCCCAAAGCTGAACCACTTGGAAGGATCAACACTTAGAACATCTTGGAACAATCCACCTGGAACAAATCTGTCAACAGCATGGCAGAATGGATGAGTTAGAGGGTCGCCTCCGTTGTTTTGATTTTGTGCAGTTGCACCCGCCACATCGCATCTTTTGGATTGGCGGCAATATGGGCTTCTAGTATTGCACGAATTGTCCGCAAGATTGCTTCCTTCTCGGTCCGGTTTGTCCGGCCACCAAAGCTCCAGCACAGCCCACTGTGGACATGTGGGTAAAAGCCGTGCCACTGTCGGCTGCTCACGTGGAAGCCAATTGAACAGCCTGTGATGTGCCGGGGCAAACTTGTAAGCTCCAGGCGCTCCAGTTCAACCCAAGCTGGTCTGGAGTTGAAGCTCTTCACTTTGCAAGTGCGCTGGGGCTTCAGGCCAAAATCTTCCAACTCCTCATCTGAATCTCCAATGATTTCATCCACTTCATCAGAATGTTCTAAGCCATCACACTCACCAGCATCCATTTGGGCTTTCTCAAAATCGAGAATAGCATTTTCAGCTTCTGCTGGCCTGTCCGGTTCTGGCTCTGAATCCTCTCCAGATTGGAGCTCATCGATTGCATCCTGGGGAATTGGCCCCTCAAAGTCCATAGCCACCTTCTCATCCACTTCAACCTTGGGCCCGCGAAGAAGGAGAAGGCGAAAGCGACTTCCTGTGCAGGCTGAGAGCTCCAACTGAGCAGCCTCTTCACTGAGATGCAGCTGAACGGCAAAGCAGTCCTTGTTCACCTGTTTGGCATCAGTGATGCACCTGCGTTTGGTTCTGTCAAAGATGATCTTGGGATTGTGGCCCAGCTTCCACTGATTGTATTTCTCTAACTGGGCTCGGGTGAGGGACTTTCCAGCGGAATCCCGTTTCATGATCTTCTCCTGCCACCTTTGGGAGTCATCCACAAACTGAGCCACTCTGATCTCCAGCACAGAAGCCATCCAGCCCGGCAGGGGGCGACGGGTCTGGGCATCATCCCCATTTTGCACAGCCCACTGACATGGTTGCTCATCTGCCTTGGAAGGCCCGGCCGGAGTCGGGAAGACATAATACATAGTGTAATGTGATATATATATATATATATATTATATAAGAAAAAAAGTATATATTTAGCTATTTTATCTTCTGTCGGGTCAAACTGTTAGCTGCTGTGGAAGCATACACTTAGAACTGGGCCAAAAATGTTGGAATCTATTAGACCCATGCATACTTTGTGGGCACAACTCTGCTAGTGGACAATACTCCTGCGGTATCCTATAATACAAACAAATGAACGCTGCTAATGTTTATGCATACATGTCTTGGTTGAACTGTGATATGACATGTGAGGAGTGTAGAAAAGGCTTCTGTTGCAAATCAGCTTGGCAAACATACACTTAGAACAAGTCGTAACAACACAGCTTGGTTGGGGGAACCTGTGTAAATATATATAGTTCCGAGAGCCACAAAGTACTTTGCACAACTCCTGGCTTCCCCACCCACGTCTCTTGGTCGAGCTGTCCACATGTCACACTCAGAAATACATCCCTCTTGAACTGCTTCCCGCAAAGCACATGGTGGCAAATCAGCTTGGGAATCATACACTTAGAACAATTACCACACTAGGCTCCTGGAAAACCTGGAGCCTTGTGCCTTACAGTATGTTGGTGTAGCTTTGAAGACTTCACTCAATATCAGACCGGCCACTAGCTCAACCACACGCATGTGATGCTGACCCACATCTTCCTCTTCAATGTCAGGAATCTCCGTCAGCTGCAAAACATCCTGCATGCTGCTGCGGTAGGACCTCATCTGGGCCTCCAAGTTCTCCAGATTACCTGCCAACACCAAGTCAAGTACGACCAATTGTTCCCCACATGAAATGCGTGAACCATACACTTTGCAGAAATCACCAAATAACAGCTGAAGCATAAACAGCAAAAATCCGGAAGAATCATCCCACAATTCTTCAACTTATATAGAAGGTGATTCTAACACTTAGAACATTCGGAGATGAACACTGGAAAAGGCCTGAAACGGAAACCCAAGTGTCCGCCAAACAGCCATGAAGCAAGCTGCTCCTTCTGCACATAGCCACGGTTGAGCCAGGCCATCCATATGAAACGGTTGTGCCTGCAGACTGTGAGTGGCAGGCAATCTGAAAGCATTGGCTGCCCTATGCCAACACTTAGAACATACCATTTTGCCTACCCCGTGAACAATTGCATCTCAGGGACTCTGAACTGCCAAGTTGTTTGTGCGCAAAAGCGTCTGCCCGCAGCGATGCCTCCATAGGGCACCTGGGATGTGCGCAAAATTATCCAACTAAGCGCCCTGTATAATATATATATACATAAACATTATGGCTTCTCGATATGTCTCAGTTTGACTGGAGCTTGATATATTGTTATTTGGAGCTCATCTATATAACATCCTGAATATTTCTGAATTGTTCATTTGTTGCCCTGCAGCCACGGGACTTTGTAGCAGGATTTGACTGGAGCGACATTTGAAGTTCATCCATCCGTCGACGCAATTGAGGAGCACAACTCCATTGCACTGCTGCTCGTAGGTATCCCTTGGATACTGCATGGTGGACCTGGTGCCAACCATCGTTAGGGGCCCCGGCGGCTCCAAAGCCGCCCGGGATCGGCACTTCTGAATGGCCAGTCATCAGCTCCTTATATCACAAGTGGGAAGTGAAAGTTGCTCTGCAATATGAAATGGTGAACTAGCTTGGGAAACAATACACTTAGAACATTGCACCTAAGTCTTGTACATCCTGAACATTCCAGAACTCTTGAAACAATATTTTTTTGACATACATACTCATTACATATTACATATGTGTAAAGAGCACAAAATGTGTGTATTTATAATTGAAAAAAGGTTCAATGTTGTGCTCATTGGACCACTTCTCGTGGATGCGCCTGAACCGTTGTGACATATGAGCAGCAGCTTGATCGCAGAATATGAGAGCTCTGGCTGATGCGCTGACTTTCAACTGCTTCCTCCTCCATCTCACTTCCTGCCACGAGAGAAAGGACACGCCCATTGTAGAAGAACATACTTAGAACATATATATATAATATATATATATGTTTAGAACTTCCTGGCATCGACCTTTGGCATTCCATTGTAGAAGAACATACTTAGAACATCTTAGAACATACCAACACATGAGGTGCTGTGTTTGGCTCTTCTCAAAACATCTCAAAACATATCTCCTCCGCTAG
The DNA here is from genome assembly GCA_963970005.1 of Durusdinium trenchii. Taxonomy (NCBI): domain Eukaryota; class Dinophyceae; order Suessiales; family Symbiodiniaceae; genus Durusdinium; species Durusdinium trenchii. The sequence continues at coordinate 807,280 of CAXAMN010008002.1, read as the reverse complement.
GAAGTTCAGGTAACGCAGAAAGGTCTCCTGATTCCACACATGTGACTTGGGTTGAAACTCGTCAATCACCAGGTGCTTGCTGAGCTCACGGTTCAGCTTGGTGCGCACTTCCTCACTCATGGTTCCGGAACGCATGCTGATGAACGATCTGCCCAAGTAGCCGTCACAGAAGCTCAATGTGCAAACCGTCCGCGGTAAGCGCCACTCGTCAACCAAAGCCGAGGCGGCATGGCCGCCTGTTACCTGAGGTGGCTTTGGCTCAGGCGGAGATGGATCTGAAGGATCTCGCTCTGTAAGGGGCAAGTCCAAACTCCTTTCCAAGCAATGCCGTATCTTCCGCATCATGGTTGAACGGGAGTGTGGGTCTTTGGTGCATCCCCGCAGCGTGGAATCCTTCATGTATGTTGTCCTCGCCGGCCTGAATCTCAAAGACCAGACTTGGTCGAAGTTCCCAACCAGCCTCTCATGGACTTTCTTTTGAACCACCAGGGACTTGATATAGGTCCTGACAGCCTCAAGGCTAGCATGTTCATATGCCAGATGGGCACCAGGCTTCTCATTGGACCGCGCAACCAATCCAAAGGTGTTGCAAAGGCGCTGAGCCTGCTTCCTAAAGTGACTTGTTGAGCCAGTCCACAAATCACACAAATGAGCAATCGCAAAAACAGACAGGCAAACCCTTGGAGTGTGTCATACTTAGAACATACATTGAAACTTGGAAGAACACATTGCAACTTTGGAACATGTCTTTCTCAACATGTTCTGACCATGCTTAATGCTCAGCCCAGTGTCAAAAGCGCACCATCAGTCTCGGTCAAGTTGACTGGCTGCAATATCTCTGCAGCCCGCTCTGTCAGATCATCAAACAGCTTGTCAATCTCCTCCGGTGACATGTTGGAGAGCTCTTCATCATGAACCTGCAGCATGTCCATTTTCTTGGCTTCCAGAATTTGCTTCATGCTTTCAATATTCTCATTCCAGAGGGAAGCACTGAAAAGAATTGTAGATTTGACAAACTGGATCGTAACTTCCTCCCCCATGTCCACACGGTCCATGATTAGACCCTCAATCACTTCTTTCAATGCAAAAGGCAAGCAGGAGTTCTTCTGCGATGGGCAGTTGGATTCCCCATGCTTCATCTTGTCAAACTGCATGATCCGGCGGATGGAATTTGGCAGTTCCTTAAACTTGCTGCAAACCTGCGGTGCAGTCTGAACCAGAAGATCCCATCTCTGCGTCTCCCGAACATGGCCCCATTTTGACCGGAAAGTGCAGCCAGGGTAGAAGCCAGGAAGCTTTTTCTTGGCCAATTCTTTGTATGGGTTGGCTGCTCCGCTCTTTTTGGCATCTTCCAAGGCTTGGAATATAGCCTCTTTCTGAGCAATGGTGGCCATAGGTTGCTTCCCCTTGGCCTGTTTGTTGCCTTTGCCTTGGCCACGTTTCCTCTTAACCTTCTTGCTAGCTGGCTGCATTTGACTTTGTGAAGTCTTCCCCCGGATACGGCATGATGGGAGCCACTGTTGCAAGGGATGGCTGATCTCATCATCCTCTGCCAACTTGCGCTTCTGCCCCCGACGGCTGTCTTCCGGCCGCTGGTCATCCATCGCTGCTGGTACTAGAGCTCTGGTCTCTTCGGGTTGGATCCGCTCCCAAGTTGAAGAGCTAGCCAAGGCAGCTAAACATACAGCCTGCACAACAGTGCCTGTAAAGCTATTGCCAGCTATGTCTTGGGCCAAGGAAGTCGGAACATCTTTGGATTTTGTCTCAAGAAGATTGTCAAACGCCTGCTTGTTGGAAACATCGCACCTGAAAATCCCTTGTACTGCAAGAAGCTCTTGGGGTAGCAAGTATCGCGAAAGCAGCGCTGAATACACATTGTGTGAAGGTGTCACGCATGTGCTGACCTCGTATGCAAACTCTGCCCCTCTGTCCAATGACGAGCTAGTGTCGAGGAAGATGTTGCCATCGGTGAGGCCAGCCTCAGCCACAATGGGTGACATGCATATACACTTAGAACACGCCAAGAAAAGCAGGTGGTAGAACACTTATATACATATAAGCAAAGGTTCATGTTTATTATAGATAACTAGAAGTATATATATATATATGAAACTTTTTTATAGAAATTTCCTTCCTCATTTGTATCCAGGACAAAGACCTCCGGAAGCCCAGAGAAAAAGTATATATATATATATCGATCGAGCAACTGCATTTGCCTTTGCCATCGCTTGCTGAAGAAGTTCCCTTTCACGCTCCGTACGCAGCTCCTCCTCCGGTTCATCTTGCCCAAAAATGCTCTCCATGGGGAAGTGGCAGTGTGACTGCAAAGCTGCAATGTTCCGCCGGTACCGGGTGTCAAACTCATCCTGGCCCTTTTCCCCAAACTGACACATGGCAACTCCATAAACTCTATTCCGGCGCTGCCGTACAAGGAAGTTCTGGCTGTCCAAGGTTGACCAAGCCTGAATGCGTATCAACAAAATAGGTTGCACTTAAGAAAACAGGTTGCGCTTGAGACACAGAAAAACTCACCCAAAATTCATGCCAGCATAGGAACCTACATGGATCCATGAGTGAGCCAGGCAGCAAATTCATAGCCGGCAGCTGAAGCATCTTCTGCAACCACCTGAGCTCAAAGGGGTAACATTAAAGTTCACCCAACCTTTCCTACAACTTACAACAAGTTCCCCAAGTATATGAGCTGGGGAACTGTATACTTAGAACCTTGGGTGTAGGTGAACAACCTCTATGACATCCACCCAAGTCCAAGCCACTTCAATTGCAGGGCGATGATCTGTTCCATCAGGGCCTTTGGTGCAATGCCCAACGGACATCACGTTCTCGTAGATGGCAACCAAAGGACAGAGATTTTCAAGAACCTTTGTGCAATGAGCTCAAACAAAAACAGACACGTTGAGCTCGGGGCACAATACACAATACACCAGACCCTGCAGGACCTCATACTTAGAACATCTTAGAACATCCTCAAAAAAGTGACTGATGGATCCTAGCTACGCTTTTCCATCCGTGCTTGTAGGTGAAGCTGCTGGTGCCTTGTACTGGTTGTGTCTGCTCCTTCTCATTGGTTTCATAACATCCTGCAAAGGAGGATCTTGCTGACTTCAGGCGACCTCACACAAAATGGAGGAGCAAAAACGTGTACAGTGTACACATGTTATATATGTTCTATACATAATAGTGTAGATTATATACTGCATTGCAGAACACCAAAGATTGCAGGAGCTACAGGCAAGGATAAGTTCAAAAGGTATTGCCAACTAACTTTCAGGCCAAGTGGCTCATATCCTTACAGCTGGGACCGCACAAGTACAGGTCTATTGTCATCGTCTCTCGTGTGACACGGTGAACACACCCGGATTTGAAGCAATGCCCAGATCCCCGGCTGAAGCAAACCACATCTGAGAACAGGTGCTTTGGGTTGTGCTCCTGCAGAATGTAGTTTCTCTTTTGTTCTTGGATTTCAGCAGCAAAGACATGCTCAAGACGGATGTTCACTCCAAACTCCTGATTCATTGTATCCAGCACAGTTTGGACTGCCCGGATGCCCACATCACAGCCTGAGCAACCCGTCCCTACGCGTAGCACACATCCATCTAAAGCACTGGCATTTGCTCGCAGGATGGTATATGCTTTGGTTGGTAGCAGCTTCAAGAAATAGTTGCTGGTACTGTGCAAGGATGGATCCGGGATGCTGATATTCGGGCTACCTTGCTCAAGTAGCTTCCGACGGCATTCGAAGTGTCGGTTCCTGAACTTGGAAGAAGTAAATCTCACAAGCTTTGGATTGATCCACTGTACGTGGGTGACACGCCACGCAAACACTCCAGCTTGTTCCTGCAATTTTTTCTTCCAAAACTCAAGATCTGCAATGCTCAAGTTCAGCTTGCGTAGCGTGGTTTTTCTTTCTATCAAGGATGACTCCTCCACTCTGATGCTGCCCAGGTAAGCATAGTTGCTTCCTTTGTTGACACTGGCCACAATATGGAATGTGGTTGGTAGCTTGGACAAGCCATAGCTTCGCAGAATGGTGCCTCCGTTGCTCTGGTGCAGTTCTTGGAAAGCCGTTTCTGGTAGCACCAAACACTTTACGTGCTCATCTTCGGTAAGTGAATCAGAACGATAGGTCATGCTTGTGATGGCTGATGTTGGAGTCGCCTTTTCTGCTGATGGTGTCATAGTAGATGCTGCTGATGTAGGTGTTGCTTTGACGGGTGAACTTGGTGCCACTTCAATTCTTTGCGCTTTGCCTGGGCGAGCCGCTTCTTCAAAGTCCAGTCTGCGAGCGGTTGGTCTATCTCCACGATTCCTCTTCCTGAAAGCGGGGCTGCTGTGGCTTGACTCTGGGATTTCTCGCTTCACGCTGGTGGCAGGGCTGCTGTGAATTGATATCAAATCTGAACGTTTCTTCTTGGCTTTCTTAACCTTGCTGCTGCGATCACATGAACCTGATTCCGAGCTTTCTTCTTTGACTTCTTCTTTGCATTTCCTCGGAACCAGCTTGCGCTGAGCTTCCCTTTGTCTTTTGGCAAGTGAATTCTCCTCTCTTTGCTTTCTGAATTTATCTTTGGCAGCCAAATGAGCCATCTGCTGTTCTGATGCTGCTTTCACCGTTGTTGCTGAAATGGATTGTTGTAAGTGTGGTGCTGTTGCAGCAGTGCGGGATGGCTGTACTTCTGCCAGTGTCTGGGCCAATCTGGCTTCATCTTCCAATGGACGGTCACCAAGTGTGGTTTGTGACCCAGGCTTTGTCATGTTTGTTTGCTTTGCTTCTGGCTGCTGGTGACATTCTGCTGAGCTGGAGTGTTCT